>JAWRVZ010000206.1:600000-987500 GCA_037043235.1 Rhodeus uyekii
CATGTGCACTGAAATGGCGAGATGTTGAGGAAAACATTCCACTGTAAGTTAAATTGAATTAGTATTGCATTTAATTTGGTGGTAAAACATAAATGATAAGGCTTAAACTTGTCCCAGACTACAGTGTATTACGGCACCGTGTTAGCTGAAAATGCAACTGTAACTTAATAGTATGTTCTGCATAGTATTCAGTACATATTAACAAATGATCAGTAGTATCTAGAATCCATTCAGATCAACCAACAATAGCAACATGTGCTATAATACATTACCATGCATTTGTACCATCTGTTTTCTTGTCTTGTTATCATATTTGTTATATATTCATGGGATAAAGTTCCACAGAGATTTCTCTCTTCAAAATGCATTTCTCTCAATTTCAAGGTTAAGCCCTAAATATTGACTGAGTGAAAACTCATTTTCTGTATGCTGCTGCTTGAAATACTTGACAAACAGGCTCCTGCAACTAGGCTCCACTTTTGTGTGAAGTGTATTAAAGAAGCACGGTTCAACTGGCTGCTTCATCTCATAAGGGTTGTACTGAAGTTTCCACGTGAGATTATTAAATTAATCACCAAATTTTTGTAAGACTCTTGTATGATTACAGTTGTGAATAAAATGCCAGTTAAACTAACACGTTTAACAAGTTTACCTATTCAAAAACATGACAAAAGTTTACTGCTGTCGAGATACAGCAAGATCCAAATTGATTTCATGGAACTATCCCACTAGAGAACAGAAATGGAGCTCAAATGACTGCTCAAGGAATGCCTGTTGGCACATTTTCATTATTTTCCCATGTCTGGTCCTGACTGGATTGATCTGGTTGAGGAGGAGAACATCAGTCCCAATCTGAGCATCTGAGGTCATACTCTTGTCCTTTGTTTTCGACTTCTCTGTGTCGATTTATTCTTATAGAATCATTGTGTCACCTATTGACTAACATGATTTCAATTCATTACAGTCAGGGGATTCATTTTGGAAAGGGTAGATTAAAGCATGTTTTTAATATTGCTGTTTTAAATTGCACAGAAGCTAAGAGTTTTCAATAAGCTGCGCTATTGTCTTTATATCTGCAATGTCCAGTTACTTTTGTTTTACATTTTTGATTGATCCTTTGTTGTTAGACTTTTACACCAGCTTTAGAAACATTACTTAAAATGATTTTAGTTTATAAAAAAATGTATCTTTTAAGCAGACACTTTTATCTACGTTCAGAACAGAATACTTAATGTAAACAGTGTTTGTAATTACTGTAAGTACTGTCAAATACTACAGTATGCACTGTAGGATGCAATAGTACGTTATGTTGCTATATCATTACACATATTCCTTATGTTACTAGCAATACACTCCGATGCACTCAATACATTATTTATTTATTTATTTACATATATATATATATATATATATATATATATATATATATATATATATATATATATATATATAATATCTTAACGACCTACTGCACTTATTAAAAGGATCCAAATCCAGTCTAAAGTTTTAACCAGAATAAATATGAGCTGTGACTTCTAACATCTTTCAGACAAAAATACTGAGTGTGTGTGTGTGTGTGTGTATATATATATATAAATATAAATAAATCAAACTTTTAGGACCAAGAAAACACATAACCACTGCTGTTTATCATGATTTGTTTTTTGTGCAGGTTAAACATGGTATAATGTCTCCCCCATGTGGTCAGACACTTCAACCTGAATCTCAGTCTTTGATGTTTAAAACTAAGTACTAAAAGTATCTTTGCCAAATATCTTTGAGCCTAAGATTGCAAAGATTGCTACTGATAAAATGTTCGTTTCGTTTCTTTATATTAACCTGAAAGTCATACAGCCATATAGTGTACTGGCAAACTGACCTCATGCTACACTTTAGTAGTTTAACTAAACACTAAATTCATTTAGTTTTTTTTTTTTTTTTGCTTGTTTTCTTGGCACTACTTTTGTTTTCTCTAGAAGAAAGGTGTTTGTGTATATTATTGTACCCGGAGTAGCTTGTGCTTCAGCCAAAGTAATTACCCCCAACCTTCATTTAACTGGAACACAATGGCTCAGGCACAGGCTTTAGTCATTTTTAAAGCCTATAAACAAGAGGTTCTCCATCCCTAATCATTCATCATGTGCGCTGGATTTGTCTCTCATTATCAGCCACTTCTGCTAATTGAGATGATTTGTTCAGTGTTCTTAGAGGGTCTGGTTGAGGACTTGCTGCCATGAGATACTGTGGTCTGAGATTAAGGGGAAATCACGGCTTGGGGTTATTGCATTTCACACACAGTGATTTCCAGGTGCAAGCTCTATAAGCTGATAGACTCAAGCTCTAATTGACATTAATCTCTGGTGAGAATTGCCACTGAACTGAGTCTTAACTAGTGGTAGACAAATATTGGAGTTTCAATGGCTGATATCTACTGTCATAATTTAAGTCAACTAAAATGAACATTTTAGTTTAAATTACTGAAATGAACTTATTAAATCCAGTATTTACTCAAAATGCATAACTGAACATTTGTCAAATATCTACATTAAGAACATCTTTCATATTTATTAATAATGATATAATAATATAACAACATAATTGTGCAACAGTATAGATATGTCCTTATTTTTCTCTCGAATCTCCTCAATCCATAATTATTGAATTTGGTTGAATGCACAAATGTTTATTAGGTCTATTTAACAGTTAAATACAGTGTAACTCACTTTAAATCAACTAAGATTAATTCAATTGACTTAGTGTCATCAAAAAAAGACCCATGTGCAATATGATAAACATAGATAAATATAAGAAGATAAACATACAGGAACAAAAATGTATAGAATTAATACTGTGACAAGGTAACAGAAAAAAATACAAGTTTACAAAGAAAGAAGGGAGAAATAAAAATAATAATACTAAGAATATCACTATAGTGAACATGAAACATGAAAAAAAACAGAAACATTGGACTGAAACAGTTCACTTCACAAATGACAGGATACATTTTTGACAAAAAAACAAAAACATTCTAAATATTTCTGAATATTAGCTACCTCTTCCCTACACACGTCTGTACAGCTTGATTTATGATGCTGTTTTTACTTTATTTTTTTATATTTGAGTTTTAATAATCAATGAAAGGCCCACATTGCACACCATTCACTTTCATACAAAACACTCAAAACATCCTGTGCGCATTATTTTGAAAATCCTTCTGGACAGTGCAAATCAGCTTTCAGATGCTGCACCAGGAAGTAGAGAACTTTTGTCGTTGTGTTGCTCGGGTGGACGTTCCTCTGTCTCTTGGTCCCCCTGCAGCGCTCCCACCATCGAGCCTAACGTGCCAAAGCTGCTACCGCAGTTCTCTACCTGTGCAGAAATGCACAGTGTGACCTCTGACCCCTCCACTTTGAGCAGGACTTCAGGTTGAGAGACTGGTGTGATATTGTCACTTACACTTTGGATAGCGATGCTGAACTGAAAAATGTGGTGCATATGTTGTAGTAATGTGTTGTCAGTCTAATAAACTATGTAACAGTTTTCCAGTAAAGTACAGTAATATGTAAGTGTATGATGGAAGTTGAAGTGTATTGTGATCTAACTAGGCATGATATCCAGTGAAAAGCTGTTTGTACAGACTGAATGTGAAACTGAAACATTATCTGAACAAATAATATTGATCAGGGCTTGACATTACCACCACTTTGGCAGGATGAATTTTATATATAATATTTGCACGTATAATATCAAAAAAAGTCTTTTAAAAAGGCATCTGTAATCATAAACTATATGCATTGTAGTGCTGTCAAAGATATAGGTTTTCCAATATATCAATACTGAAATATCTTGAATTTAGCTGTGAGATATTGCTCATAATTTTACTCGTTCCCACAGATTTTGTTCTAACACACAAAGTGTGCACGCATAAAGCTGTCACTCAGTCGTACATGTAGTTCTTTTATGCTGCTTATTGCACATAAACAGTCAAATGCAAACAAATTAATGTTCAAATGCCAGTATTGACAAGTATTTAAATAAACACAGTCAGTTCTGTTTTAAGTGAAAACAGTTGAGAAAGAAATTGCATGTGTAATATTTGTGTTAGGTTCTAATATTCCTGCTGCCAGAGATTATATTAAAAATATCTATATGGTAGTTTTTCCCCATGGCATGGATGTCAAAGTTGTGGCTAGTGACTGGAAAAGCAAAGTGGCTGGTGAGCAAAAAAGTTAATACAATTACGTAAAGAGGATTTTTTTATTGGCCGACTGTCTTTTAAGTAAAAGGAAGTGATCAACAAAATGTTTACTTTTAGTTTAATTTTTGCATAGTAGCAGCAGGTATGGACAAAAACGCATGTAACCTAAGTTCCCTGAAGAGGTAAAGAGACGCTGCGTCAAAACTCTAGGGGAAGAGTAGTCTCGTGAAGCACTGTAAAATCGATCAAATGATTGTGTCAATGATCGTTGTGGTCAGTGGGCTGGTGACGTCATGATCTAGGATCATAAAAGGATGAGCAGATGAACAAAACTCTGCTTTGAGTGGCTCTAAGGGAGGAGCTGTGAGGCTGTGGCTGGCCCAGATGTGACAACAGGATGTCCAGGAGGAGGTTATACTTTGGCTCATTTGGATGATCAGACTCGGCTATGCGATTCAGTTCGCCAGGCAGTCCCCAGGTTCAGCGGCGTCCTATCTACCTCAGTGGCAGGCAGGAATGCCCCTGTACTGCGGGCGGAGATTGCTGTCCTCTTGGCCGAGATGGAGTCTGGGTTTTACAGCCACTACTTAATCATTCCCAAGAAAGGCAGTGGGTTACGACCAATGCCGGATCTGCGTGTTTTGAATTGAACCCTGCACAGGCTCCCATTCAAAATGCTAACGCAGAGAAGTTCCCAGGGCTGGTTTGCAGCAACCAACCTGATAGACGCGTACTTCCATGTCTCAACACCCCCTCATCACAGACCGTTTCTTCGCTTTGCGTTCGAGGTTCAGGCATACCAGTACAAAGTCCTCCCCTTTGGTTTGTCCCTGTCTCCCCGTGTCTTCACCAAAGTCGCGGCGGCTGCCCTTTCCCCCCTCAGGGAAGTGGGCATCCGCATCCTGAACTACCTCAACGGCTGGCTCATTTTGGATCAGGTATGCGAGCACTGGGACTTGGTGCTCAGACACATCAACCATCTGGGGCTTCGGGTCAACTGGGAGAAGAGCAAGCTCTCCCCTGTGCAGAGCATCACTTTTCTCGGTCTGGAGTGGGACTCGGTCTCCATGTCAGCACGTCTTACCAACGAACGTGCAGAGTCAGTGTTGAACTGCCTGAAAGTAGTCAGGCAGAAAACAGTGGTCCCACTGAAACAGTTTCAGAGGCTCCTGGGGCATATGTCATCCGCAGCCGCTGTAATGCCGCTCGGGTTGATGCATATGAGACCACTTCAACACTGGTTGCGGGACCGAGTCCAGAAGTGGGCTTGGCACCAGGGCATATTCCGTGTGGCAATCACACTGACTTGTCGCCAAACCTTCAGCCCTTGGTCAGCCCTTGCTTTTCTATGGGCCGGAGTTCCAATAGGACAAGTGTCCAGGTATGTTGCTGTCACAACAGATGCCTCCACCACTGGCTGGTATGCTGCTTCGTGCTCCTGGACAGGACCTCGGCGGCAGAGGCATATCAATTGCCTCGAGTTGCTAGCAGTAAACCTTGTTACACCAGTGTCGAACATTGCTGCAGGGCAAACATATACTGGTTCGCACGGACAACACATCGACCGTGGCGTACATCAACCATCAAGGTGGTCTACGCTCCCGTCGCATGTCGCAACTTGCCCCCCACCTCCTCCTCTTGAATCAGCATCGACTCAGGTCGCTACATGCCATTTACATTCTGGGCGAGCTCAATCGTGCAGCCGATGCGCTCTCACGACAACTCACATTCCCAGGAGAGTGGAGACTCCTGGTCTGGTTCAGCTGGTCTGTAGTCGATTCGGGGAGGCACAGGTAGACCTGTTTGCTTCCCGGGAATCCCACTGCCAGTTGTTATTTTCCCTGACTGACGGGACCCTCGGCACGGATGCACTGGCATACAGCTTGCCCTGGGGCTTACGCAAGTATGCATTTCCCCCAGTGAGCATTCTCACACAGACCCTGTGCAAGGTCAGCGAGGACGAGGAGCAGGTCTTGCTAGTTGTGGTGTATTGGCCCAACCGGACCTGGTTTCCAGAACTCTCGCTCCTCTCGACAGCCCCTCCCTGGCACATTCCCTTGAGGAAGGATCCCCTGGAGTGAGTCGAGCTCAAGACCTTGTTCTTTAAGACCATGCTCCTGACTGCGCTCACTTCCTTCAAGAGAGTGGGGGACCTGCAGGCATTTTCGGTCAGCGAATCATGCCTTGAGTTCGGGCCGGCCCTGTCTCACATTATCCTGAGACCCCGGCTTGGATATGTACCCAAAGTTCCCACCACTCCCTTTCGGGACCAAGTGGTGAACCTGCAAGCACTGCCCCAGGAGGAGGCACACTCAGTCCTCACGTTGCTGTGTCCCGTCCAAACACTACGTGTTTATGTAGACCACACGCACATTATCAGAAGCTCTGAGCAGCTCTCTGTCTGTTTTGGGGGATAGCAGAAGGGAAAGGCTGTCTCCAAACAGAGGTTGGCCCACTGGACAGTGGATGCCATCGCCCTGGCATACCAGGCTCAGGGCGAGCTATGCCCCCTCCTCACTCCACACGGGGTGTTGCTTCCTCCTGTGCTTTGGCGTGTGGTGCCTCTCTGACAGACATCTGTAAAGCTGCAGGCTGAGCGACACCTAATAAATTCATAAGATTTTACAATCTCAGAGTGGAGCCAGATTCTTCCTGTGTGCTGGGAACAAACAGGTGACATTGGGAAGACAGTCTCTGTGTCCTGCTTGTAGCACCATTCCCTCTTAACAAGGGGATACGAGCGCTTGTCTACTCCTCAGGTGAGTTCTCCGTCTGGTGAACCCTGATTCGAGTTCCTCCTGCATCCCTCGGTAGCAGACGTGGCGGAGGCGTCTGACGCCAGGCCCAGTGCTCGTGTGCATGCCCCGTTGTCAGCCTTTGTACTGGACTAGATGCCCATATGGCGAGATTCCCTCTTTGTAATCCCATATGTGTATGCTCCTCGATATGGTTTCCATCTTGGTAAACCCGTGTCTTTCCCTTGGCAGCTCTGCTCTGCCGGCCTCTTTGGTATGGGTTCCTCCCTGGGAGTAGGACCTACCATAGAGACTTTCCATACGTCGTACTGCCCCTCGGGTCAGTCCATATGTGTATTATGGACTCTGGGCAGGGTGTGGCCCCCGTAGCGTCTGTACGCTCCCCTCGGCGTGGACAACTAGGCTGGTCGAGCTGATTCGCGGGAATTGAGATCCGAAGCCCTCTTCCCCGTGAAGCTTCACGTTAGGAACAGCAGCTTAACCTTCTGCGTATGGCCTGTCCCTTCCATCCCAAAGGGCGTGGAGGCCTAAGACGGCTTACTGCTGGGTAGGTTACGTCTACAGGAGGCAGGTGTTAGTTGGCATGCCACTGCTTAATAACATCTGTGTCTCCGATTCTCGTAAAACGGCTCAGTGACTGTGGCGGTAACGTCGAACGTGACTGACTGATGGAATGTCTAGGTTTCTATTGTAACCCCCGTTCCCTGAAGGAGGTAACGGAGACGTTACGTCCCCCTGCCACAGTCCTGAGCCACCGCTGAGACCGGGATACGTCTCGGCTCCTCAACAAAATATGAAGTGAGTAATGCCGATCCTATTTATACCCGGATGCCAGGTGGGCGGAATTCGGCATGCAAATCTCACTAGCCAACGTTCATTGGTGCGTTTTTTTATATATTTGGAGGTGATTGGGCTCCCAAGCAAGACCCCATGATGTTAGTCCGACGTAACGTCTCCGTTCCCTCCTTCAGGGAACGGGGGTTACAATAGTAACCTAGAAGTTTAGCTATGTTTCATAGAACCGAGACAAACTGCCGAGACATAGAACCGAGCATACACTAATGTTAGCTAAAGTTTTGAATAAATGTTTCTCTTTATTATATAATAATGAACATAATATAATATATAATCATTTATTATATACCATAACTCTTTCTAATTTAGTCATTCATTAATCATTCTAATTTGCTGATTTAGTAACATTTCTTATTATCACAACTGAAAACTGCATTGCGGCTTTCATGAAACAATGATGATTTTTTTAGAGAATTCTACAGAAAGTATTTATTGCTAGTTTTTATTGGTTTAATACATCTTGCTGAATAAAAGTATTAATTTATTTGAAAGAATTCTCACTCACCCCCCAAAAAGTAGAACAAGTAGAACACTCACATTTTGTATGGACATGTTGCTCCCGACAGGTGCCTTTTTCTTTCGCGAGATATTTGGGTTCCAGTGGCACACCAAACTATCATTCTGAACACTGTAGTTTTTGTTACCAATCAACCAATATGTGTTCATTTTTCCTTTTCCCTGAAAACCACATCAAACACACTAATGTTAACAACACTGCATTTTGGTTAAATGTTCTGAAGACAAATATTTAATTCATTTTTTGTTGATGTCATAACCTCAAATGATGATGTAAAGAAATACAGATAAATAAATTGTTGTGGTGTATTGTTCTACAAAACAGATTTTCACCTTTACTTCAATCTCGCCCCGTAACTGCAGTTCATACGCATTGTCCTTCATGAGTGCCAGGTATGTAGCAGAGCTTGCATGGATCTTCTGTGCTGAAGACCAGATAAAATAAATTTTCCTGTCATGTAAAATGACCATACAACTGAAGATATTATGTTGTTAGCTAAGCCATTTCCTAATGTCATAGTTGAAATGGATGCTGTTATGAGCTAAATGGAGGAATACGATGAGGTCTCTATGGTGATGTTGTGAGCAAAAATATTCATGACCTCTGAATACAGAAGAATCAGCGGTGTTAAAATAAAACAATTGTCAGCAAAAGATAAAAAGGCTGCACATGTTAACTAGATAGATGAACGTACGCAGACTTGTGGATTCCATCCGAGAGGCTGTGTTGACTGTGTCTCCAAACAAGCAGTACCGGGGCATCTTGTAACCAACAATTCCAGCTACACAAGGGCCTTCAGTATGAGAGACATGAAAGACAGCACTGTGAATTGTTGTAACATCAACTAACCAGCACTGATCAAATATTGATCTTAGAAAGTGTAGTGTTCTCGTGCAGTGTGTTGAAACTCTGACTAAACACCAAGTTAAACCATAGCCAATGAAGACAAGGTCGTAGCAAGGTTGATCATTTACTTTCCCTTTATATTGAACATGTGGTGTATGGTGAAAACTGTAATAAAAAATACAACATCATTCAGTTTCCATATCTTGGCTAATAACAGGAAGTGACATAACTGGAAGTGACATCACATAGCAAATTGTATTAAAGTTTACAAATAAGGATGAAAAACAGAAATATAAGTAAAGAACTTTACATTCTTCCTAAGAACCAGTGCAAACAAAAATAAAGCATATTTTAGAAAATACTTAAAAGACAACATAGAAAGAGTTTAGAAAGGTTGCACTGAAACTGTATCTAATGAATCGTTGACAAAAAAAAAAGATCAGGAATTTTTATTTAAAAAAAGTAAATATGATTGATTTGTTGACTTTAAGTCATAATGAGTCATAAGTCAACAATACTCCAGCGCTTGAGTCAATGACAGCCCATGAAACCTTTTGCGGAACAACTATAACATTTGCCACACAGATTGAGACCTCTGAACATCAGCCAAAGTGATTTTGGAGTGTCTTAACTCCATCCCTTTAGTGCAGGGGTCGGGAACCTTTTTGTCTCAGAGAGCCATGTACCCCACATTTTTTGAATATGAAGCTTTATGAATATGAATATGAATATGCAGTGCCATAGTCCTGTTGACAGGGGGTGGGGGGTGTTGGTAGCGGAGGGATTGCTCTGTCGACCGGGGAGGGGGGGGGAAGATGCTCTTTCCATCAAAAGAGCCATATACGGCTCGCGAGCCATAGGTTCCCGACCCCTGCTTTAGTGCCACCATCTGTCCAAAACTACTCTCACATTTAAGCTAATAGCTTTTGAATCATAAGGGCTAGAAATAAAATTCCTTGACTTAAGATGATTCGATTTGTCATTTTCCAAAACCTACTTTTTTACCAAAATTGGCTCACATCATCTTCCGACCATTCTGGCAAACATGTCAGGGTTCTGTCATGTCAGTTTCGGTTCCTAGTGTTTTGGTCGACAGAACCCTGACACTCATTGTGTCTATGTGAGGGCGCTTGACATCTCGTGCACGCTCTCGTGTCCTTGTGCCTTTATGCGCCGTGTGAACATGCAGCGATGCGCGCTTGCATTCGCTGCGTGTTCATGTCTTGTTTAGCGTCATCCCCGCCCTCCTTGTTCTTTTAATTATTTCCGGCTATTTCTGATCACCACCTTTCCTCATGTGCCTACTTATTCCCTTTGTGTTTGCTATCCGTCATGGTACCGTTGTCATTCCATGTTATGTTCCTGATTCGCGTTCCCTTTCTTGCTTCCCGGTTTGTTTATGTTATCGTCTAGTGCAGGTTATCATCTATCCCTGCTCTTTCATCCCCTTCACGTAACTAATAGCAGTGGTCCCCAACCCCCGGTCCGCTATTGGTCCACTATCGCTCTGCTAATCGCTATCGCTCGCTCTTTGAACTCAGAGCGTCAGTGGTGAAAGACATATAGTGCATCATAACATTCGTCAATCAGCCGCTATATTGCTAAATCTACCCGATTCAACAGAAACAAATCCCGGAATCAGCTGCTTCTCAGCAGTTAATGATGTGTTGAAGCTCTGCCCTCGCATTGACGTGATTGGACACAAGGTTGTTTGTGAAACGCAAGAAACACCAGCGATTTCAAACCGTGTTTTTGAGACTGTCTTTAGATCCACTGCAGTTTTAAAAAGAAAATACTCAGGAAAATGGAGTTGACATTTGTCACAATGACTTGCACATGATTTGTCTTAAAGCAAATTAAAAACACCACGTAGACATTTGGAGGACTTTAAAAGCCTTTTGATTGACCAAACTGTTCTTGAGTAATGCATCAATGAAACTGTTGGCATTACTGTCACCTCACACTGATCACACACTATTAATCGCATTTAACTACTTAACTCCTTTGGCCAATAAGCAGTGCTGACAATTGGTCAAAAGTGATAAGTAGGTACTGTAAATAATATTTCTAGTGGTTCTGATAATATTTCAGCCGTTTTGCCTAAAATAATCAACAAATGTATTCAGTTACTCATTGTTGAAGTCAAATATCCCCTATTATGCCTCACTTGTGCTTAGTTAATTGCAGCTATGTTTCTGTAACCATTACTTTACAAACAGTGGACACACACCTGTGTGTATGCCAGCTCGAAGTTGAAGGCGTTTGTTTGGCATGTGGGGTATCGGCACCTGTCTGACCGCAGCCACCAGATCCAGAGACATTTTAGCAATCTCATCCGCATGTTTATCTCCATTTCTCTCTGGCAGTCCACTGACCACCATATATGCATCTCCTATAGTCTCCACCTGTTTTATTCAAACACAGAAGTTTGTCAACTAATGATTATGATGGACATTGAAGGTGTATTTGATTACACTTTTTAGGATTAAGCATGCATTAATCTTGAGATTGCATATATGTTTTACATATACACTATATATATATATATATATATATATATATATATATATATATATATATATATATATATATATATATATATATATATATATAATATTTTGAATGGTAGTATTTAGTATGTATGTATTTAATTTGTGGTGATTCCAAAAATTGTGTATTATAATCTTTTAGAATGAGAATAATAATAAAAACAATCCAGATTCTAAATGAGAATTATATATATATATATATATATATATATATATATATATATATATATATAATTCTATATAATTTATATATATATATATATATATATATATATATATATATATATATATATATATATAATTCTATATAATTTATATATATATATATATAATTCTCATTTAGAATCTGGATTGTTTTTATTATTATTCTCATTCTAAAAGATTATAATACACAATTTTTGGAATCACCACAAATTAAATACATACATACTAAATACTACCATTCAAAATATTTCTGAATTGCTTATGTTTACCAATTTATTCTTATAAATAATACTGTAAACACTTTTTCAGTTTCTAATAACAGTTTTCTATTTTTATACGTTTTAAAATTTTCTTGTGATGGAAAACGTCTCGGGTTACGAATGTAACCCTGGTTCCCTGAGGGGAACGAGACGCTGCGTCAAAGCTCTAGGGGAAATAGCCTGACGTCAGTCACGTGAAGATCTGTGCAACCAATGAGAGACGAACGCGTGTGAATGCGTCACCGCCGGCGCATGCCGGTGACGTCATGAGAGAGCATAAATGCGCGCCGAAACCCGGAAGCGCCAGCTACAGAGTGTCTGAAGCGGACCCGGAGGCGCAAGGAGCTGAGGCAAAGACGCAGCGTCTCGTTCCCCTCAGGGAACCAGGGTTACATTCGTAACCCGAGACGTTCCCTTTCAGGAAACTCGAGCTGCGTTAAAGCGCTAGGGGAACGCTATACCAACGCCACCTCAGCGACGCCGGCATCCGGGTGTGTCCCAACTCACTAAGAGAGCACCCTGGTTCCTGGGGCAGAATCGAGGTCCAGTTGGTAAAACCTCATGAATGTGTGCGGCGAGGACCAGCCAGCCGCAGCACAGACATCCAGAGAGGAGAGCCTTGGATGCCGCCACGCTCCGAGTGGAGTGGGCCCGGACCCTCAAAGGAGAAGCATGTCCGGCTGACTCATAAGCTAAACAGATAGCCTCGACTATCCATCTGCTTAGGGTTTGCTTGGAAGCTGGAGCCCCCTTAGGGGTCCCAAAGCAAACGAACAGTTGGTCCGACTTACGCCAAGTGGCAGTCTTGAAAACGTAAGCGTCCAGTGCTCGCACTGGACAGACCTTATTCTTGTGCTCCTGCTCATGATCGTCAAATGGGGGAGGGCAGAAAGCCTGCAGCGTGATAGACAGAGCCACATTAGTGGGAACCTTGGGGACATAGCCTGGCCTCGGGTGGAGAAAGGCTTTCGCCATCCCGGGCGCGAACTCGAGGCATGAGGGAGCCACCGAGAGAGCCTGAAGATCCCTGACCCTCTTTAGCGAGGTGATAGCCAGCAGAAGAAGGGTCTTAAGAGAGAGGAGCTTGATAGGGAGCTCCTCTAAAGGTTGAAAGGGTGCCTGGGGCAGGCCTTGGAGTACCAAAGACAAGTCCCAGGCAGGCACCTTAGTCTGTGCCGCAGGTCTCAGCCTTAGTGTGCCAT
Organism: Rhodeus uyekii; assembly: GCA_037043235.1. Lineage (NCBI taxonomy): Eukaryota > Metazoa > Chordata > Actinopteri > Cypriniformes > Acheilognathidae > Rhodeus > Rhodeus uyekii. Next base: position 613,388 of record JAWRVZ010000206.1, read on the forward strand.
GGAGGAAATGAGTGATCAGGGGGTCCCTGCCCAAGGACACCCCACCCAGAGGTACATGGCAAGCCGCTATGGCAGCCACATAAACCTTCAAGGTAGAGGGGGACAGCCCTGCCGCAAATCTTTCTTGCAGGAACTCCAGCACTTTGCCAACTTGACAGGTTACTGGGTTCACCTGCCTTTCGCTATACCAAGACGCAAAGAGTTTCCACTTCAAGACGTAGATTTTCCTCGTGGAGGGAGCTCTGGACTGAATAATGGTCTCCACAACCTCGGCTGAGAGACCGGATTCTATGAGCTGGACCCCTTCAGGGGACAGACCCACAGCTTCATTAGCTCTGGGCGGGGGTAAGGAATGCGACCCTTCGCCTGGGACAGGAAGTCCCTCCTGACCGGAATCTCCCAGGGGACTCCGTCGAGGAGGGACACGAGGTCCGAAAACCATATTCTGGTAGGCCAGTGGGGGGCCACTAGCGTGAGATGGACCTTGTCCCGGCGAATTTTGGCCAGAACTCCCGGGAGCAGAGTGATAAGGGGAAAGGAGTACAGGCGTAGCCTCGGCCACGCATGTACCATGGCATCCCGCCCCAGAGGCGATGGATGTGTTAGTGAAAACCACAGAGGGCAGTGAGTGTTCTCTACGGAGGCAAACAGGTCCACCTGTGCCTTGCCATATCTCTCCCAAATCTGCTCCACCACTTCAGGGTGGAGTTGCCATTCCCCTGGCCTCGGCCCCTGTCTCGATAGGGCGTCTGCTCCAACATTCTGGACCCCCGGAATGTAGGCCGCCCTGAGAGAGAGCAGCCTCCCCTGGGCCCAGAGGAGGATATGCCGCGCCATCTTGTACAATGGCCGCAAACGTAGACCACCTTGATGGTTGATATACGCGACTGCCATCATACTGTCGGTGAAAACGGTGACATGGTGGTCGTGAAGGTCCGGGAGGAACGCACAGAGTGCTCTGCGGACCGCCAGTAACTCCAGCATGTTTATGTGTCAGGTCTGGTGCAGACTGCTCCACAGAGCTTGTGAGGAGCGACCCTTCATGACCGCTCCCCAGCCTGAGAGGGAGGCAACTGTCGAGAGAGTCACTCTTCGACCGAGAGCTCCCAACACAGGACCTTGAGACAGGAACCAAGAGTTCTTCCACATACTCAGGGTGCGAAGGCATCGCCCCTTGACCTTGATAGTGCGAAGCGGGTTTCCTTTTGGGGAGAACCCCTTGGTTTTTAGCCACCACTGCAGGGGTCTCATGTACAGCAGGCCCAGTGGGATAATGCTGGATGACATGCCATGAGCCCCAAAACTCAACGTGAGTGGCTGGCCCAGCTTGATGCTCTTGACGGCTGAACGAATGACCTGGATGTGCTCGGGGGAGAGCCGAGCAGACATGGCCACTGAGTCCCAAACAACCCCCAAGAAAGTGGTTCTCTGCGCGGGAGAAAGTACACTCTTCTTGGTGTTCAGCCTTAACCCCAGCTCCTTCATGTGTGCGAGCACAGCATCCCGATGTTGTGCTGCTAACTGCGGCGACTGGGCCAGAATAAGCCAGTCGTCGATATAATTTAAGACACGAATGCCCTGTAAACGCAGCGGAGCTAGAGCAGCGTCCACTACTTTTTTGATCGTGAGGGGCGAGAGCGCCAGAAAGGAAGCACCCGATACTGGTACGCCTTCCCCCCGAAGGCGAACCTCAGGAACTTCCTGTGTTGCGGAAGGATGGAGACGTGAAAATATGCGTCTTTGAGGTCGACTGTGACAAACCAGTCCTCGGACCTGACCTGCACTACGATCTGCTTGAGCGTCAGCATTTTGAATTTTAGACGCATGACACATTCCAGAATGGGCCGCAACCCTCCATCCTTCTTTGGAACTATGAAGTACCGGCTGTAGAACCCGGACGTGCTGTCCGCGAGGGGTCGATGGCCCCTTTCGCCAGTAGAGTGTCTACTTCTTGCACCAGAGCCTGCTGGGGGCCTACCAAAGACTGTAGAACCCCCGAAAACCGGGGTGGAGAAACCCCGCACTGGATGGCAGACCTGGAGGTTACCGTGCGCAGGACCCACTGAGAGATACCCGGTAGACGTGACCACGCAGCCTGGAACTCTACTAAGGGAACCAGCCTCCCGGGGCTGGTCTCTGGTACTGTGAACATATTTACCACTGAGCCGGGGCTTCCGGAAACTCGGGTGGAATGCTCTAGGACACTGTTTCTCAACCGGTGGGTCGCGACCCAGTAGTGGGTCGCGGAACATTCCAGAGGGGGTCGCGAGAGTTTTACTGTGTTCCAGGGGAGTAGCCAGATTTTTTTTTTTGAGGGGCAAAAAAGCATAACATAGTCGGCAGGATTCGAACCTGGGCTGGGAAACCCCAATGGATTTCTAGTCTAGCGCCTTAACCACTTTGCCAGAACTAATTGTGATACAACGCGCCAATCTTGACTTTGGGGGTGCGTTGCGATCGTTTTGTGCAGCTGGCGATATGTGCTTTTAATTTCGTTTTCACAGTTGCGATTTTAAACAATTGAAAATCTGAGGGGGCCGAACATGTAAATGAGGGGGCCCAGGCCCACCCAGACAAGCCGTTGGCAAGCCGTTCTAATGTTCATATATCGCGTCTATTTTCGAAATTTCCGGAAAATCCGCAATATATTTATTTTATAATATATACATACGTAATGAAAAAAGTCCGCAAAGTCGTGAATCCGCGATGGTCGAACCGCGAAGTAGCGAGGCTCACTGTATAATAAATATGGATTTACTACGTCGGACGAAAAACCACAATGCGTTGAGTGTGGTGAGGTCTTAGCAAAGGAGTCCATGAAGCCATCAAAACTTGAACGTCACCTTCAGACTAAACATCCAACATGTGTTGGTAAACCTGTGGATTACTTTGTGCGAAAGCGCGATGTACTTAAAAGACAGCAAAGCAGTATTGTGTCGCTCACGACAGCTTCAGGTCGTGCAACGAAGTTTCTTCTGCCATTTAGCACTACCTATCTTTGCGAGTCGGGATTTTCGACGGTGACTGCAACGAAAACAAAAAGCAGGAATAGACTGACAACTTCTAGTTTGAGTGCGACACTACGAGTGGCCCTTTCCCCAATTCCACCGCGTATGGATATCATCGTTTCAGAGCAGCAGTCTCAAATGTCACATTAATGTGTGTGAACGTGAGTGAAAATGAATAAATCAGTTCGTTTCATAGTCTGCCTAATTTTTGAAAAAGTGTTTTGTGAAATTAATTATGAGCACACACAGTATAGGTCTAACAAATTATTTCATTATTTTTCATTACTTATTATTTACTATTTTTATTTATTTATTTCTAGCCTTAGTGGGTCGTAGGACTGTCATACAAAAAAAAGTGGGTCGCAATAGGCAAAAGGTTGAGAAACCCTGCTCTAGGACCCTCCTTAGAGGGGGTGGTTCTCCCATGGCGGGCTCCCTCTGGAGCTGCACACGGGACACACCACCTTGTTGCGGCTTGGCGTCAGGACAGCTTAGTCTTAGCTCTCTTGGCGTTAAGGACAACCCTCAAATCACCCCTTTTGCCTGAAGGCTGAACTTGAACTTGTCAGCCCGACCTTCCGGGGTTCACCGGAGGAAGTCGGGTAGCGACACTCTCCTTTTGAGCGGCCCTGTATGAGGAGCTTTGAGACCGCGCTTGACCGGCGGTCTCACGTGGAGGGCGGCGGGGAAGGACCTTACTGAACGCCGCTTGCTGTCATGCAGCCTCCTGGAACTTGTCGACCAGAGCTGCCATGGAGCGGCCGACAGAGTAGGCCATCTTCCTAGTGGCCCGAAGAGACAAATCCACGGTCCGGCGCAGCTCTGCCACTGCCTCCGGACCGATACCACCGTCCTCGTTGAGGTCCCCTAGCAACTCTGCTTGATAGGCCTGCAGCAGTGCCGTAGTATGAAGGCACGCAGCAGCCTGGCTAGAAGCAGAGTAAGCTTTCCCCACCAAAGACGACATCGGTTTGGTGGGGAGCGCCGGAGCTTTGATAGAGAATGCAGACTGGGGAACGAGGTATCCTGCAAGAGCCTCGTCCGCTTTCTGCATCCCTCCATAACCATATTGCTGAGCCCCGACGAGAGTCGCATACATAGCACTATGCGGTGTATGCACTCTTTCGGAGGCTGGCCTTCTCCATGATCTTGATACCTCAGCATGGAGATCAGGAAGGAAAGGCATAGCCCGGCGCGGGGGAGTGGCAGGCAGATAGCGCTCGTCCATTATACTCTTTCTAGGACGAGTGCTCCTGGTCTCCGCCGGCCAATCAATACCCAGACGCGAGACCACTCGAGCCACAACCTCAACTAACTCCTCAAACGCTGGCGAGGAGGGTGGCAAATCCTCCCCGACTGGGTCGACACTAGCTAAATCCATCTCATCAGGACTGGATAAAGTCAGTGCCGGAGCCCCAGCACGATCGTCTTTTGGGGAAACCGTGCTCACAGCACACTCGTGACTGGGACCCGCCTCATCTCACGAGAGCTGAGATAAGGAAGGACCCATCCCAGCTCCCTCAGCGAGATCCATTTGTGATCCCCATGAATGAGAGTGCCACAAAGCCTCAGATGCTGCAGGTCCCGAACCTTGGGGAACACTAGCCTGAGCGGCCTCCTTACAGACCGGCAGGCGGGAGCGGAGCGTACGCAATGAGAACCTCTCACAGTCCTTACAGCCGGCGTTTTCAAGCACTGGCCGCGCGTGCTCCGCCTCCAGAAAGATAACGCACATTACATGTGTATCCCTGTCCGTTATAAAACGCGGACAGGGAAAAACACAAAGTCTAAATGTCTGTTTATCAGCCATTCTTTCACACACACAATTCCCTGATTTTTAAACTAGACTCCGGCGGTAACGCATTCACACGCGTTCGTCTCTCATTGGTTGCACAGATCTTCACTTGACTGACATCAGGCTATTTCCCCTAGCGCTTTGACGCAGCTCGAGTTCCCTGAAAGGGAAGCTGAATTTTCAACAGTCATTACTCCAGCCTTAAGAAAAATGCATTATCAATATTGAAAACAAACTTTACAATTTTTACAATTTCAGTAATACATCATTCCCTCAATGTATGTGTGTATTTAGCAGTATGGTAATCAAAACTTAAGTCCCAAAACAAAAATAATTTCCAAAAATAGGAATCTTTTTAACTTAATTTTTAAATAAAATTATTTCTATTTAAAACAATTCACCTTAGCATAAGACATGCAAATTTGCTCTATGATAATTCTATGAAAATAGAAATGATTAGCGATTATGAGTTTCAGAATATGTAAATACCTTGTAGACATCATAGGAGTCAATGCGTGTGTCGAAGCACATGTAGAGGTTATTCAGCATCTCAACAACTTGTAGTGGAGTGCAGGAGGCTGATATAGCAGTAAAACCCACAATATCAGAGAAGAAAATAGTCACCTATAAGACAATAAATGTATCAGCAGGTTCCTAGAAACAAATAATAAACCAAGTATATGAGAAAATAAAAAAAACAACTATTAAATAGATTACACTTTCTGAAAAAGAGTGGTGCTTGCCCATTTAAATCAATATTATGGCATTGTTTCTATTTAGTTTTTCTTGTATTGATAGAGATTGACAAATCTACCCAAGTCTCTACAATATTCAGCAGCAGGTTAAAATCCACACAACAACGCAGCACATTTTTTCATGTATTTGGAGCTTGAAATGTGCAGGACAAGTTAAGCACTGAAGTTTAATACTGGTTTGTTCAGATCACAAAACTAAGCAATTATTAAATTTAATAAACCAGTAATAAGCCACTAATATTTATAATCTGCTCGTATGAGTAATTTTATTTTACCTTACACGTCCTTGACGCATACGGTCTTCCTATATTGAAATGAATACTTCTCCTGTTACATGTCCCACTATATGTCCAGTTCTTCTAAAAATCTATGTGCTTCAAGTGCCCTAAAAATAAAAGGGGACGTGCTTCAGGTGCACACATTTGCCCATACAGACATGTGTCATTTACCCCACTCCATCGTGAGCTGTTTTATCTTCTGATGAATATGGAATACCATAATTACAGGCAATTACTTCAACAAAAAGAACAAACAAAATGGGAGCATGTGCGCTTTCCTGACACTGCCATCTCGCCAACATCCCTAATGAATATCCTTGTCTTTTTTAGACTTGAGTTAGATTTGTTAAAGGGAATGTTGGAAAAAAGGAAGATTTCATGTTTTAGCAGATCATATGGGAATATAATGTACATCTTATAGCCATTTACCTTCTCATAACTTTCAGCCTTTACGTGTTTGTTTTGTCGTAGCTGCTTGGCTACAGTTTTGGGCAACATTTGATGAAGCAGATCTTCTGCAATACGTCTTTCTCTCTTTAAATCGTCTGTCTTCTCCCTGAGGGTCTGAGCATAGTCCTGGATCCACTCCGTCATTTGCTTGAAGGAGAGCAGCACTATGGGGTAAATGAGACAGGCAATGGCAAGCAGACAGATCTTCAGACTAATGTTGGACAAGATGTCTCTGGATTTCAGTTTCAAAGCCCATCCAGCTCTTGAATGGAAGCATCTCAGCGTGTTCTCCAAGAACAACACCAACTCCATGGATCCTTTGAAAGTTGTTGCAGTGGAGTAGATTAAGTATTTTATATTAGACAGGTTTGCTTCGATAACAGGGTTTTCCATCCAGCAGTGATGGAGGTTTTCAGACATGTCTTTTATGACAGATATGAGTGTTGTCGCATGCCATATTTCCTCCTGAATATCTTCCTTCTTTTCACCTGTTATCAAACGACAGTTCAACTCATGGACTGTTAAAAGCAGTTTCAGAGCAAGGACATCTGTCCACTCTGGGCGGTGCTTGAGGAGACCAATGTCAACATCTTTGATGCCCCATGTGTTTAATATATTCTCAATTGCAAGAGTAAATCCTGTGTGACCATTATCATGCGTGAACTCACCTCTGCCAGTAGTATTGAGAAACTCTGAGAGGTTGGATTGAAGATGCTCACAAAACTCAGGTAACTCAACACCACATGGCTGACCCAAACTGTCCATATCAATAATTGTACAACAATGGTTAACTGTGAGCATTATCAAGGACCAGGAGTTTAGGGAAAACTTTTCTTTCTCGATATTATGAACTGTTTTCTCTCTTGTTGAACTGAGGTTTCTTAATGTTTGGAGCTCCATAACAAGACTGAGTGTGACGTTTGTCCTACAGGAAGTTAGCTTTTTAAGTGAAGCTTCAGTGGCTTGCCATTGAGCCAAAGATGAGTTGAAGTCCATGGTTACAGCAGAAAGCAGAGCCACAAAAGATATTACACAAGCAATCAGAATTCTGCGAACAGTACGGCTGCGATTGCCACAACTGAGTAAAGATAGCCTGTGAAAAGAGTGTAAACAAAACTCAATTATTCACGGTGAGTATTTATTTCACTTTGTGGTTGTGAAACCTCAGTGAAACTTGCCAAGTCAGTTCATGGTTAACATGATCAAACTTAGCAGAATATGTTCCTAGAACAATAGAAACAGATGAGATCTGAGGGATAGTTATTTAGTTCATGTCAAGTTTAGGCCTACAACTACGGTTAGGGGCTCCTACACCATTTTTATTCATCCATAATTTACCCCTGGACTGTGTTTCTGGACAGGAATGTTATTCTAGGAAAAAGTCTTGGCAAAATCCCGTTTAGGTTATTTATGCAGAACTTTATACAATGCAAGATATTTCAAAATAGCTTCCCTGCAATAAATAGGAAGATAAAAGAATCAATGATTGAAACTTTGTTAAATATGAAACTAATTCTAACTATGTAAAGCTGTAAAGCTGAAAAAATCAGTATTGGTTTGGTTCAATGGCACTAATTCATCAATTTTGAAATTCCAATTTAATGCCAGTTCAGTTCAAATTCAGTGACCATTGTCAAATTGACTATAGCAGTCTGTACTCTGCCTGCGTGACCTTGAGGAGAACTGACTTCATACATGCACTTAAACGCTAAATAATCAAACATTCGTTCACGCCCAGAAGGTGATGCTAGTTCTGAAGAAAGCTCTAGCAGCATTTCATTTGATCATCTCTGAAATAAATTCATACATTTGAAATGTACCTTGAGTGTCCAATACAAAGCCAGACAATTCATATGTTCTGCATCCTGTTTGTTGATGTGTTATAAGGTCATTTGATAAATAATCAATGTGGTGCCTAAAATGCTTACAGGACATTTATTTTGTTTAATAAAAATAAAAAATAAAACACAATGGTACCGAACCATATTAATACAGATTGTAGTATTATGGTACCATTTTATGGTAGTAAAATTGACAACAAATAATAGCATTAAATTAACGATTTAGCTCAGTTACTTCGTAAAACAAAGAGTCCATATTCTTCATAACTAAGCACTGGAATGGTGTATTACCTGCAGAAGTCACATTCTGCTTCTGGATCCTGCTTGTTCTGCGGTGAGATCTTCTTTCGAGCTTTACATCTCCGGCTGTTGATTTTAGTTAAAGTGCCTTTCAGAGAGGCCGATGACAGAGTCCCAGATGCGAAACAATCCTTTTTCATAAACTCCAGAGATGACATGAGAGTGCACTTGTATTTAAACCACCGGCTGAAAATCCAAATCAAACACTATAATATCATATGTGAGTGTGTTGTTCTGTTGATGGTCTCGTGCTGTCCGTGTCTCTGCTCGTCTTTGATCTGTGATATGTGACGTCATTTTAATGACAGGGTTGTTAAAGAGAAGAGGTGACGATACAGACAAAGACCGAATATTGGACTAATTGCTTGTATTTCTTTTCTGTGATTTGTAATCTACTTTCAATGCACTCTTCACAATTTTATTAATCACTACAAACCGTTCATAAACGTTATTTGGGAAAAGAAACACAGGCCTAGGTATGTTTTGCGAAGGAAATGACTACGTATCGTGCTCTTTTCTGAACCAAAATAAAAACAGACATTATCCTGTTGTGCTTTAATAATATAATAGAACGGTTTTGGACACTTTTGTTAACATTAGCAAACACCAGAGTAAAGCTTAGAGACAAATCTATGAAATCTATAAAATATGCTCACCAAAGTTTAATACTCATTTGTAATTTAACTACATTACCCAATGATCTGTTAAGCTTTGCTTGTTCGTGTTATTAAAGCGGTTAAACATATTTTATTAAAAATATAAATTTTTTAAAATAGAGAACCCAGTAAGGCAACCCAATGTCAGATCTTCAGGTTAAACGTGCAATATATTATGTTAATTTTTAAAATATTTACTCTCCTTTTCACTTGAATAAATTACTATGAAGATAAATGCATGACCTAGTAATTTGAAACAATTAAGAGAAAATGTATAAAAATACATAAAACAAAATTGACTTAAAATAGCATTTCATGTTTAATAAACCACAGGTGCAATATAATTTTCTGTATCAGAAATCCTATTAAAAAGTCTCAGGTTATGTGTGTGACCGTAGTTCCCTGAAGAGGGAACGAGACGCTGCGTTGAACACTAGGGGAATACTTGGACAACAGTCACATGAAGCATTATGCAAAAGATAGAACGAGTTGAGGTCGAGCTGATAAATCCTCAAGAATGTGTGCAGGGAGGACCAGCTTGCCACATCACAAACACCAGACAAGGAAACACCTGATAGAAGAGCCTTAGAGGAAGGAACCCGCTCTGAATGGAGTGGGCACGGACCCGCAGAGGAGACGGGAATCCGGCCGACGCATAAGCCAGAGAGATAGAATCAACTGTCCATCTGCTTAAGATTGGTTTGGATGCTGGGGCCCCCTTAGAGGTCCCAAAGCAAGCAAACAGTTGGTCAGTCATGGGTTCTCTCGTAGCCTTTGCCATCCCAGGTGAAAACTCAAGACAGGAGGGAACTACAGAAAGCACCTGTAGGTCTCCAATTTGTTTTTGCGATGTGATGGGTGAGAGAATAAGTGTCTTTTAGGGAAAGGAACTTTAGAGGAACCTCTTCCAAGGGTTCAAAGGGTGCCCAGGACAGACCCTGGAGGACCAGGGATAAGTCCCAGATGGGAACTTCGGTCTGTACTACAGCCCTCAGCCTTATAGCACCACGGAGGAAGCGTGTGACTAGGGAGTCCCTGCCAATAGACATGCCACCCAGTGTCAGGGTTTTCTGGACAAGGGAGGACCCAATTGCAGAGATGAGTGATGAAATGTTTATTTACAGGACAGTGACAGGCCAAACAGCAGTGAAGATGAAATGACAAGCAAACAGTTAGGCAGGGCACACAATAAGTGAACTGGCTGGTCAGGACTTAAGACAGATGATGCTCAGGCCAATGGTGGAGATCTGGCAGCGGATCGGGAAACCAGAGGCTTGCCACTTGGGGATGCGATGATGTAGCACCAGACTAGCTGCCAGGCCAAGAGTGTTAACAGTAGTGATGTGCTTCTCGGTTCGAATCCCTGAAGCGTGTGCCGAGTAATCTGGATGAGTGGTTCTTGAACCGCGGGTCGATGCGCGTGTTGCTGACGTAAGTGCTGACGTTTGAAGCCCCGCGTAGCGGGTGTACCACGTGACTGCTTCAGGAAAGGATTCGCTAGGTTTGAGTGCAGCTCGAAATAAAAGTGGCAGTGAAACACTATGTATTGTCCCTCGCTTTTTGTGTTTTTGGGTCCCTTTATTGCGCTGTTTTTGGCATTCGATTTGAGCTTCTTTTTGCGATGGAACCAGCAAGAAAGAGGAGATTTTCCCTGTTTAGGAGCACTTTGAGTTGTTCTCACCTAAGAATGTAAGGCACCTGCAATTACTATGTAATAGATTCCACTAATGAATAAAATAAAATGTGACAACTTTTCTGAATGCTTGTAGCTGAAGCATCTGGTGTGTTCCAAGGAGCTAAGTTATAATAATAACACCTCAACTATGCTAAGGCACTTTAGAGTCTTGCATGGCAACGAGGAGACCAACCAGGTTGAACCTGGCTCAGGTATTCCATTTATATTCATAGCCCCACACTACACTGTATAGTTGTTGTTTTTTTAACTCTTACATATGTAATTCAATTTAGCTGAGAAGGTTGACTTGGCTGAGCACTTTATCACATTTCAATACTTTTCAATTCAATGAATTATATTTTTTTAGACTTTGAAAGCCATAGTGGAAAAAATTGCTTTTAAATAAAAATGAATAAACTCTTTATTTTACCTCCTTATTTAACATTTTCACTTGTTGCATAAGCATAAAACAAAAACAAAGTAACACAAAACAATTCATGTTAAAACTCTTCAAATAATATTTTTGTATTCAGAGCATGATTCACGTCCCACCATTTTATTGCAAGCACCAAGCATGTTATACATTTTTCTGCCCACATGATGGGGTAGTCGAGCAAATGAATCATCTTGAAGCCCCTATGTTTGTGTGAAGCATTTCCCTGCAGGGCTTCACTGCTTCATGGGGCTTCATTTTGCCATCACTAGTTAACAGCCAGGGTGAAACAGGAGGCAGGAACAAACAATAGACAACACTCAAGATAAGAGAAACCACATTTGAGCAAGTAAACTGACAACACTATGACTAGACTTTAACGCTAGCAACATGCAAAGCATTCACACAAAACGAACCAGCAAAGACACGAGTGAAACAAGCACAATATAAAGGGAGCAGGGCATATGAGGGACAGGTGAACACACTCAAGCAAACGAGACTAAACAAGGGGGCGTGGTAACTGGAATTGAGGAGATGGGACAAGAGGACCACATGGCAACCACGAACAAAGACAAAGCCATGTGCTCAAGCACAAGACAAACAAGCACACATTAAACAAAGACAAGACAGACAAGATAGTCTGGGCAGGATCCTGACACCTAGAGGTACATGGCAAGTGGCTATGGCAGCCAAGTAAACCTTCAGGGTGGAAGGGGACAGCCCTGCAGAATATCTTTCTTGCAGGAACTCCAGCACTTTGCCAATTTGACAGGTAACTGTGTTCACCTGATTCTAGCTACACCAAGAAGTGAAGAGTCTCCACTTCAGGGGGTACAGCTTCCTTGTGGATAGAGTTCTGGAGTGGAGGATGGTCTCAACAACCTTGGTTGAGAGACCAGAATCTATGAGCTGGGCCCCCTCAGAGGCCAAGCCCCAGGTTCCCATAGTTCTGGGCAGGGTTGACACATCAAGCCCGGTGCCTGGGACAGAAGATCCTCCCTGACTAGAATTTCCCAAGGGACCTCCGTCCAGGAGAGACATTAGATCTGCAAACCACACTCTGCCTGTGCACAATTTGAGGCCTTAACTGGGTTTCACTCATGTTTATTGCAACTTTTGTGCAAAAAGGTGAAAGGTGAAAAACCTTTAAGAGAAACGAAAAATGCAAACAGGTAAATTAATCAAAATAAAGATAATTCAAGGCAAAGACAATTAAATAAAGACAATTCTATTTGAGTCATTGTCACAAGTTGTTGTCTCTGTAACTGTTGATTTGCAACAGTTTTCTTAACAAGTTAAAGAATATAAAATTAGAATAATTTGCAATATGAAGAATAAACTAAACACCTGATTTAACGATCTGCTCAATCATGTGATTTTTAGAAATGATGAACATTAAACATTACTCATACTCAAATATAACATTACACTTGCGACAAACACTTACAAGCAAAGATGAACAAAATATACTTTTGTTAACTCCATAACATTTATCGCCTCTGTAGAACGTCAATTAACTTGACTAGTTATGGAGCGAACACAAAGAAAGTAGGTCGCGGAACTCTACAGGCCGAACAGAAAGATTCTTTCCCATTTATAGCGAACTGATTAATTAAAGTTCTCACCGGCTACCACTCCGGGAATTGACGATGTGATGTTGTGGTGCACTGCTTCAGTGTCCAGCTATTCATTAAGTAGCAAAACTTATGTTCGACTCGTTCTGTATACACAACTTTTTCTCTGTCCCTGCCCCCTGTTCTGATTGGCTAAAGACCACTATACTTTGTAGTCATATTTTTTCATATATATTTTGTTTTCATTGAGTTTGACTTTACAGACCTTGTCCCGGCAAACTCTCTCCAGAACTCCTGGCAGCAGAGCAATCGGGGGAAATGCGTACAGATGAAGCCTCGGCCACGTCTGAACTATGCCATCCAGCCGAACGGGGATAGATGAGTAAGGGAAAACCACAAAGGTCAAGTCAAGTCAAGTCACCTTTACTTATATAGCGCTTTTTACAATACAGATTGTTTCAAAGCAGCTTTACAGTGGTCACAGGAAAACATTATAAACAAAGTTTGTTTGGCTAAAACGGCAGCCTCAAAAGAGCAGGCGAATTAATACAATTGATGAATATTAAGTGTTAAGTTTTGATTATTGATTGATTTTGTCGTCTTTGTCGTCAGTTAGAAACCTGGGTGTGCTCTTTGATACCAATCTTTCATTTGAAAGCCACGTCTCTAGCATCTGTAAAACGGCATTCTTCCATCTTAAAAATATATCTAAATTGCGACATTTGCTCTACAAATGTGGAAAAGTTAGTTCATGCGTTCATGAGTTCAAGGCTAGATTATTGTACTGCTCTACTAGGTGGTTGCCCTGTACGTTTAATAAACAAATTCCAGCTGTTCCAAAATGCAGCAGCTCGAGTTCTTACTAGAACCAGGAAGTATGATGAGCATATTAGCCCAGTTCTGTCAAATCTGCACTGGCTTCCTATTAATCACCGAATACATTTTAAAATCTTGCTAATTACTTACAAAGCATTAAATGGTTTAGCTCCACAGTACTTGAGCGATCTCTTAACACATTATAGTCCTTTACGTCTATTGTGATCCCAAAATACTGACCAGCTTATAATACCTAGAATATCAAAGTCAACTGCTGGCGGTCGATCCTTTTCCTATTTAGCTCCAAAACTCTGGAACAGTCTTCCTAATACAGTGCGGGAAGCAGACACACTCTGTCAGTTTAAATCTAGACTAGATTAGACTAGACTAGCACCTTGGGGGGACACGGAGCGATGCCAGGGGGCACGCGCGTGACGCTGGCATACATGCTTTTTTATTTTTTTGCCAGGGAGTAGGTTTTCTTTTTTCTGAACAAGAGCAGCATATATGAAGTTAACCGTCCCCTCATCCTTTGACGTGTACGATCACACTGGTGTTCATCAACCACTAAATTCACACGTGTTTTCACGCGATATCTGGCACTGATCCAAAAAAAGATGCACTCAGAGCTTGTCATTTATCACAACAATTCAGTGTTTTCAACCACATAAGATTTCTTTTAGGCTTCAACAAGTGGAGCCAACAAGTTGGTGACTATTTTGAATGATCTATTATACAGCGCTTTTTATGACTGCGGTATGTCCGGTGACAAGCATGACGCGTTGCCATGGAAACAATAAGGTGAAAGTGGGGGAAAGTTTTTACCTCTTCCTAGGGGGGCGTGAAAGAAAATAATTACAACAAATCATGTAAAATGATTGTTAGGCTGTATACTTTAGGTCAGCCGGAACCGGGAACATTCCCATAACATCTGACGTACTCGATAAATCAGAAGAAGAATGGCATCTACGCTGATATTATTCTCTGTTTATTCTGAGGTTACCATGGTCAGCCGGATCCAGGCCGTATCCAGATCAGATGAAGGACCTACACCTGGACACAAGTACAGAACTGCCCTGAAGTGTCTGCGGAGACCGTGACTCTACTAAACCCTCCCCTGTGTAGATCATGAACCCATCTCCAATCGGACCAAATTAGACTTAATATTAGACTTGAATTATCAATATAATGATCAAACTATCAATCAAATCAATCAATAATCAAAACTTAACACTTAATATTCATCAATTGTATTAATTCGCCTGCTCTTTTAAGGCTGCCATTCAGCCAAACAAACTTTGTTTATAATGTGTTCATGTGACCACTGTAAAGCTGCTTTGAATCAATCTGTATTGTGGAAAGCGCTATATACCTTTTTTTCCGCCATATAAGACGCTCTGGAACATAAGACGGACACAATTTTAAAGGATGAAAATCTAGAAGAAAATAAAAGATTCTGAACCAAATACTGTTGTAAAATATTTTATATCAACTGTATAAAGTTAACAGCAGTTTAAGAACAATTTTATGCAACCATGTAAAATATTAAGAACTATCTTTACTCTCATTAACAGTCAGTAAAGTCAATATACAGTGAAAGTAAAAAAAAAACAAGGCTGTAATGTTTTTATTCGAACCCCAACAATTCCTCTTCTTCGCTGCTATCAGAAATGAGGAACGCGCATGTTTTGGTTGTTTTGTTTTTGTTCAAGTCTGAGGAAATAAAAGAGTCCGTGATTCTCAGCACACTGACCCTGCCTCCTCCTTTCTCCCTCTTTCTTCCGGGTTTCGGCAGCAGTGTGGTAATGTTCTTTTGTCACACTGAAAGGAGGAGGCAGGGTAAGCGTGCTGAGAACATGCACGTTCGGCGCTCATGCTTCACTCTCTGTGAGTCACGCCTCTCTCTCTCGGTTTCGTTTCACTCGTGAGCCTCGCGTTCTCTGCTTCCGTGGTGATCGCCGTCTCGCCCGGGTCTCTCCCCATCTCTCACTTCCCGGCTCAATGAGACAAAGGTGTTTGCCAATTTGCACTTGATCTACTTACGCACCTCTAGTCTCCCGACTCTCTCCCGCTGCAGACCTTGCTGAACCACGCCCCCCTTGCCACAGTCATCACTGTCAAGTCCACCATTGCCCCCACTCGTCATCACTACGGCTACGGCTGTGGCCGCGCTCCGCGGATTCTTTATAATCGTCGGATAGGATGCATCCTAACAATCATTTTACATGATTTGGATAAAAAATGTATAATGTGTTATGTGTATGCCAGGTTGAAGAGATGTGTTGAAGAGTTTAGGAGCTAAAAAGATCGACCCAGCAGTTGACTTTGATATTCTAGGTATTATAAGCTGGTCAGTATTTTGGGATCGCCATAGACGTGAAGGACTACAATGTTTTAAGAGATCGCTCAAGTACTGGGGAGCTAAACCATTTAATGCTTTGTAAGTAATTAGCAAGATTTTAAAATGTATTCGGTGTTTAATAGGAAGCCAGTGCAGGTTTGACAGAACTGGGATAATATGCTCATACTTCCTGGTTCTAGTAAGAACTCGAGCTGCTGCATTTTGGACCAGCTGGAATTTGTTTATTAAGCGTGCAGGGCAACCATAATTACATAAAAGAGTATTACAATAATCTAGACTTGAACTCATGAACGCATGAACTAACTTTTCTGAATTTGTCTTTGAGAGCATATGTCGCAATTTAGATATATTTTTAAGATGGAAGAATGCCGTTTTACAGATGCTAGAAACATGGCTTTCAAATTAAAGATTGGTATCAAAGAGCACACTCAGGTTTCTAACTGACGACGAAGACTTGACAGGGTAGCCATCGAGTGTTAGGCAGTAGTCTAGATTATTACGCGAAGAACTTTTTGGTCTAATAATTAGTTTCTCTGTTTTTCCAGAATTCAGAAGTAGAAAGTTATCAGTCATCCAATTTTTTATATCAGTTATGCATTCTGTTAATTTAGTGAATTTGTTCGTTTCATCAGGATGAGAAGAAATATAATGCTGAGTATCATCAGCGTAACAGTGAAAGCTAATGCCATGCTTCCTAATAATTGCACCCAAAGGAAGCATGTACAGGGTGAAAAGCAATGGTCCTAGTACTGAACCTTGAGGAACTCCATACTGAACCCGTGACCATTATGTGATCCATGACCTCCTCATTTACTGCTACAAACTGATAACGGTCAGATAAGTATGATTTGAACCAGGCTAATGCAACTCCACTAATGCCAACATAATTTTCAAGTCTATTCAGAAGGATTTAGCGGTCTATTGTATCAAATGCAGCACTAAGGTCCAGTAACACTAATAGAGAGATACAGCCACAATCGGATGATAAGAGCAAATCATTTGTAACTCTAATGAGAGCAGTCTCAGTACTATGATATGGTCTAAATCCTGACTGGAAATCCTCGTAGATGCTGTTTCTTTCTAGAAAGGATAGGACATAGTTGTGAAGATATTGCCTTTTCTAGAATTTTTGACAAAAAAGTTAGATTTGATATCGGCCTGTAATTAACTAATTCTGTAGGATCAAGTTGTGTTCTTTAATAAGCGGTATAATTAAGGCTAGTTTAAAGGTTTTTGGTACGTATCCTAGTGACAAAGATGAATTAACAATATTAAGAAGAGGATCTATGATTTCTGGAAGCATCTCTTTCAGTAGCTTAGTTGGTATTGGGTCTAGCATACATGTTGATGATTTTGATGATTTAACGAGTTTAGACAATTCTTCCTCCCTAATAGCAATGAAGGAGTGGAATTTTTCTTCAGGGACACTAAAATGTACTGTATTTTGTGATATTGTGGTAGACGGTTGCATGGTTTTTTAAGGCCTTTCTGAATGCAATAGAGCTGTCTTTCCATGAAACCTCTAGCTTAGTTTTTTTCCAGCTCTGCTCCATTTTTTGGCTGCTCTCTTGAGGGCCCGGGTGTGTTCGTTGTACCACGGTGTTGGACTATTTTCTTTAATCTTCTTTAAGCGCAACGGAGCAACAGTGTCTAAAGTGCTGGAAAAGAGAGAGTTAATAGTTTCTGTTGCAACATCAAGTTCTTCTAGGCTATCTGGGATGTTAAGTAGATGAAACTGATCAGGAAGATTATCTAGGAAGATTATTTACGAAATAGAAACCTAAAAAACTGAACCAGAATGTCGTATTTGTTTTAATAAACAGCTGTTTGTTTCATTAATTTACTTGTCAGGAAATAATTCTGGTAATATTTACATGTCTGACATTCAACTATCAGCCATGAACAAATAGATCTAAATGTAGGGTAAACAGAAAAGACTTATCTTGATATATAAGTATAACATAGGGCAAAAATGAAAAGTTTTTTGAAAGAGTTAAAAAAGTGTTAAAATCTTGCACATCTGCTAATAAAAAAACTATAAACAACTACAAAAAACTAATAAAAACTATAAAAAAACAATAAAAAAACAAAAAACTAATAAAAAAGCTTTAAATTTACCCTTTTTGCAGAGAAAAAGACAGATAGTTGTGCATGTGGCATGCAGTTTGGCAAATATGTGTCCTTCTGTTGTAAATTTTGATTAATTTAAAGATAATCTCTCGTACTCATTCGTTTATATCTGATATTTGGTTTGTAATATGCAGATTTTCACTAAGACTCAAATGTCACATTGTGATTTGTATTTGATAATATACTGCCTGATTGCTTACAGTGTCACATTGAAGTTGTGTAAGTGATAGTGTAAGTGAAGCCTCGCCCACTTCCGGGTTAAAATCCACCCACTTCCGTGTTATGCCCCGCCCCGCCCAGTCCGAGTACAGATACAGGGGCGGGGCGGGGGGGCGGGGGGGGGGGGGGGGGGGCGGCGTTGGGTGGGTTGTGTCAAAAGGGAGGCCCACTGTCTCAGACTTTGAAAACCTCTGCACTAGATAATTTTACATTAAGGACCATCACTTCAAAATAATTATACTTCAAATTAGACCTTTGAGCAATACGCATTTCCGGTTAAGTGAATGCTGGCGCGTTTTGGCTGCCGCTGCTCTCTGGTATTTTTATTTTCATTATTTCTAATCATTATTTTATAACTTTTTATTTCTGCCAAATTCTGCTGTTGACTGAAATGATGTGGATTTACTATCCTTTTACCTGTATGATCATCATCTGGATTGCCTTGTCGTCGTCGTTCCACTCAGCGACTTCACTGTATTTGTATAGGCTACAGCAGTAATTCTCAATTATTTTCTGTCACGCCCCCCTAGGAAGAGGTAAAAAATTTGCGTGCCCCCCCTCCCCTATTTTGGAACTTTCGCCTTATTGTTTCCATGACAACGCGTCATGCTTGTCACCTGACATACCGGAGTCACAAAAAGCGTTGTATAATAGATAATTCAAAATAGTCACCAACTTGTTGAAACCTAAAAGAAATCTTATGTGGTTGAAAACACTGAATTGTTGTGATAAATGACAAGCTCTGAGCGCGTCTTTTTTTGGATCAGTGCCAGATATTGCGTGAAAACACGTGTGAATTTAGTGGCTGATCACGTGACACATATGAACACTGGTGTGATCGTACACGTCAAATGATGAGGGGAAATACAGGGGAAATACAAATGATCTTCTGCTGCTCGTATTATAACCCGGACTCCATCTATACAACACATTACCCCATCGCTTCAACAGCTACATTGGCTTCCTTTCAAATTTTGGATTGATTTTAAAATTCTTCTCCTCACTTACAAATCTCTTCATAACCTCTCTCCACTGCACCATCCGCTCTGCTTCTCTGGGTCTCCTCCATACACCCTCTGCTTGTTTAACCACCATGGGCCATAGGGCCTTTAGCCGTGCTTCTCCACGCCTCTGGAATTCTCTCCCAGTCAACAGCCGTGATTCAGACTCACTGTCTCAATTCAAAATTAAACTAAAGACTCATTTATTTAGAGTGGCTTATGCTTCATGATTATAGTGTTCCCTCAAGTCTAGCACTTTTTTTTTGTTATTCTTACAGTGGTCATGTTTGTATTTGCTGTTTTCGACTTATGTTTTATTGTCATTGTTGTTTACTGTTATTCATTAATGTTGTTGTTGTTTCTTGTTGATGTATGGTGACCTTGGGTGATCTGAAAGGCACCTAAAATAAAATGTATTTGTATTATTATTATTATTTTTAATACTGATGGTGTTTCTATAAATTACAGCAACTTTTGATTTACAATGTTACAACATACAATTTACAAGTGCTTTTGAGGAAAGGGATCGTATATTCAGTAACCCAAGCTTTATCATTTGTTCATTTGTCTTATATCCCTTCTTAGTTGTTTGTAAATCAATAAAATAAATTTACCCTTAAACGGTTTTGAGAGTTTTTTGTATTCTATGGGATATCTAGGAGAAAGAGCCTCTATGTGTTGTGTATTTGATGTATCTGACCTCTGTGACGTGAGACAGCTAGCAGACGGTCGGTTTAGCCAGTTTGTCTACTTCCTGACCTGGGCCCAAGTTAGTCAAGGTTCAGCTCTAAGACTATGTGCCAAATTACTAGAGAGAAGTGCGGCACCATCCTAGGTGGGATGAATACCATCTCTTTTCAACAGGTCAGGTCTGCCCCAAAAACTTTTTTCCAATTGTGTTCCAACCCTATGTTATTCTGCGGGCACCACTTAGACATCCGACCATTGAGTGAGGATAATCTGCTAAGCATCTCATCACTCTTGCGCATAGGAAGAGGGCCAGAGCAAATTACAGTGTCTGACATCGTACTTGCGAGTTCACACACCTCTTTAATATTAGTTGTAGTGATCTCCGACTGGTGAAATCGGACATCATTAGCGCCGACGTGAATAACAATCTTAGAATATTTACGATTAGCCTTAGCCAGCACTTTTAAATTTGCTTTGACGTCAGGTGCTCTGGCTCCCGGCAAACATGTAACTATGGTGTCTGGATTCTTTATTTTCACATTCCGAGTAATAGAATCGCCAATGACTAGGGCACTTTCAATGACCCGGTTTTTTGACCCGCGATTATGCCATCTCACAGTCACCCAGTTGCCCTGCTGCACGGGCTCTACAGCCGGAACAGAACAATGTACAGGGTTTGCTAAGCTAGTTGCATCCAAAATAGTATCTAAAGCTCTTGCATTCTTACTATCCTCAATTAAAGTTTGGATGTGTGTCTCTAATTCTGAAATCTTCTCTGTCAGCCTGACTATGTCCCTACATTTATCACATGTGAAGCCCTGAGTGCTGACAGAGACAGACAGACTATGCATGAAGCAGGCAGTACATGTAACAATTACAAGAGAAGATGACATGACTCACCGTGTGTGTTGATCTAAGTCGGAAAAGGGCGCGAGCGAGAGAACGCTATATGAACGGACAGTAATTAAGATAGCACAATGCTAATGCGTTTAGTGACTTAGATTAAAGCCAACGATTACAATTGATTAAATAATCTAATGTTGTATTTTGCAATATAAATGAACGTTGAGTTTAACATCTAAAATCTAAAACAATTTTATATGACGCTACAAAGGCAATCCACTCGAGCTGACAGGAAACAGCAGTGCAACAGTCAAAAATGGCCTCAGCTGCTGCAGGACCCAAGCCCTGGGGAGTACGAGCCTGGGCGGACTCGGTTTCAAAGACAGCCAGGCGGGTGCGCTGGCCCTCAAACTCAGACCTAACATGCTCCGCTCCCAGACAGACTACACAGACTGGGTGCGTGTCTCCCCTCAAGAGATAGCGAAGGCAGGGAGACGCGCACTTAGAATTATGATCCGCCGTATGTATATAATGGAATATTTTTGCTCGATATAATGCACTGGCCCGCGAAAAGCAAGCTCGTTTACTTTGGAGTATCGTCCAAGTATTCCCCTACTGATTTTGATGCAGCGTCTCGTTCCCTCTTCAGGGAACCACGGTTACTTATGTAATCTGAGACGTTTTCTGTCTGTGAGCTCTCTCTGTTTCTAGTCTAGTTGAAAGGAAAACAGTATAGTGAGATGGAAGACATTCAAACCTCCCCAGGCTGCATAATTTCATTGTGAAATTCATAGAAATTATCATTCTTTCGCAAAGAAATGTGATGTAAACACATGATACTTAATCATTATTTTTGTAAATGTGTAAGCCTTTGGACTTAAAAGCCAAATGGAGTTGTTTTGTGCATTCCTGTGATGACAAGTAAATTGAAGCAAGGGCACCTGAATAGGTATGTGTTTTCTTTTTATGTGAAATGGTAAATACCAGTTTGATTCAACAAGACTGATGTGCACTTTTGACACAAATAAATTACTAATAAATGTACTACTAATAAATTACTGTCAAGAAGGTAAAACATTGGTCAAATATTGATCTGGATTGATCTC
Organism: Rhodeus uyekii; assembly: GCA_037043235.1. Classification (NCBI taxonomy): domain Eukaryota; kingdom Metazoa; phylum Chordata; class Actinopteri; order Cypriniformes; family Acheilognathidae; genus Rhodeus; species Rhodeus uyekii. The sequence goes on from JAWRVZ010000206.1 coordinate 635,320, forward strand.
AAGTCTTTAAGCAAGGACCAAACGTTTGCTTCAGTCATGCTCATATAGCTAGTTTTCAGTCAGTTGAGTTGTGTGTTGACATTCTATGGAGGCAGTTTTAGGGTAGAATTGTGGGGACACAGGCGCGACAGTGGAAACACAACTTGGCCTAGTTCCCTATTCTGAACATGTTAATTTAATTTGTAATTATATTAATTTAGCAATAAATGAAATGCTCATTGTTCTTGTGGGGTCTTAAATTCCTGCAGACAATAATATTCTGTTCTGTACAGCTTTTTCATGCACTAGACACCTGTATATCAATTAACACTCTTCTGAACTGGTAAGAAAAGATATCACGTTTTTTTCCCACATTAAAACGGAGTTAGGGTGGACCTACGTTGGGAGGTTTTTCTGGAGTCAGAACGGAAAACGCATGACATCTTTATTATTTTAAGGTCCCTTAAATGTGAATTTATTGAAATTCTTCAAAGTATTCTCCAAAGTTACCATTGTTTGCCTATAGGTTTCAGTTCTGCACACTGTGGGCATTTTCTCAACCGTCATCCTCATGGACTAATACAAGTAGATGGGGAAAAAACAGCATTCATATAAAAAGCACACAGGTTTTTATTGCATATCAATTTCATGTATAAATTCTTCATAGCATTGGAAAGATTACATTTGGTATACATATCTATTCTACAGAATTAACATCAGAATCATGTCTTTTCCATGAAATTTCTCTAAAGTACATCTTCAGTAATCACAAGCATCAAAAAAGAACGTCAGAATTTTCTGTATTATTCTACAATCCGTAAATTTTGTCATTATTTCTCTCCCACAAGCATATTGTTCAGATCAATAATCATCTGCCCATATTATTCAAGGCAGTAAACAGGACTTAAAGTCAAACCTACTAACCTAACCACATGTACAATAAGTGCATCTACAAATTCATTTTTTTAATTATTTTTTCTTTTTAATTTAAGATACACATTTCACAAATGGACACCATTATGACCTCTAAAACACAAGTCATGCACAATATTTTTAATAAACATAACAGAAGCAATATACAACTCATATCCAAATGAACAAGCACCATCTATTTTCAAACCCATGTCTAAAATGAACTTTCGGACATATCAATGTCTTTTTTTATTTTTTTTATTTAATAATTTAAACTTTGTTTTTATTTAGAGAAACCACATTATCTATGGTTTTTGAAATGATACGTTTGTTTGCAATGTAACAGTGGGCCAAGGGGATCTGCATTGTTCATTTATTTTTTTCCATGATGATTTTAACATTGTGGGCCAATTTCTTCTCCTACAGTGCTTGCGAAGTACAGTAGTATGTGACATGACTCCATACTCATAATTCCACTACATCCCTAGAAATACAATGCATCACACAGACTTTTTACTCAAGGATTTGAGTAAATTATATAGTGAGTAGATAAAGGTTTAAACAGGGTAAGAGTGCCATCTGGTAGCATGTTCAAATACAACACTGCTGCAAGTTGTTTGGTTTGTGTTTGCAGTAATAACTGAACATTCCTAAAGTTCAAAACTGACAAGCAATGCTTGGATATTCTTTGTTGTTTTATTCAAAAGCATTTGATAAAAATGCCTGTTTGACCCATGAGTTAAAGTGCTTGTTGAACCAGCCTTGCTTAGAAAATTTCATTCAAATCAGTACTAAGATAAGAGCTCAGATGTAAAGGGAAGTATGAACTAGGCAGACATGGGTATGTGTTAGGCAGACAGGGGAGCGCTCGGTTTAAGTGCTGATTCCAAAAAACGTTGTCTTTAAAAATCCAAAAAGAAGTGAGGAATGGTATGAAATCCTGATCAGAATGACATTCAATCAAGAGAAGGTAACTTTATGAGGAAGTTTGACTCAACCTACATACTAAATCTACTCTACACATTCATGATATGCATTCAGCTGTTTACGATTCATTTGCTGGCTTCACAGTTAAGAGAAGTTGGATCAGGACTCACATGTGTATTCATGAATTTGGGCATCTCTCAGAAACATCTACACTCTTGTGAACAGGAAATGTTGCTGCTCACCTTTTAATCATAATCCCATTGTAGCCCTCTCACTTATGGTGTCTTTTTTTGGGGGGAAGAAGACAATATTAAGCATTTTAATTATGTAGAATTTGATATTATATTTAGGCTGACGAATGGGATATAGGAAACATGCAGTTGGAACCCAGAGATAAACTGTTGACCCATTTGTATTTTTTTATGAAAATGTTTAACTATAAGTGATAAAATGTGTAAAAAGTCAAAATATAATGCCCCTCTATTTGAGTTACCTGATATTTTAATGACTTTTTTTTTTTTTATCACGCAGTGCCTACATTTCTAAATGGTTGAACAAAGCATCATTAACAAGGCTTCATGATTATGTGCTCATAAAGAAAACACAGTCTTTTGTAATTCAGATTTTGGCAACTTTCTTTTCTACAAAGAGCTTGAACAATTCAGAATTTCCATGATATTTCAGTAATTTCATTCCTTCAAAAGAGTGGGTAAAATATTATTTGTCTTCATTTTTTCATTAATAAAAAAAATGTAAATAAAAATAAATAAAAGACAGACATCAATGTAAGTAGCAACAACAAAGGGAAAAAACTACTAACAGTGGAGGTGACCACTTGAGAAAGAAATGATTGTCAAAGAAAAGTGGGTTATTTGGCACACAACACTCTCTGCTACCAACTGTTAACTTAGTTTGTACATCATACAACAATATTGTACAAATTTGGTCCTTCACTAAAATAATTACATTAACATTTAAGCACAGATGTGCTCAAAAAGAAACAATACTGTTTATCGAAGAATAAATCACATAGAAAAAAAATCATAATATTACTGAATTCAAGAAGAAGGAGAAAAGATTTTCCAATTGCCCCACTGGAGAATAATTTAACTTTTAAAAACAAACTTTCAGTTGAGACGAAAGGCCTGTATACAGCTCAAATACTTACCATGACAACAATAATTACAATGACAATGATGCTATACACATGAACAACCATGCTGCGTGATATATCGTATGGAGATTCGGCTGCTTTTTAGTGACTGTTGAGCAGTCGAACAAAAACCACAAAGGTGACTTCCAGCATAGACATTTTGAGCCAGAGGCTTTCAAACTGCGGTCAGCCTGGGGGAAAGTTAGCATGCTAGTTACGGGCTAGACTTAAGTGCTTCTATTGCCATTGGAAATCAATGTTGATGTCTACACTAATGATCTACTGTAAGACTTTTACTGTGAGTTAATATAAAGGAAACCTTGGTACAGTGCTGCAGAAAATTGTAGAGAATGGAATGCTGTAGAGAAACGGTTCAAATCTCCAGTTGAAGAAACACATCAACTACCCTGTCCACTCAACCCTACCTGGGCTTGTCCGAGAACATGGGGAAAAAAACCTTGAGAGCAGTCTCTTTGAAATGCATATAATCGAAAATGAGGTGGAGAGGTGATTTTAAAGTCATCATCCCCTTTTGATTCAGCTGCTGAGGAGAGGACATCACTATAGTGGCTAGTTGTAGACAGGAAAGATGCTGGACGGTTGGGATTCGATGATTTCATTCTTGCATTTATGCTGTGTAATAAAACTCTCCCATCTATGATTGGTTCCTGTGTCTGTTTCACTCAACAGTACGTTCTCCTCCTTATGCGCATATTGGTGGCTCATCTACTGTGGCGACAGTGGTCTTCATGTTGGTCTCCTTTCTCCCTCCATCTCTTCTGATCTCTCTTTTGTCTTGTTCTCAGATGTTGTTGAGAGGGTGAAAGGAGCTTGTTTCCGATGACCCTCCTCCCATGTTGAGCCAGGCATCCAAGGAGTTCTGGGAGGATGAATGCAGGTTGGCATTCTCAGACAGAGAGAGCATCATTGCATAAGCCTGGATGAAGAAAACAAGGAAAGTTTCATCTCAGATCCAAAAAAACAATATTTTATCTACTGTCCTTCAAAATATCCACATGCTGTTATTTTCAGCTGCTTCTTGAATACTAAATACTAAATATGTTTCTTAGCTTCCAAAAAAAATAAAAAAAAATAAAAAAATAATAGCATGTAGATTTTAAACCACTACTTTTTGGGAAACATTATAATGCAATCTAAGCTATAAATTCTTTACACTATATCATATCAATTGGATACAAATCAGACATTTTCCTGACGATAAACAATATTAAAGGAAAACCATTAACTCAGATCACACATAAAAGACATGTAACAACTCCACATGAAATGTTGCGAAAGACAAAACACAATTTAAAGTTAGAGATACAAGGCAATGACACCGAAACCTAATAGTGTTAGTTATGTTAATGTCATTCAGTTAATATTTGTATCAATGTTGAACATTGAAAATATTGTTTATAAAACAAAACAAAAATGACAATGATTAGGTTCTGCAGAAGTTGCATGTACTTTTATTATAACATCTTATTCTGCATGGGCTGTTGCCAGAGTTCCTAAACGTTTTTTTAGTCGAACCCCTATGACCTCAACTAAGTAATCTTAACCTTGCATAAATTAATTGTATCAGTATATATGTGTGTGTGTGTGTGTGTGTAAAAGAGTTTGCCCATTCCTGATTTCTTCTTTCTTTTTTTGCATGTTTGTCACACTTAAATGTTTTGAGATCATCACAAGTAAACACAAAATGCAGTTTTTAAATGAAGGCTGTTATTATTAAGGGGGGAAAAATCCAAACCTACTGGCCTTGTGTGAAAAAGTGCTTGCCCCCTAAACCTAATAACTGTTAACTGTTAACTGCTAACTGTTTTTCTTCAGCCATTCAAGGGGGGGCTTGCTGGTGTGTTTTGGATCATTGTCCTGCTACAGAACCAAAGAAAGTTCACTTCAGCTTGAGATCACGAATAGATGGCCGGACATTCTGCTTCAGGATATTTTGGTAGACAGCAGAATTCATGGCTCCGTTTATTATCCCAAACGTCTTGAGGATCATCAAAAATGAGACAAGTGTAACCCAGGTAACCTAGGTTACCGGTAAAAGGACAAACGGGAGTACATTTTCTGAAGAAAAGGAGTTTCAGCCAATCGCTGATTGTGCTGCAGTGACAGACACTTCTAAGAGCCAATGAGAGCAGCGCACCCGGGTTCCGCGGGCACAGCTGTCAGTTGAGGGGAGATAGAGAGCGGGAGCGTGAGTCAGAGGAAGCAGCTGTGAGGAGCGAAGTTTAAACCCAGAAAATAGCAAACAAACTTCGATAAATGACTGAATTTCATAGTGATATTGATTCTGAGTGGATGCGATAGTTTGAGAGAGCTATTAGCGGAGTGAGAGAAAGACGAGGCGCACATCTAAAAATAGAAGCCAATGTGGATTCATCAAGAGTGATTCTGAATAGAATATGTGTGATTACCTTGGCTGGGTTTTTTTGTGAGATTTACCTCAGGAGATGCAACTGAGCATATGAATACGGCGAGCCACCCGGAACCGATTCATTTATGAACTGTGCATTTGAGTTCGACAAAACGGGTAGGAGAGGTTTCTTTTCCCTTTAGGAAGAGCAGGACTCGGACCCGTTGGGATTTCTTTATTTTTCCCTTTCTCCGATTTTTTTTGAACCCCAAGGAAAGACTGATTTTGAGCTGGACAGTGAATCGAATCATTTAGTTCACGGACTTGAACGAATCGACTCATTGAACCTTGGACGGTTGATTCACAACGAAATAACCGTTATTTTGAGGGACTGATTAATTCTGTGGAGTAATTGAATTGTAATTGAGAGTGATTTCTATTCCTATCTTCTGTTGAATGTGTTGTTTTGTTTTATTGACTGTTTTTTGTCATTAGTTGTATATATATTCTGACTGATACTGTTTGGGTTCTTTAAGTTTTATTTCTTCTTTGATTTGTATGTATATAAATGTGTTTTTAATATATTGCAATAATAATTAATTGACTTTTAATATAAAATTTCAAAAGACTTTTGCAGTGGTTATTCGCCTACTTTGTTGCCATCCTCTCTCCAGAAGCCGTGCCCTTCTTCTGATATCTAGGCCCATATTGAGTATTATCAAGTGTGACGCGTCAGACACGTGCGCGCTACACAAGCCTTAATGTTGTTTTTGCTCAGCAGTGGTTTTCATCTAGGGACTCTGCCATCCAGGGTCTGACACTTTTTCAAACAGGGCTATGTAGGTTTGTATTTCGTTTTCCCTTAATACGTACAACCTTCATTTAAAAAAACGGCATTTTGTGTTTACTTGTGTTATCTTTGGCTAATATTTAAATTAGTTTGATCATCTGAAACATTTATGTGACAAGCATGCACAAAAATAAGAAATCAGGGGCAAACTCTTTTTCACACCACTACATATGAATTAATTTATTTTTATTTTATTTCCCCTTGGCTTTCCTGACAAAGTCTACCAAAAAAAAAAAAAACACGGTTGGGAAACCCTGGTATATCGTAAAGGCAAAACTAAAGAGAACTGTGTCCATTTTAATAAGTATAATAAGACTCTTTCAACGCTGTCCTTCTCTCGACATAACGAGAAGATAGGTGCTCATGGGATAGTAGAAGCTCTCTGGAGCAGGTACAGTCACATACCTGTGTTTTAGCCTGCCTGAAAAGTGTTTCTTTCAGCGCCTCCGACTCTACCGAGGTGCTAAAAATGTCTTTAATGTCATAGGATTCCTCTCCAGCCTTATGGAATTCCAGGCCTTTGGGGAAACCAGCCAGAGGTTCCAGATCTAATAGGCCTGCATCCTCCTCAATACACCTGTACCAGGAAGGGGAGGGGGAAAGGGCCAGGGTGTGGAGAGGGGAGGGGACCCTCAGTTAGCCCAAAAGTTGAAGTCTAAATATTGGAACGGGATGCATTTGAGGAGCATGCAGTGGATGAGATGGTGATGGGACATGAAGAATATAGGTAGTCATCACACTAGCGGATGAAATCACAAAACGAATGGACACATCTCTCTGTCCATGCAGAATTAAATGAGATGCTGGAAAGCACTGAATAAGTCTTCCTTGCTCTTGAATAAAATATGCCACAAAATATTGATCATTGAAACATTTAGATGCCAGTGGCTTTCAAACTGCAATGCTGTTCAAGATAAGAACAGCGAAAGAGTGAGTAGAAATGCAACAGAACTGGACGCTCCAAAGTCCATAATTCTATGGAAAATTGCAGAACATATAGGCAAACCAAAGTTTCAATGATTAAACACATGAATTGACAGATGACTAGTTGCTGATTAGTTTTGTTATTGTAAGAGGACTGACAGACAATGAGGCATCACAGTAGTAAACACTATGGGAAACAATTAACATCTATTCAATAACATCTAAAGATTCACATAATCCTTAAAATAAAGTTCACATACAGGGCTTGACAGTAACTTTTTTGCTCACCAGCCACTGTGGTTTTCCAGTTACTAGCCACTCAGCATATTCACTGGCCACAATTTTTAACAAGGGGAAAAACTGCCATATAGATTAATATGATCTCATAAACTATTACACAAGCGAATTCTTTCTCAACTGTTTACATTAACTTAAAACAGAACTGACGTGTTTACGTGACTACTCACCAAGACCGGCATTTTGACATTATTTTGTGCATATTTGAATGTTTAAGAGCAATAAGCAGTGAAAAGAACTCTGTTAAGCACAGAGGGACAGCTTCATATGTGCGCACTTTGGGTATGAGCACAAAATATGCTGGAATTAGTAAAATTATGAGCAATGCACGCAATCCCACAGCTAAATTCAAGCCTTGTAACGCCAACATCCAGAGCAAATAAAACGACTGTGTGAGGGGAGGAGGGTTTGCGTCTCTCACTGTCAGAGAAATGAGAGAGAGAGAGAAAGCGCAGCTGCTATCGTGTCTATTCTGTGGATATGAGTATTGGAAGAGTTTCAGATATTTCAGTATCGAGATGTGGAAAAAAACAACAATATTTTTGACAGCACTACATTGCATATAGTTTATTATTTCAGATGCATTTTTAAAAGTCTACAATTGAAAAATGCATATATTTTATATAAAATTCAAGCCTTCAAAGTGGCTGTAGGAGTGATTGTGTTCCTCGCCATTGCTGAAATACTCATGCATTTGGGTTGGCGGGTGTTAGTGTCAAGCCCTGCTCATTTTGAGTAGTGTTAGGCATATATTCTGTTCCACAATCTGGTGAGCTGTTTTGCTGTCCACATAGGCAACTCTCTTGTGCATTCTAAGGCATACTACTAACTGAATTGATTTGAAGCATTCACTAATAATTTAGCGTCTACACAGCTCACTGGGTTTTGGAACAAAACTATAGCACTGAAGGCCTAATGTTTTTGTAACAGTACATTTTCAATCAATACAACATCAGATCATCTTAAATAAACACTCGAGCCAAATCGAATCAGTTTCATATTACTGAAATCAAATAATACGTGTTTCTATGCGAATATATAGTAAAGTGTAATTTATTCCTGTGATCAAAGCTGAATTTATTAGATCATATATTCAGTGTCACATGATCCTTCAAAAATCATTCTGATATGATGATTTGCTGCTCTATTATTGTTGGTGCTCAATTATTAATAATGGATCTTTAATAATGTCCATGTTAAAAATTGCTTCAGTTGATTGATATTTTTGTGGAATATTTTTCCAATGAACAGCATGTGTCCTTGCTGAATAAAATGATTAATTTCTTGTAATAAATAATATAGATTAAACTGTTCTCAGTGCTTACACTGCTTTGTAAGCACTTTTTTACACTGCTCAAAATTTCTCAATGTCACAAACACATCATATTTCAGTAAAATGGATCAAAAAGGCTTAATCACTTTGAGTGTAATATCTACATTTTCATATCTTTAAAAACTGAGTGTTCATTTAAGTGAAAGTGGCTCTATTTAATACTTTTGTGAACTGGCAGATATGTTTTGCTGACCTGCGTGTGTGTTCATAAGACATAGGGAGAGGGGTTGGCTCCTCATCCTCGTCATAAGTGCCCTGCACCATAGTGGCGGGAGAGGCCGTCTCGTCCTGCGACTTTTCTGTCAATGAGCCTTCCTCGTCTTCCTCTTCTCCCTCCATCTCCTCTTCCTCCTCCTCCAGCTTGGAGACAGCATGAGTGTGACTCTGAGGATGCTCTTCTTCTGTCAGCTCTGACCTGTAATGCCAAACAGTCGTCATTTAGTTTTACATATGACCACTTTCATCATCTTCTTGATGCTTTGTATTCAACAGGCTGATTTTACTACTGTACCTTTAACATGTCTACATGAAAGCAAAATAAGTAAAACACCTATTTGCATTGATTTTGAATATAAAATTATTGTTGATATGCATTGTTGATATGGGGAGGTAATGTGCCTGCACAGCAGAGCACAAACAAAGAAAAATCTTAATCTGTGTTTTTGTCATGAGTTCCAGTAAAAATATAGGCTACACATCCAAAACTTGTTTTCAGGGGTTGTTAACTCAAATAAAAGTATCTTGTTTTAAGGATACTTAGATATTGTGCTGTGAAACAATGGACAATTTCTGAATTACTTATTTTTGAGTTTAAATTCCATAAATTGTGTGGGTGGACGGGCAAGCGAGTTATGCAATTTTATGTTTTATTTCAAAAGGAATAATTGTTTTCAACATAAAATGACCCCTTTAAAATATCAAATTCTTACAATGGCTATATTTTTTGAGTGAAACAATATCCCTAGCAGAAAGACGGCTCCTGGTTTATGTCTTTGTTGTCTGTTGTATTTCAGTGCTTATTTTTCATGCTCAAAGCCATCATCTTGCTTATTCGTATCCAAGTTTCTACCAACTTTAAAAAAACGTTCCTTCTGAATAAGAACACACATAAACACGCACATACCTTCATATACACACACATATGCATGCACACACACACACACACACACACACACACACACATGCATGCATGCGCCCATACACACACTCATGAAACACTGCAGAAAAAATGTGGTTACATTATGTGGGAATTCCTTTAAATATCCTGGTAGGATTGAAGTGACACCAGACTAATGGTCACAGGTGAAGAGTTTTTACGTCTTCAGGAAATGGCTATGATATCTCCCCACCTACCCGAAATATCAGATAAAAATAGTCACCCTGAGACTCCATTGAGGTAATTCTCTCATCGTCATCATCTGACTGCCAAATATCAGTGCTATATGCTGGTCTCTGGGTTGCCATCCATCATTTTGGATTGGGCTGTAATTCCCCTGCCTGGCCAGAGCTCGAAAACACAGATCCACGAATGACAAACACGCAGATTTTGCAATTAATGACAGACGTTTCTTGCGAGCGTGGCAATGATGAATTGGCTAATTTCTGAGAGGCGAGACAGAGCGAGCTAGACAGGTCAGGAGCAATCATGGTTTGTCTCATTGCCACCAAGTTCCAGAGAAAACGGTTGTTCTGCAAAGCAGCTCTCAGCACTACCACTCTTTTTCCAAACGTTTCAGTCCATGATGTCATTGCGCCGAGCCCTCCAAAGTCGTTTTTACTTCAGCGCTCTCAAACGTATTCTACTAAGGCACACGGATGTCGAATGCACTGGGAGGGGGGTGTTGGGGAGGGTCATAAGGTGGGTGGTTAAGCTATGTAAGGTGTAGACTTACCGAAAATGAGAAAAAAAGGAACAAGAGAAACTGCTTGTTTCCCATTTTCCATCATGCTTAAATATCCCATAATCAAATTTGCCCAGGACTGAGAGAAAGTCCATGCCACGTGGGAGACAGCAGAGGTCCTGCCACAGACCTGCGCTTTGTCTCTCAGTCTAAACATGTCAAAGCGCTGTTTGCGTTAGCCGCAGAGGGGGAGGGGGGGGGGGGGGGGGGGGGGCTGAATGCAGCACACAGATAAATGTCTCAGTCTGAGGGTCCCCTGATAGTGCTAAACCTGCCCCCCCCCCCCAGACAGACTGTCCAACTGTCCACAAACTTTGAATCAACACATTCATGGAGGAAGTAGGGAAGCTTCTCTCCTCCACTAAATATTGTTTTTTAAGTTTATCTCACAATTCTTAATTTTTTTCAATTGCAACCTTTTCATCATGCAATTCTGAGAAAAGGGTCAGAATTAATATTAATATAATCCAATTGTGCAAGATATCCTCAGAGTTGGACTTAATCACTCCCAAATGTGATTTTATATTTCACAATTCTAAGAATATCAGAAGTGCAAGATATAAACTTGCAATTGCAAGAAAAAAATTCAGAATTTCACTTTAATTCTTGCAATTGTGAGATATGAAATCGCATAACATAATTCTGAGGTAATCTTACAATTCTGACTGCATAACTCGCAGTTACAACTTTTTAATCATGCAATTCTGAGAAAAAAGTTAGAATTGAGTTTAATGCAAGTGTATTTCTCAGAATTCTGACTTTTATTTTAATTGTGAGTTTGTATCTTGTACATCTGACTTCTTTTCTCAGAATCGTGAGATTCTCCCAATTGGGAGAAAAAAAAGTCACTATAATCTTTAAAATAAGTTTTATTCCATGCTTCCATACGAAGAGAAAGGAATAGTAGCTACATTTCTCATTTATAGTGCGTTAAAATTAATCAAGGTTTTACATTAACATTCCTTCGCAGTAAAAAAGAGAAAAGAAAATTTGTTAACTGAGGAATATCAAATTCCCCACTTGGTTTGCTTCTAGTCTAATTGCTTTATAGGATAAATAAATTAGATGTTACATTTTGTACTTTTTGTAAAAAAAAACAACAACAATGTTCCACCATGAACATAGACTGGCTGCACTAGAGTGACAGTAAATGAGAGAGAAACAGGCAAACGTCATGAAAAAAGATGCATGAGCGCATAGGGGGATATTGCAGCTGCCTGTCCATTTGAAGCGGGTGTTTCTGTGAGGCTGATTTGCAGGAAGACAAAACAGAGCACTTATTTGAATTACAGATATTAAAATGCCAGGCCTCCTTGTACGAGTCAGGACAGGACTATTGATCCCAGATGGCAGTGTGAGGTTTCAGTCCACGGCAGAGCTTTTAAGTGATGAGGTGGACACATGGACTGTGGAGGGACTGGCAAAATTGAGGAGGACTATTAGCTACGCGTCCAAGAAAGAATTCTGAATTCATGTATTTGGCCATGTTTGTACACATTTTTCTGCATGAATCAAACTCCAGAGCACCTAAAACAAAATCTGAAGCAACGGTGAAACTGGCCACACACCGACAGGCGTGCTGATGGTTCATGAATTTGGCAGTAAAGAGCTTTTGTTTGGTGTTTTCATAAGCGATGGAATGTGCTCCCTGAGTATCTGGCTGCAGAACAGGACTTGAAAAGGTGAAATGACTCATTGAGATGTCTTGTCCCTCTGCCCACTGAATGCAAAGTCTGTAATGGGTGCCGCCACACACACACACACACACACATGGATGGCCACCAGAGGGCAGACTATAACTTCATGTCCAAGTTAACCATAGGTTATGTTGCTATAGTTTCAAAACATTCTGTCCATTTATGCATGCATGCTAGCTCATACCTTTTCTCAGAGGAGCTACAGGCCTGGTTCAGCTCACTATTGGAGATGAAGTTCCTAATCTCTGAGAAATACGAGTCCTCCTTCTCATCCAAAAGTGCATGATTGTCAGACTCAGAGTTTGGTGAGGAAATATTTGTTCCTAAATTCGAGAGGATCCCAGACTGTTGACTCACTATAATAATAAGTAGATAAATAGATACATTAATAAATTGATTAAAAAACTAATTTAACAAGAAAGAGTAAGGGAATATCTAAACATTTACTGCTTTAAAGGGATAGACAACCTAAAAACAAACAACCTCATATTGTTCCAAACTTGTATGAGTCTATTTCTTCTCTTGAAAACGAAAGATGATATTCTGAAGAATGTTGGTCAAGAGACATTTACTTTTTTTCCCTACCATGGGAGTAAATGGTATCCATCAACTGTCTGGTGACCAACTTTCTTCATTAAATCTTATTTTGTGTTCAGGAGAAGAAAGAAACCAATAAAGGGTTGGAACAAGTTGGAGTAAATGATGACAGAATCTTTGTTTTTGGGTGAACTGTCCCTTTAAGACTACAGTTCCCTGTGCATGTGCTCTTACCAGATACATTTTGCATTTACTAACTTAGTTTATATTTATTATTTACTCTTTACACATTTATATTTATTTAGGTTGTGACAGATATTTTAGCACTAATCACCTAATAAATAAGATAAAACTATGAAAAAGCAGTAGTATGATTTCAGACAATCATTAAAATGAATTATTTACCTCAACTGAAAAATACTATTAACATAAAATGAATAAAAATAAAATACAAAATATTAAGGAAAAAATAGTAAATAAAAATATCTGGATTTTACCTGGAATATTCTCATGTTCGTGTTTCTTTAAGTGGCGGTCCAGGTTGGTCTGTTGACCAAAGCAGCGATTGCAAAGGTGGCACTTGAAGGGTTTTTCCTTGTTGTGAATGTTACGAACATGCCGTTGGAGGTTGGAGGAGATGCTGAATGAACGGTCACAGTATTTACATCTATGAAAGGAAGAAGAGAAAGAAAATCTAGATTTCAGGTTTCCAGTTTTTTTTTTTTTTTCTGGGCAGAAAATAATAATCAAAAGTAATAACTTACACCATTTTGGGGCTTTTTATAATTTTTATAACTCAAAAGTTCCCCACATATCTCTAGTTTCAGTCAAGTGTTGATTAGAAATATAGGACATTTTGTGGGAAATATTGCTTAATAGTATTGTAACATTGTACCATGTGCAATGTTTTGGTGACAGTGACCCCACCAGGAGGCTGACAAAGGTAATGCAGGTGTTGACCAGTGCTTATTTCATTTGTGCATGAAAACAAACATTCCCTTATGTCCTTTTATGAGTCATTGGTTTGCCATTATAGTTTTCCTTCACGCGAACCAACTATATAGTCTTGTAAACAGTACATTTCCTTTTTTGATATTCCCTATTTTGATATTTTTGAAATATATGATATGAGACAATCTCGGTGTGCTTTAGTGTCTTAAAAGTCGCGGCTATCTTGTTTACAATGTCAGATCATCCAGAATAGGCAGGAGAAAATCAGGGTAATATGCTGATAAACAAACATCCCAGCGAGGCTGTGTCAGGAGTTCGCCGGACAGTGCCTCCTTTGTTGGGTGGCCAGCGAAGCTGAGACTCCCGCGGTTGCTGCAAAGTTGACTTTCAGGGCTAATTGCTTTGGGAAAATCGCTAGTCATCAAGTGCTCAGAATCAAGATGCAGGCCCCTTTTCATGTTCCAGTTTATATTGCAAGCAAATGTGTGTGTGTGTGTGTGTATGTGTGTGCTTCTGTACAAACCCATTTTCCAGACTTGGCACATCACGGTTCATAGAGAATGGTAAAACGCCAAGGCAACATTCTTTTTTAAGCCAGTCTTTTTTGCCCCCCATTTTGTTTATTTTCATTACTTGCTCCAGAGGGACTTTAAATTACTTCATCATCTCAGTTCTTTTTTTTTCTCTGTTACAAGGACTGTACATGAAGCGTTACAATCCGAATGGGGTCTTTCAATGGTCAGACCTAGTGGGCCAATTTCGCTACGTAGACTAGCTGATAGCATCTACAGCAGGCAAATACCCTACTACAATGAAGCTTGAAGGCGGCCCGCTCTGAAATTGGCCTGACTCTGCCTTTTTTGCTGAAACTAAGATGGAGAGATGCTGATGATGTCTGCTATTTGTTAGGGTAAATTGTTTCTAAATGTGCTAATCAGGGGATTGTTGTAAAGAAGCCAAGCATGTAGCGCCCGTGTCCCACGGGAAGCTCTCTATCTCGTTGAGTGTGTTCACAGGGCTCTATGGTAGATTTGTAGAACTCAAAAGAGGGGTCTGATTCCGCCTGACCTTTTTTGTTCGCTAAGAAAAAATAGTGTGAAACTGATATACATTACAGAACTTCCAAATGCTTTTAGGTAGAGTGTCAAAATAAATAAGTAAATAAAAAGAAAAGAAAGAAAATAAGCATTTTGGAACATAAATTTACATAAATTTGTATACTTTCTGAAGAAAAGGCAATTAGTGCATACTTGCGCAAAAGTTGGTGCCGTGATGCTATAGTGTTCTGGGTGGTTTCCTGGTGGTGCTATGTGGTTATTGACTCCCAAACTACTATGTGGTTGTTATGCAGTTCTGGTTTGTTGCTATGGGATTACAAGTATCTGTTAGATTAGATAGTTCAACCTCTGTGTTGTTGCTAGCTGTTTCTCCATTAATGTCTATGCGATTTTTCACTTTTATCATCTGCAAAGGTAATTTAAGTCTGTTTGTGTAATCGGTCCTACTCAGGGTGGGATTTGAACTGGAGTCTCCGACGTGGAAGGCAGGTGCACTAACAAGGTGAGTAAAGATTGCAGTCTCTGCCGTGACTCTTGTCGGAGGGCAGAGAGTGATGTTTACATGCAAAGCTCTTACTGGCCTACGATTAGCTCCATTAGACTTACCACCGGGTCACGGCACCAAATGTAACCGGTCCTACTCAACCCGCTCTGAGCAAGATTTTAACCAGAGTCTTCGTTGTGGCCTCACTAACAAGGACACTAAAGACCCTAAACTCAGTTCAAATCCCTAACTAGCATGCGTCTTGTGGCCAGGGCAGTGAGGTTTACATACACAGTTCTTAATTGCCTATGACTGTTACATATGCTTTGAAAAGTAATAACATACAATACGTCAAGAAGTCACAACATTTCAGGTAATATTCATATCTGTTGCATAAATGTGAAGGATGGGTTATATGTCAAAGTATATTACTATGGTCAGAGGTTTGTTCAAATCCCTAACTCTGAACAACAGAAAAAAATCAAGTTTAAGCACCACTAATAAGACATTTTCTATCATAAATGAGTGTTCTTTCTTAAATGTGTTCAGTTGCTGGACTGTTATGAAGCCTTTGGAAATAAAAGTCTTTCTTCTTTTACATCTTAGTCATGCCTAGGTCAAAATATCACTTACAACTTTGAAAGCCCTCATCTCCAAAGTGCCCTCAAAGAGGACTTTCCACAGCTGGTTAGAAGCCAAATCAATGATAATTAAGCTATTCTGTACACAGAGCATAGATGTCTCCAGGGCGCTATTACCAGACAACATTGTCCAGAGCTTGCTCTACCTCCAAAACATCTGCACAGACAGAATCAATCTTTTTTTTTTTTTTGATCGTGCTGCCTCTCATGTCTCATGTCTTGTCTTGTTTCTATATGATATTTCTCAGAATGACCAATCCTTGTATAGCAACATAATACACCAGTGCTGATCACATAACTAAAAACTGTCTGTTAATTTTTGTGTCTACTTGTATATCAGTCTCATAGACATGTTTCC
Organism: Rhodeus uyekii; assembly: GCA_037043235.1. Taxonomy (NCBI): domain Eukaryota; kingdom Metazoa; phylum Chordata; class Actinopteri; order Cypriniformes; family Acheilognathidae; genus Rhodeus; species Rhodeus uyekii. Next base: position 651,690 of record JAWRVZ010000206.1, read on the forward strand.
AATACAAGGGCTGCTCCAAAGGGTTGGCAGCTTAATAATTAGCAATTGAGTTGCTGTGTATTTTTATGTGCATTAAAGTATTGTTGTTAGCTTGGCAACATAAACATTTTTTAATAGATTGTGAGGGGGTACACAGGGGGTACAAAGCGTAAGAATTTCAATACTGCATTTGTTTGTGTGTGTGTGTGTGTGTGTAAGAATGGCTTACCTGTAGGGTTGTTCTCCTGTGTGTGTTCGTAAGTGCCTTGTAAGATTAGCTGACCTGGGAAAGATTTTCCCACAGTACCTGCAAAGGATGGAAACTATACTTTGATACAGTTATCTAGCATTGTTACAACTTTCAAATTCGAAGAGTTCTAACTCATTTTCTGAGGACATTCAATATAAATTTTGATGTCTAATAAAACCAAAAGCAGAACATTGGTAACTTTATCTATACTCTATTACTCTATTATGTGTGTATTAGTGTGTACTTCTAACTATAATGATATGGTATAAATACTTTAAATAAAACTGCAGTGTTAAAGGAATAAAGGATGTGTTTACTCATGTTTCACGAGCGGCGCTCACCTGCAGGTGTATCGCTCCTTGCCTTTGCGTAAGATAGCATCGGAAAGAGAGGGAGGCGGGGAGCGGAAGTTAAAAAGATGGTGTGAGGGGTGCTGGAGGGAATTGGGAGCATCCAGTTTCAGAGCGCTAAAGCTTTCCAACTTCTCAGTCATGTTTTCCATCGCAGACACCTGAGGAGAGAACATGAGGCGAGTTCAGAGAGGAATACTCTATGTTTGATGCACAGCTCAGGGGCTCATTTAATCAGAAACTCTTCACGAATTGATTTTGTTTGAGATTAGGGTCCATCTGGGACTAAGAAACTTTTTTGTATTTATTAAGCACAGATACATGAAGAAAAAATAATAGTTGTGGTGAGGAATTCTGACACAGAGCCTGGGAGTTTGCATCATAATCAGACAGGATGGAAAGCTGGAGGAAGTTATATCAGAAGGTCAAGTCTTGATTGTGCTGTTCAAGAGTGACCTCCCTAACCTATGGCACGTTGGCAGCCACTCGAGCAGACCCTTGGGAGCCCCCGGCTCCTACTTTGTTCCCAACAAATCTCTGAGAGAAGCGTCTGAATGAGCCATTCACCTCCGTGAGCGGTAACCATACAATGCAGTTTAAGATACCCCTCGCTGATAGTACTTCCCCTGTTGCAGAACAAAGGCTTCACAATGTGGCTCTATGGCCAAAAACAGCTTACATCCTTCCTAATTTTGGAATATGGATAAACACAGAGACAGACAGTGTCTTTTGAATTATTTGTACATGTCATTGTATCACCTTGATTCTGTCAGCGTTTTAGCTTAGAATATTATAAGGCAATGGTGGCTCTTGATAATGCTTATCCTAAAAATCACGATCACATATTACTCTAAGACAAATATATAGCAAACATAATATTTTTTTTTTTAAATGCGTAATATGCAATGAGACAGACAGACAGACAGACAGACAGACAGACAGACAGACAGACAGACAGATAGATAGATAGATAGATAGATAGATAGATAGATAGATAGATAGATAGATAGATAGATAGATAGATAGATAGATAGATAGATAGATAGATAGATAGATAGATAGATAGATAGATAGATAGATAGACAGACAGACAGACAGACAGACAGACAGACAGATAGACAGATAGACAGATAGACAGATAGACAGATAGACAGATAGACAGATAGACAGATAGACAGATAGACAGATAGACAGATAGATAGATAGATAGATAGATAGATAGATAGATAGATAGATAGATAGATAGATAGATAGATAGATAGATAGATAGATAGATAGCTATACAGATAGACAGACAGATCACCTGTAAGAGTCAGAATAAATAGATTTGAATAAGTAGGGGGTAGCTGAAAAGAGAGAAAGAGTGAGAGAAGGTTGAGATTCGGGGGGAGGTAGGTCAGCATTGATGGAGGCCAGATTTACAGGTCAGATAAGACAGTTCCCAACAAGAGAGGCCATTCTATTACAGACAAACACAGGAAGTCCCTGATCGACATGCAGACATTATCTAGGCAGCCAGAGCAAGAAAGAAATGCTAGGAAGTTATTAGCGGTGGGGACTCAACGGAGAACTTCCCACAGACAATGGTCTACTCCGAAAGTATGTGGCATAATTTGCTTCAATTCAAAAGGCCATTATTAATAATATTTTCATTATTGTTGTCACCGTTCAAAGGTGGGAAAAGGTTTAAAATACTAACACAAACAATAGGGGTTGTTTTTCTAAGCAAAAGATAAAGAAATTTGAATGCAAAGCATGCCAGAACAGGCAATACCTCTTTTGAGATTATCTTCATGATGAAAAACAATCTAATGAAAATAAATACCAACAGAAGTCAGAACTTTTTAAAACATCAAGGCTCCCCTTGAACCAAACAGGCCTGAGGCAGATGACACTGGGAATGTGTTTTTGGCATCTCAACATACTCCACTGTACTTAAATGCAATGAAGAGCAGGATCTTTACCAAGGTTCAAGAGGACGCAAAGGAAAAAGAAGTATAAAAAAAAATAATACCTGAGGATGGAAAAGTAGTGGTGCCGGCCTCAGATACTTCTCCTTTAGAGCTCCTACTGGGTCTATTAGCTTCCTCTTCTCCACCCTGCTGGACAACAACACCAAGGGTTACGTACGAACGAAGGTTGATTGTAAACCTACTGCGTACCAATTCTTTTTAAATATCTTTTCACATTTTCACATATCAGTTGTATCATATTGTGTTGAGTCATACAATAAGGCCTACTCGGCTTGAAATACCTGTAGATGGGGTCCATGAAGAATGGTGACGGCTTGGCATAGTGGAGCGACGGCTGCTGCTGGGGAAGAGGCGGCTGGGGAAGGGATACTTGTGGCTGAGGCATCTGGGGTTGGTGCAAGTTCTGGGACTGAGTTAGTGCTGGGTGTTCATCTTTAGTCGCTTTGCAGTTTGCGCCATAGACGTGATTCTTACGCTGTTCATGTGTGCCACCGTTCTGGTTGGCTCGGCTTCTACTGCCTATGCTAAGGTCCAGAGGCTGTTCCTCACCAGGGGCCAGGAGGACATTAGAAGGCAAGGCTGGCTTGCTGGGGGGTGGAGGGAGTGGTTTGACCTCCTTGGGTTTGGTGGTTAGGTCAAAAGGTGAATCTGCACCAGTGGCTGTAGGTAATTTCGGTATGTGCTCACGAGGGGACTTAGGCTCAGGTTTGAAGAACATGCTAGGATTGAGTGCTCTGTCTGTGAATGGGTACAAGGAATGTGGGAAGTTGGGTAGAAACTGGAAAGGAAACATGGAATGGTAGTTTAAGGAGCCCATCTTCTTCTCCTGCAAGCCCATAAATCCTGGGCCAAAATACTTTTCTGCAATAGAGGCAATGGCTTTAATGGAGTCAGTAGTGGCCCCAGAGGGTGGAAGTGCCTGCTCTTCTGGTGGTGGGAAAAAGGAATGTTGCGAGGAGAGAAAAGGCCGCTCACAAGGGAGGTTCCCTGAACTGGAGACAGATGCTGAACTGCTGCTCACTTCGTCCTGCTTGCTCTCCTGTACTGGTTTCCTCCTGCTCTTCTCCCGTTCGCTCTCTGCCTCACTTTCTAGGTCAGAGCCAGACACGGTGCCAGTGGTGGTGTCTAGATCTGTGCCACTAGATGTGTTAACATCTTCCAAGTCACTACCATCAGACAAATCATTCATCTTCACCTTATTCTTGTTTTCTGAGAATGACAAGTCCAGTTTGGACTCTTGGTTCTCCTCTGACTGGCTGCTGAGACCACTTCCTACATTGCCATTACTGTTGTGCATGGATGAGATCATAGAAAGAGTAGGAGCATCAAGAGAAGACAGCTTCCCATCGTGACTGCTGTTAAGTGGGTTCTTGAGCAATGGACTAGGAGGTAACAATGGCGGTCTAGGATATAGTGATGGGGGAAAGATTCCAGGGAAGCCATGGGACATGGCTGGGAATGCAGGAGGAGCTGGGGAAAAGGGCAAACCTGCATGATGAGGCCTGGATGAGAAGTAATCACTGAAGCCAAGTCCACCATGGTTCAAGCCAGGATGAGACTTGGACTTGCCTAAAATGGGACTGGATGTCATTGGCATCCCCGGTGTGAATATGCCTCCGGGATTATAATGGTTCTTGCCCTCGCAAAAGCGCCGGTGCTTGTTGAGGGAGGAGGTAGTGCTGAACATTTGCCCACAGTCTTTACACTTGATCTGGGTGCGGCAGTCTGCATGCATCCGTTTGTGACGACACAGGTTAGAGAACTGGGTATACGATTTGTGACACACCTCACCTGGGAGAACACACATGACTGGTTAATTCTATTAACATACTGTTTTCATTTGGCGTTCATTCAATAGAAGTGATAATCCGGCAGCTGATTAGATCAACCAATAAACTGTGCATGCTGTTTATTATGTTCACCAATCACATCAGAAGTAGCTAACCCTGCTCCTGAATGGCTACCTTCCTGCAGAATTTAGCTCCAACCCTAATTAGATACACAGCTGAAACAGCTAATCAAGCTGTTCAGGATTACTTGAAAATAACAGGTATGTATCTTGGAGCAAGGCTGGAACTGAAGTGTCCTGGAAGACATACCTCCAGGAGCAAGGTTGGCTACTCCAATCTTCATCGAACTCTACTCTGTTTTGAAGGTGAAATAAAAAAATAAAATAAAAAACCTGTAATGTTATATGTTAAAAAAATATGAGCAATTAGCATATTAAAAAGTTGCTGATGATGTTCTTTATTAATAAAAGAGCTATTTCAACTAATTTTGTATACATACAAATACATGTACACTGGTACAGCATACATGCATTTGGACACTGGATGATGACACACAGAACATTGTGAAGCCAAGCAAAAAGAAAATGCCGTTTTCTCAGTTTTGGTAAGAGGGCAGCTATGACACAGCAGAGACATTTACCTCTAAACATTACATCTCCTTTGGCCATATACAAGCCTTAATGGGCCCTCAAAAGAAAATGCACAGTTACAAAAAAAAAGAAGAAGGGTAAAATGGAATAATTAAGAGAGCGAAAAAGAAAGCACAAAAGAAAAGCGCAACAAATGTAGAACAAAACAAAGAATGGCTCTAGAATTTCATTTAGTTTCTCTGACCTATAAAACAACAGCTGTCACAATCTTGGGGTGGAGCTAGCCGGGAGGTCTTTGGACACTGGTAATTGTATCTGAGGCTTAGACAAGACTGCTCAGACTTACAGATGAAAGGCTTGACACTGCTGTGTATGTGCTTGTGCTGCTTGAGGCCTGAGGAGGTGGCAAAGGTCTTGCCACACTCAGGGCAGGTGTGGGCTCGGGCACCGACGTGCTGAGAGCGGATGTGGCGCTGGAGGTTGCTGGGATCTGTGAACACCTGAAGAACCCACAGAAATATTCCAACTGAGTGCCAAGTGTAAATACACAAATCTAACATTGTGCAAAGGCAATGTAGGATGAAAATGAATGAAAATTAATTGTACTGTTAGCATTACAATGTTTTTAAATTTGAAGTACAGGGGAAGTGAAAAGTAATACTTTTGGAAAGTTGACGTCCTGTGGTGTGACATCCATCTAAAAGAATTTTAAACAAAATTTGGCTAATACATTTTATATAATCTGCAGCTTTCATTACCTCATAATAATCAAGAAACTACATGGAATGTTTGTACTGTTAAAATTCATTTGTCACATGCATTGCAGGACCTTTTAAAACAAACTACAGCATGTAAAAGATATACATTTTCTTTAAACACGTCTCAACTTCCCACATATTAACGCTTTCAAAAATATAAGTAACATACCTTATCACAGTTTTCACACTCAAAGCGCTTGCCACTGTCATGTGACATCTGATGGCGAATGAGGTTGGATTTCCAGTTGAAAGCTTTGGGGCACTGGTCACACTTATACTCTCTCTCTTCTGTGTGCACGATCATATGCTGTCCGAGACTGAGAATAAAGAAGAGCAGCATAAATATTTTCTATGTGACCACCATGTACGCCAGTGGGTCTAAAGAGTTCTGTTCTAATAAGAATGCAAAGAATGCTAAATGCAAATAATATCCAATGTATAATTACAATAGCAAAATATTTTGTTTTTGTATGTCAACGGCTGTGCACTGAAAGGAAAAAAAAACTAAAATTAATTAATCTATCACTTGGTAGCCAAATTAAGCAAATGCCAAATATGGTTTGTGGAGACGTTTTCCTGTGTTGTCTGTGATGTTAATCATTTTTCCTAATGTTTTTCTATGTGGTTCATTGTAATTTTAGTCAATTTCAGTGTTTGATTTTAAGGACATTTTGGTTTGCATTTTGTAGGATAAACATATTAATCATGCAAATGTTTATTGTAAGCATGTTTATCACACACATTTAAACATACACATGCACAATAAACAATTTTGGTTCTGTGTTGGGTCACTGGTATTATTATTGAAAGCAAAACTGGTTGAGAACCACTGATGTACGCAACACTAATCAGCCAATTAAACATTAGAAAGCATTTTTACTCTTTTTTTTATTATTCTAACAGCTTATTGGGAAATTACAACTTGTCCTGTATGGTGGAGTGTGCTGACCTGTACTCGCTGGGGAAGATCTTTTCACAGTCTTTGCACTCATGCACTGGCTCATCGCTGTCTTCACGCTCCTGTTTGAAGTCTTCACTTAGTGAGTCAAAGATAGAGTTGCTGCTACTGCAGGAGTATTTCTGATGCCGCCGTAACTCCAGCTTAGATGTAAGGAGCTCATCACAGTGTTCACAGCGGTACATCTGCTCATCTGTTGCAACACAATTGCTCATGAATAAAACATTTTCAGTAAAAGACAATCGGACACTTAAGCCACATTTAAAACTGCCTGACTGTCATTACATCAGATGACACAATATTAAACAAAGTGGCATTGACTTGTCCAACTGGAAATCTCAACAAAAATAGATTTGAAATGATAAAACAATAGATATACTGTTTAAAAGGGAAACAAAAAATATTTGAGTACTTTCTGGTTGTCAAATGTTAGTGAAACATTTGAAGAACTGCACCTGTTGTTACTCTGTAGGACACCTGTGTGAACTGACTTAAATCCCTAAAAATCACTGAAACACCAGCTGCTTTCAAAAACGGTTCAGAAAACCAGTTTTTTGAAAAGCTCAAGCAGGATTCTGTTAGCAGATGCAACTTGTTGATGTCAATATCAAAGGCATAACATCCAAAAATGCTTAGTAATCATATTTTCATTGAGTGTGATGCTGTTAATAGTGCTGACAATTTTTTTTAAAGTATTTTCTAACAAATACACCTATTTAAGATCAATACTATTTTAAAAACCCAAAAATATCACATGAAACAGTAAAGTATAACAAAATTAAAGCTAAAAATGTCAAGGTTTTTGATACGCTTCAGACTGAAATCTGTCTTTGGAGTAATTGTTCACATGACCCAGGGTTAAAAACGTGGCTGTTTTATCCTTGGTGGTATCCTGATAGAAGAGCAACATTCACAGATAACCCTGGACTCATGGAGAGGCATGGAAACGCTAAGGTACAAAAGGTTTGAAGTATTAGCTCTCATCATCCTCAAATTAAACTCAGTGATAACTCTGATAATACTCCATGCAAGGCCCAAATCAAGCCAAGATGGAAAGCAAAGTCAAAGAAATCATTGCATCGATTGTTGTATTAACTACGATTATGGCATATATTCTGCTTTCCTTAATCTAATGGCATATATTGACAAAACATGCTCTATTGTAATGCTCATAGACTTCCTGAAAAAGAAATTTGTCTTTTTAATAAACTACCTATGTAGCTGCAAAGAGACTTTTATAAGTGAAAAAAGTTATGAAAAAATTCTGTATAGATTTCTTTTTTCTTTTCTTTTTTAATTGAGAGAAGCCATAAAAAGAATCCCAGACATTATCTTTCCGTCCCATCAGTAGCACTAACGACAAAGGCAGGAATGTTGGGGAAAAAGACAGGGAATAGGAAACTAATAGCTCTTGGAGAGACGTAGGGGAACACAATTATGTGCAGTTTAGCGGCTAATCTGTGAGCATGGGTGAGGTCCCCTGAGACTCCTCCAGCTCCACTCCAAATTCCACCACCGATAAGCCATGAGAAGGAGGTAGATGTCGAGAGCTCTCATTCTATCTATCGGTTTGTCTCTCAGCCTCTCGTCTGACTTCTCTTCGAAGACCAAGTTCATTCTACTCTACGTTTCCTTTCTTTTGTTCTCTGAATTGATCTCTCGGAGTGGAGCCTGGCTTGCATCTTTTGCATCTTTTGCACCCCTGTCTCTCTCAGCCAAACTCAAGCTTTCTTCTTGCCTTTCTTGGCAGGGAGATCTGAGGACACATCTCTATCAGATAAAACTTTTTGTATGTGTTGGAGAGTGACTGCTGCGCTGTAACACACTTCAGTGCTTTTGCAAATTTCTAGTCTGTATCAACTAGTCTGAGCTTCAAATCCAAAAATGACCAGATCACTTGGAAACAAAAAAGATTCAGAAGATTATGAATGTGTTAGCAAATTTTGTATTTTAATAAGGGATGTGCAACCTCTGCTTTTAAAGACAAAAAGAAAAGAAAGAACTAAGGATTCGTTAATACAAAACAAAACACAGTATTTGTGCAGCATTTATCTATCTATCTATCTATCTATCTATCTATCTATCTATCTATCTATCTATCTATCTATCTATCTCTACACAGACACACACACACACACACAAATGTAGTGTCACCAAAAATAACTACATGTGTAGCAACTTCGTTGTAAAGTTCGTAGATCTAGTTCAGATTCCTCTGTGTTGAGATGCATGTTCATATTTTCTTCATTGCCGAAGCTCGTACATCAAGAAGACGTGCACGGGCCACATAAAGCATCTTTACTAACTGTCGGCAGAGGTGAGCAAGTGTGGTCTGTGTTAGTTTGTTTAAAAGAGTGCCTAATGACTTGCATTAATCTCACCTTCCAGATTCGGTGCCATTGAGCCCTCGGGGAAAACTCCGTCCTTCATGTAAACCAGTAACTCCTCCCCTATTTCAATATCTCTAATAGCTTTATAATAGATCTGCAAAGAGAAAAGAAAAGCGCATGAGCTCTGCAAAACAACAACAAAAAGGCCTTCAAATGGTCTATTATTATTATTATTATTATTATTATTATTATCAATACTACTACTTCAATTGGTATTATTATTATTATTATATTCATTTTTATTATCACCATCCGTATATTTCAGAGAAATAAGGCTTCATTTTAAAAATAGCAAATGGAAAAGCAATAATATTGATTAGTGATATTTCATAACGTTTTAAGAATAAACACACACACACACAGAAAAAAAAATCACAAAGTTGAAAATAAACAGATAATGCAGTAAATATTAAATGTAAAGCGTATCTGAATCACGCGCTTCACTTCATAACAACAAGAAATACATGAAAACTCACGCAAAAAATAACCGGGAATCACAAGAATCCCTCCAATAATACAGGTGAAATTGAAGAAGACAATAGTAAAATAATTTACATAGAAATGGTATGGTAAAATACAGCCCAGTGAAAGCTATGCAATGGCAATGCGATGTGTTTGATGTGTTGATGTTTTCGTTTTTAATACGATAATCAAATACAATCCAAATGAAATACGCACGCAAACAAATTATTCTTAAAAAAATAAACCATGATAGTTTTGTCTTACATACACTTGCGACATTAAGTATATTTTTCCGTATAGCCCATACTGAAATTGTTTATCCATTTATTTGTAACTGTTTTAAATCAATCTAAATCATAAACATAGCTTTTTTAAATATATATATATACGTATAGCAATATTACATATATTTTCATTGCGGTCTATTGCCATTTTTTTCTAAGTCGGATGTTTTACTGAAGTTTCCTAAATTAACCACAATTAAAATCATCAAGAGCGCAGTGATGACAACCTATATCTGCTGTGTGTTTCAATCGAAAAACATTCAACAAAACTTGGGTTTATTTTGTAAAATAAATTAGGCCATGTCTAGAGCACATCTCATTTTAAATAAAAACTTAAATAACAAGCATAACAAAGTAACAGAAGTAGTCGGCTTTGAAAGGCACGAGAGTGTGTGTGAGAGAGAGAGAGAGAGAGAGAGGGGAGAGAGATGCAGTACCACCCTCTCCCTGAAGAGGGCGCTCAGGGCCAGGCGAGCGAGCGCGCGGATCCGGGGCCCCTCTCCCAAACCAACATATACAGCCAAAACCCGCACAAACTTCATCTCACAGCACCAGTGTTGTGACAACTCTAATGTGCGCTACAAAACTAGGCCAAGGCATTCGTCTGAGGGGTGGCTAGTGCAACACACCTATTATTATCGCTAATATTAATATTGCATTCCCAGTTAAACGAAGGTAAGCGCATATCTGACCTTTTTGTGTTCGGAGAGCTGATAAAGTTGCGCAAGTTGCTGAGCGGTGCGTCTGAACGCCTGGAGTCGTGCGAGCAGCTCTGGTCCCGTAGAGTTCAGCTCGCAACCCATAGTATCATGACAGCGCGCGCGACAGCAGCGCCAGGCGCAGTCCGAACACGCGCGTCCCTGATGAGGTGAGGCGCGCTCATTAGTGATTCCCTCTATCGGCCACTCCTCCTCTCTTATCTCCAACCAAAACGATCGAACCCCTCCCCATGTCCTCTCCTCCTCCGACCAGCAGAACAATCTATTATTGATGGAAAATGTATCTTTCCCAGCTGATGAAAACGTGATAAATGCATCAACTGTCGGGCTGAGCGCTGTTTTACGCGCGCACACCTGTTTTACATTTGAGATATATATTTTAAACGGATTGTTTTTGCGTTTTCAAGGACTAAATTCAATATGTGCGCACAGAAACACCTGATTCAGACTATATTTAACAATAAAAACAGTCTCATCTTCAATAACATGTTCATGAATAACTACCACGCGCATTTGTAGCCTAAAATAATTAATATTGCATTGCAATGTGGATTAATAAATATAGCGTTTGCGGGTTGTTATTCTATTATACAATTATTATAATTTTTTTATATAAATAGCATATATGTACTTTCTTCCACACGTAAATTATACTTGGTAGCCTATGTTATTTATTTTATTATAATGTTATAATAGGTGAAATTGTAATTAGTTTTGTTCCCAATTATCCCGTTTGATCAATAAATTAAAGTGTAATTATCATATATTTTCAGAGGACCGTTTGTTGCTTAATGCTCCGATTTGTTCCTTTTCTTTTTAATTGTTTGATGTTTTTACACAGTAATGAAATTAAACGACTAATTTCTTTGATACAAATTATCATTCTTGCGTCAAATATCAAATTGTTTGTTTTTGTTTAGGGAAACTCGAATATATATTGTTGAAGTCAATGGATCAACAAACACTTCACAGAATAAATGAACACATATAGAATAAACCATGTACAAATAATTCCATTCATTGGAATTACAAATTAAAATAATTACATCACGGATGACTTAAAAAAGGTTCTCAATGCAGGTGCTAATCTTTCAATATTTCATGGCTTAGCAAACAGACTGAAACTCACATTGATCTAAAAGGTAAAAGTTGTTTGTCAGATTGTGCTGTGGTTCTGTGGCCAGCTCTGGGTGCGTGGCAATGCCTTCCTTTCACACTAAAGCAATCTATTATGATGGGCTAAGCTGTCTCTACAGTAAATCTTTTCAGGATCTGACAGCGCTGAGAGGGCCATCTTGACCCCCTCACAATGCTTTCAAGTGCTGGGGGCCGATGCATCATCCATCACTTATGTGACAATAATCCCCTGTCTGTCACACATGCGCGCACACACACACACACACAAAAGGGCAAGCAGACACACACTGATGTGAAATAAGTAAGGAAATTGTAAAATGTAAAATAACTTTTGTTTTGGTGTGCTTGTTCGCCTGCCATTGAAAATGTAATTCTGATTCTGACATGATTCACTAAGACAAGATCAGAACAAAGTTCATCATATCTTGGGCAACTCTTTGATCAAATGCCAAAACCATATAAAATCTAAACTGCACGACTAGACGTCAGGGATTTTTACAAGTTCCTCTCTAGCAAACATGTATATAACTTATATTGCATCCATCAGTTTGTAGCTAATAAGTAATTGAATGTAGACAATTTCAGTTTGTTTGAAATTTGTTATGAAAGTTTTATACATACATATATTATTATTCAGTTGATTTTTTTTTTTTTTTTAATCCTGACCAACAAAAATAGTTTAGCCATCTTATTATTGTGGAATATGTGTGTGTGTATGTGTGAGTGTGTGTCTGTGTGTGTGAGAGAGGGTGTGTGTGTGTGCATGTGTTGTGTGCATGCGTGTGTTTTTGAAAAGTGTAAAATACAGAAAGTTTTCTGTGATGGGTAGATTTAGGAGTAGTGTTAGTGTTAAAAAATAGAATATACAGTTTGTAAAATATAAAAATGTATATGTCTATGGACATCTATGGAGAGTCACCATAAAACATGAAAACGTGTATGTGTTTGTGTGTGTGTGTGTGTGTGTGTGTGCTTCCTCAGCCCTTCAGAAACAGAAGGCTATGGCATGGCAGATCTGGCTGTGCACTTCAGTTGTTCTGACAAACAGTTTAAGTGCATCTTGAGAGATGAGGGAGAGGGGTCAGAGGTCAACAGTCTTGCTGAATGGACCGCACTATTGTGCAAAAGCCAGAATACGTCCACCAGCTTTATGCCTATTGTCTAAGAGCGCATAGCCTGCTCTTAGTTTGATCCAAAAACCAGATTACAACTTTCTCAGTGCAAGTAGATAACATCATATTAAGTGGAAAAGCATTCTTTAAACATTATTACACATTCTTTAGTATTATTATTATTAATATTATTACACAAGAACTCAACTAACACATTGAAAGATTCATGTCATGTTTTTAAACAATTGGCACTTTTTGGATTGGTTCTCACCAGAGTTAATTTTGCACCTTGTATAACCCCCAAAAATATTCCTTTCTTAAAGCAAAGTGTTGTAACTAACACCCGCGCCCTGATATAACACAAACCTGCTATGTGGAACCATTCACACCTCAAATGACAGCCATAAAATAAAAAAAAACACAGACATTAAAACATAAGGCCTAAAACTGTGAAATGCACCACTACACAGTTGAGTCGTGTTTTCAGGGGCCCGAACACAAAAGACAAATGCGGAAACAAGTAAATAAATGATCCAGGTTGATTTTAAAAGGTTACAGGCACATCAGAATTTGCGGGGCGTGTGCATATTTCCATACGCCTCATGCATTGTGCATGCTCAAATAGAACAGCAAAGTACAAAGTTCAATGAATTATGCATTTTTGCATTGTGTCGCTGTTCTGAATAAATAATAGGCTGTTGTCCGTAAGACTGGCTAAAACGTGTACAAAAGATAAGAAAAGGAAAAAGAAAAAAAAGTAGGGAGAAAGTAAATAGAAACCATGTATTTAGCGGGGCGATTTTAGCTGCAGATATTATTCTCCTGTGGGCCCAGCGGTGGCCGCTCGCTGAAGTGAAACGACTTTAATGATTGGGTTTTGTAGTTGAAGTCAATTGGCGGTTGTCAGTCTCAGAGGTTGTCCCTCCTCTCCTCCTGTCCTCCCTTGTTTGTTAGCCTTGTGTTTTATGTGTCAGCGTCTACAACCATGATGGCCACGCTAGTTGCCCCTGTTAGTCAAGAGACAAAAGCTAAGAATTTGACTTGTTCCACAAGTCAATCAGTTTGTTTGAAGGGAGACAAACAGTCTAAAACTGGCAGAATAATAACAAGGAAAGAGATCCACTTATGTGTATAATCTAACCCCCCCTCCTCCAAAATGGCACACTTAAAGGAGTAATTCAGCCAAAAAATGAAATTTTCTGTCATCATTTACTAGAACAAAAGGAGTGGGGTGGGGGGGGGGGGGGGGGGGGGGGTATGTCCTGCCGCTAAAATCTCATCCATGTTTTCTTCATCAAGCATCAAGAAGCATTGTGTTATGTTTGCCATTAAAAATATTAGATTTTATGCTTTATTGAATCTCAAAACAAATATATGTTCTAATATGTAAAAAATATTCCCATTAAAACAATATTTCTGAATGTTCCCTGAACATTCAATATGTGCAGTACAACACACACACAAAAAAACATTTTAATCACGTTTTTAAAGACGCGGTAACTTTGAATGAACATTCTGTTAACGTTATTGGAAAAATGTTTGTTCATTACTTAGCTGGGACAGTGGATATGAATATGTCAAAAACTTTTTAAAGTTTTAACCTCCTCATACAAAGCTATCAAATTACTTCAGACTATTTGGAGTATAACGCACAATTGTTTTAAACATTTTTATAGGTTCTCACTCCCTGCTCCACTGGCTCAGGACCCTCAGGATCTGCAGTAGAGCCTATGCACACATTCAAAAGAAATGTTACATCACATCCACCATGTTGTCATTATCATCTGCCCTACCAGCTATCTGCCCTTCCTATTGGGATAGTAAAGTGTCCATTGTGTGCACACTTCAGAATCTCACCAGAAGTAGCATCTACTAGTGAGGCCATCCAGGAACCTTTTACCTACTGGTTATTTGTAATACTTTTATATGGTTTTAGCTCAGATTTTACAATAAATACCTATGAATGCACCTGTTACACATTTTATATTGTTAAGTGTGTAGGTTTAGGGAAGGAACAAAGTTATTTGCTCTAAATTATAAAAGTATAAATATTTCTGAAATCATTTCTACTTTTACAAATGCATAGATTTAAATGCGTCTTGTTTTGACACATAAGGCAAACAACTGGAAGCAATGGAGTACCCCGCGTGCCGAAAAATTACGCCAAAGAGGTGCTCTGTATGTAAAAAGTGACATCGAGGGGGCTTCACCAAGTGTCAATTTGTGACGAGTACACATTCGTTTTCATTACATGGAAAAAAAGCAGCTAGGACATGCTGCCTTTTGCGGAAGAAATAAAGTTTACAATGACTAGACAAGAGAGTGAGAAAATATAGACAGATTTTCATTTTCTGATTATTAACTGTGATTTTAAGCAAGAAAGTGAGCACAAACTAGATAAGGCAACCACCAAGGACTTAATCAGTTAGACATCATGTAAGCAAAGGAAACAATCCACACTCAACAACAACTACTACACCAGAGCTTCATGATCAGATTAAGACCTCTGCAGTTGCTTTAAAACAACTCCTGGTAGGAATGAACTGAACAAAGCCCTCCATACAGTAAACACACAGCAATCTTTCCTGCTAGACAACAAGCTTGTTATGAGATCTCCAGATTTATGAAAGATCAGATATCTTATCTTAAACAGACAACTGCTCGTCTTTTCAAAGGAAGCAAATAATTGAAGAAGAGAATTACAAGATTCAGGAGTGTCCAAACTCGCTTTGTACGTGATTCTTGTAAATTACTTCTGAGTCACTTCCTCTGAAAAAAGGCAGGGAACAGCCTTCATCAAACAATAGACTGTTTTTATGCATTGTCTAAGTGGTGACAGATCTTGACAGCAGCAGCAGGTCCTGCCCATATCTCCCTGACAGTAACATGCGATTTGTCTCTTCAAGCTTCTTACAGTTCATCATAACGGCTCATGATGGGGATTGTCTGCTGGTACTCCCAAAAAAAGACTCAAACTGACACTAAACTGTGTATCCCACATCCTAATACCTGTATTTCAATAACAACTACCAAAATAAGCACGTGATCATAAACCATTCTCCCACAATACATATTAACAACCTACGCACATTTATGACTGCAGTAAATGCTCTGCTGCCATTTTAGAATTGAAGCATTCACTGTAGGAGCATTGTTGTACTGACGTAGTATTATTAGTCATTAAGATCATAAACTGATTTATAAATGGATAGTGTCGGCCTTGGATGCTGATTGGTCAATTCAGCGTTCTAGAAACACCAAAATGCACAATGAACTAAAAAAGCTTGGTTATTTCAACCCAATTTGGGTCAAATGTGGTCAAACAGTTGGGACAAACCCAACTGTTGGATTTAAAAATGTAATCAAAATAGTTAAGCCAGCAGTTGTGTATTAATCCAAACCCTCACTCTATTTTGACCTAAACATGGGTTGAAATAATCGTGTTTACTACAATTTAAAATAACTGTTTTAAACATACAGTATTTTAAAGTGTAATTTATTCCTGTGATGAATTTTCAGCATCATTACTCAGTCTTTATACAGTCATTATACAGTCTTTTCACACGATCCTTCAAAAATCATTCTGATAAGATGATCCGATGCTCAAGAAACATTTATTCTAATTAAGTGTTGAAAACTACTCAATAAATTGCGGTTTTCTACAGAAGTGTTTTCTATATGTGTTTAGCAGACTTTTTTGTAAAATTGTAAGAAAAAAACTGTAATCAAGGAAGCATGAATTGATTACAGTTTTTTTCTTACAACTTTACAAAAAAGATATATCTATCTATCTATATATATATATATATATATATATGTACAAACATTTATCAGGGCTATATCTTCTGTGTGGCTCTTAACAATTTTAATGTTTTTTTAACTCTACGCTGCGTCCCCTAGGGGTCACTTTGGGGGAATCTTCTGGTGTGACAGGTGTCTGAAGAATTAATCCAACTACTACAATGAACTTGACATTGGCCAGCAGCCACCTTTGACGTTACCACAGGTGTGACTGCAGGTATGAAAGAGACACCTGAACAGTACGTCGTCTGCTTCATATCTTCAGGTGACAGTTTTGTCTAAGCGTTGACTGCCACGATGGCCATCAAGGAAAACCATGTTCGTTGTATTTATTCGTGTCAGCGTTTTTGGACAGTCGATGATACACACGAGATATGAGTTATGATCAAATTAAGTGAGGTGAGGAGCATGCACACCTCTCAGACGCTGACGCGAGCGAGCTTTTGCGGGAGAATGCGTTCTCTCTCTCTCCTCATCACGGGTGAGCGTGCTCCAAGGCAAGCAGGGGGCTGTTTGTGTTGATCACTCACAGCCTGTCTGTGCCACGTATGACAAGTTGCCGTACTTCGAGGAATTCGACTGGTCCTGGCAGTCTGAATGAGTGCTTCCCCCTGTGAGTCATACTATGCCAGCCTCGTGCAGCCCTTACCTCTCCATCAGCTCCACACTGAGGTTTAGATCAGGGGAAAAGACATGTTCTGCATGCATGCTCTAGCGAATTACACTTACGTGTGGGGCGTGCAAACACGTGGCTGCACAAACCTGTCTCCGGTGGAAGAGGATGACCTTGGTTAGCTATCTCTCGCTGAGTGGGGCCTTTTGTGTGGAAGGTGCCTTATTGTGCCATGTCCGACGCTGCATCAGAAGACATGAAATGGAATGGCTGAGCATACACAGCAGCAGGTCAAGCCGGTGCAGCCTTGCACAACATGCACTACCAGGCGGACCTGCTGAAAGAACTGAACCAGGGTCAGGGGCTCCCCCCTCGGGCAGTCACTGAGCCACACCGCACCACAGACCTGGGTTTCTGTGCCACCAAGCTGACAGCTTTCTTTTGGCTTCCATATGGCGGCCATGGTGGTAACTGAGAGACACCAATGGGTGAACGTGGCTGACATTGGGAGGGCAGTGAGAGAGTCCCTCCTTGATGCACCGGTCTCGCCCTACGAGCTTTCAGATCTCTGTTGTGACCAACCTTGGCAGTGGTGAAGTAGCTTTCAGTCTTATGCTACATCCCAGGCCCAGGTCCTAAGCCACGAGGGGTGGCCGGCCTCTTGCAGTCTGGTGATTGGCAGTTGGCACCCGTGTGGTAGGCAGTCGAGAAGGCGAGAAGCCTGGGGGTTGCACAGGGGAAGCATCCTGTTGGCTCAGGGGTTGATTCTTTTTCTTCTCTGGAGGTGCCTGTGATCTTACTTAGTCCGGCGGTGAGCGTAGTTGTCTGTCCGGGGTTGCAGAGCTGAGGCCTCTGCCCTAGAGCCGGTAGCAAGAGCAACCTCCTCTCGCAGAGCAGAGATTTGTTTCTTCGAACAGAATTAGAAGCTTATTTTGTCACTATCCCTGTGACAAGAGTTGTATGCCGAGGTTGGTTGCCAAGTGGTGCTGGCCTTCACCCGGTAGAAGAAGGTAGCTTCCCAGAATATTATACTCCCCCCCCTTTCTGCCACTATAGTTCTCCCTCATGCACCCAGCGCCCCCTTTAGCCTGGTTGCCACAGCAGCAGATGTGGCCGAGGCTACATCTGCATGCTTCCTAGAGTGTCGTCAGGCTTCCTCTCCGAGGAGAGTTGTCGGCCTCTGCTCATGGTTTTCAGGAGTTTTTAGTGCTTCTCAAAGTCACCTTTATTTATATAGCACTTTTTACAATACAAATTGTTTGGGTAGGTGCCCACGGTGCCCACTTGGCCTTCACCCCCTGAGCTTTGCAAGTGCAGGTAGCATTGTCAGGACTCCTCTTAATAGTAAAGTATGCAAAGTAAAGTACCTTTCCTCTCAGTATGAGAGCCTTCTTAACTGAGGCCTCCGATCGGCAAACCTAGCAGGTGACAGGCAAGGGAAAAGAGCGCGGTTTGTGATTGTTTATGGGGGGGGGGGGGGGGGGGTGAGCGCGGTTGTGCGGGGGTGTAGAGGGGTTTGCGACACACGCCTACTTTCCACCACAGCTTAAGCACCACTGCCGCTTGCAGCCGCATTGTGACATTACAGGGAAACATATAATGAAGGAGGTTTTATACAAGTTCGGCGAGTTCGGCGGGCCGGATTAAAAAGCCCAACGGACCGGATATGGCCAGCGGCCGTAGTTTGCCCACCCCTGGTGTAGAGGGACAGCTGCAAAGTGCTGGCCATGAGCCCAGCCATTCTTAGAGATCAGTAGTGCCTAAGCATTGTAGGCCTAGCAGTTGCGGCTCTTGGTCTCCACTTCGTGGGCGCAGTCCTGAGTGGAGTGACTCCTGTACTCCTTTGGACTCTATGTCGAATGTGATTAGGCCTTGGCCCCCAGTGCCTTGAGGACTCCGTTCTCTAGTAGCCCCAGCCCGGGTCACTGCAGTTTACTGGGACAGTTCCCCTGGGGGTCATTGACTGCTGGCTTTGCCATGCTTCGGGCCGTCCTGCAGGCGTCTCCTTTAGATATGAAGTGGATGACATATTGTTCAGGTGTCTCTTTCATACCTGCAGTCGCACCTGTGGTAACGTCATAGGCAGCTGATTGCCAATGTCAAGTTCATTGTCGTGGTTGGATTAATTCTTCAGACACCTGTTATACCAGAGGTATTCACCCATAGCGACCCCTGGGGGACGCAGTGTCTAGTTCCCTGTTCTCAGGGAATTAAGGTTACAATAGACACGATTACGTTTACAACAGACACGATTAATGTACCAAAATGCACTTTTTGCATTGTTTGCTCACCAAAAACAGACTAAGAGAGAGCAGGGATGATAGGCAAAGAGAAGTGACAGAGTATGCTACCAGTTCACCTGATCTTCGTTGATGTGGCACATGGCCAGGTTGTGCTCTTCATGGGAAGGGGCTGTGCGCACATATTTTAGCCAACTCCCACTGGCCTCCAGAGCACCATCCAGACAGAACTTTATATTGCCCATGTTGTCCATTACCTGGAGACAGAGAATTCAGTACAATGAGAAGAGATTTATGTGACACTTTATTTTAAAGTTTGCTTTTGAACATTCTACTGACTATAAGTAACTCTACAAGTACGTCAACTAACTCTCATTAGAGTGTTAGTAGACTGTCTGCTTAATATTTGCTAACTCTTTATTGTGATGATCCTAAACAGACATTATACTGATTATAAGTAACTTTACAACTATATTTCATCTTATTCTTTTAACCCTAACAGTCAACTTGCAGGCTCAAATGAGAGTTTGTTGACATGCAGATTGCAAAATAATTAGTTCAAAGTAGAATTCTAAAGTGTAAAATCAAAATAAAATGTAACTAAAAGAAATTAACTCTCTAGCTTAGATTAATCAAATCTATTTTTAACTCTGCTCACATTGTTATACAACAAAAAGGGGGATTTAAACATTGAAGACATCTTCGGTGCTGTGTAAAGTCTCTGAGGCTCATGTTGATTAACTTTGGTTAACCTGACACTACTAGGGAAGCAGAGTTTGGAGTGTCTGGTTACTTGTCAAGGGAAACGAAGAGAGAGATGGAGGGATTGAGAGAGGCAAAGTGAGACAGGATGTCAGGAAATGACCGGAAGGAGAGTGGACGCTGTTCTCTCGTGAGATTTACGGCACTCTTTTGTTGATATATTGCCCAGCAAAAGTGAGAAATGCCACTGAAATCTGTGGAGTCTCTCTTTGAAAACAGAAACTCTGTGTAAATGTTTGCTTCAGCTCTGTGAAGTTGAAACCAAATATCAAGTGTGCTGTGAGCGATTAAGACAGAAATGGAATATCCACACAAAGTAGCGTGAATCCATGCTAATAAATCTGTCTCTGGGCCTATGTCAGACCTGACATGGGGTGATTATATTGCAGCACATTAACACTCACAGTGGGCTGTATTTTAAACATCTATAAGGATTTAAATCAAGACAAAGTAGTTTAATAGAGTAAATGATTCTACAATCAAATATTTATTTTTGTGTTTCTTTACAAAATTGCATTGCCTCTTACAATACAATGTGCAATGTTACAAACACAGACAGACACACACACACACATTTATTAATTTTAATAACAGGTCATTATGTGAACATGCGCTATCGATTCTGTTTATGTTGCCCAAAGAAATTACAGTTTAAAAATCATCACTTTAAAGCATCACTTTATGTGGAATTCAGAGTAAAAATTGTGCTGTGATCAGCTCAGGAAATAAAACACATTCTGCTGAACAGGCTTAGAAGATCATTTTTCTTGATAACATCTTTAAAGGAGCCTAAATATAATGCTCTATAATGCTATTCGTAATGCTTTATAATAAAAAAGACATTGTTTATGCTTTAAACACTGAAATGAATTACGTATTTTTGTAATTAATGCAATACAATTCCAATAATATCAACATTAATATTTTAAATTCTAATTTAAATAAATATTTAAAATGAAGTAGATAAATAAATAAGAGAAAGTAATCTTTGTAATCAACTTTTGCATTTACTAAAACAAGCATTGCACGTGGCCTCCTAATTAATATGGTCCCATGAAAGATATATGCTGCATAATTTTAAACAAATTTGTAAAAATATTTTCAAAAAATATTTAATCTTTTCATTGCATGCTACACTTTAAACAAGTATAAGGCATTGGTGTTGATAATGTGTGAAAACAAATAATATAAATAATCAAATAGGTACTTATGAATGTGGAAGTATTATAATGTCTTATAATAGGGCTTTCTTCATGTACTTGACAAATGACTGATATTCTTTTAAATGACTATTTCAGAAGCGATGTTGGGTATGGGAGAGCAAAGATGCATGTGTGAAGTTTGTTAAAGCTGGTTAGGAACACGTTCACATCGACTGCAGTCAAATACAGAAAGTTAAACAACACCTTAAGAATGTACACCCATGCACACAATTCAAGTACCACAAATAGGATTTAAGGATCCTAGTACCACACAAGGATTTAAATGGGTTACAAAGTGTTTCAGTATCCTCAGATAAAAATGTACAATTTCAAATGTATTTTTAAAAACCGTAAAAGTTCCAATACATTGCAATCATTTCTTTACGTTACACTTTATTTAAATGTACACAAGTAATATATGCAGAACTCCCGAAGATTTTATTAAAATATATGTCATTGAAATCGAATTAATCGTTAAAAGGAACAATATTGTACAGAGCTCATTCACTCACAACTATACATGTCAAGTGAGGGTGAACTCATTAAAAAGACTATAACTATAGGTGACACACAATGTAATAAGAAACATAAGCTATTTATTTAATAGTGGTCTTTGCAAAGGCAAACACTGCTATTATTATGACATTTGAACAAACCTCTAACCCTCTAACTTTGGCATGTTCCACGTTCATGTGCTACAAACGATAACTTGATAACAATGATAACGCTGGATGTGGCATTCTGAGGAAAAGCTTTCTGCCTTTAGTGTTCAGAATAAATATGATCAAACGATTTGCACATGGTGGATGTTAGAACAGACTAAATAGTTATCCTTACCTGTCTATACCTTAGCGATCAGAACATCTTACCAACCACCCAGAGTCAAGTCAAGCCACCCTTATTTCTATAGCGCTTTAGAACATACAGTTAGTTTCAAAGTGGTTTTACAGTGATAAAGGAAAGTAATGAAATTAAGGTCTTGTTCAGCTGAAGTCAGTTCAGTGTTGATTCATTGTAATGATCATCAATTATTGCCATTGCAAAACATATAAACATAGATTGGCATTATGCCATCGTCCATCTTGCTTCAGTTCTCATACAACAGCATCAGCAGAGTCAGATCAATAATATTGTTGAATATAAAGTGACATCTCATAGTGACACCTTGATGGAAAACTGTTTATAGAAGAACTGAACTAATTTAATAATTGGTGATCTTTACAATAGAACTGAATCAACATTGAACTGTCTTCCACTGAACAATGGTACTATTTTCTGTACAGCTGCTTCCCAACAACTGAATAAATGACTCTATTTGCACCATTAAATCGTTTGTGCTTTTATTACTGTAAAGCTGCTTTGACTTTAACCTGTGTTGCTTAAAGCGTTATATAAATAAAGCTGACTTGACTGTCAATAGTCAATAGTGTCAATAATGTAGTAAAATGTCAATAGTGTAGTGATGAATGAAGCACCAAATCAAATCAAGCGACCAACTTGAAAGAAGTGAAGTCTGTATGAGGAATATTTCTGACCTCACACGAAACTCCTGATTGCACAGATTCCTATTGAAATGACTGGATTTTGCACACGTAAGCAACCACACCTTAATGAACTAATACTGTACAGTGCAAGCGAGCAGTGCGTTGAGACTAAACGTATCTCCCCCATTCTAATCAGTTAAGCTCTTTACAATACAAGCATGCAGACGTGACATGATACATTCAAACCTAGGGGCGACTTGAAATCAGGTAAGGTTTTCCTCTTATCTCACTCTCCCTTCTAAGTTTCAAGCCCATTTTCTCTCTCTTTCTCTGCTCAAAGTTTGAAGGGTCAAATACCAGAGGGACGGCTCTCGAGTCTGCTTTGGGGTTAAGGAGCCCCTCTGTGCCGTTTTAAGAGCCCAATTACTCCCATCAGGTGTGAGAAACTGCCTTTGCAGACGAGCTGGTACAAAAACACATACACATGTGCCACGGGAGTGTTAGTGCCACAAGGTGAAGAATAAGTGTGCTAAACAGCTTGAGCCAAACCATATTTCTCGTATTTCTAAAACGTTGACACCCTCACAGGCTAAATGGGCATGAGTGAGTAATATAACATGTTTTTAGTTGTGCTGAGTCTTGTAGCTGAAGAAGAACAGAAAGAATGAAAGGAAACACGGCATGGTAAGATTGGGAGAGTGAGATGACCTCTGACCTAAGCTAATGAAGACGTAAAGAGCAGAGACAAAGGCAATGAAATAGACAGAAACTTAACTAACTTGGTTTCAGGTAAACATACACACCAGACCAAATGATGAGTGCAAACACTTTGTTGATTATAAAGGGAGTGATTTAGTTTAGTGGTCATTGTTTAAGATTGTTTATAGTATCCTAGCAATGTTTCAAATTTCTGCACTATTATAAAATTAAATTGGTGTGTGAATATTTTACAGTGGCTTATGTCATATTTAAAATCAAATTGTGAAGAATGTTTCTATAGTGCTGCCAGATTTTTCATTCATTTTCTATGTTTTGTTTTATGTCCATCAAGTTCCCGAAATTTTATTAAACCTTTATTTAACCAGGAGGTCCCATTGAGATTCAGAATCTCTTTTACAAGAGAGACCTGGCCAAGGTAGCAGCCAAATCACAACAAATGCATACATAAACACCAAAATTACAATTTTCACAATCAAAGAAAATACAAATATTAAAAAAATATTAAAAATATTAAAATAAAATAAAATGAGACTCTTAAGAAAAACAAGAACATGTCTCAAACACAACATTCTTTACAATATTTTTAAAATCATTTATGGACATAAGGGTTTGTAACTTTAACTCTTTTTGTAGATTATTCCACCCCCTAGGTGCTAAGTAAGAAAAGGCAGTTTTTCCCAATTCGGTTGTAACTCTTGGCACATTAAAAAGCAACCACTTTGAGGGGCGTAGCTGATAGGTACCAGAGCAAACAGAGAGGAGGTTACAGAGATACAATGGAAGTTTGCCAAGTATAGCTTTATAAATAAAGATATACCAGTGCTGTTGTCTACGAATTTTAAGTGATGTCCAACCAACTAAATCATAAAGAATGCAGTGATGGGTAAGGGACTTTGTATTTGTTATGAATCGTAGTGATGCATGATACACTGAATCTACATGACGCAGGATGGAAAATGCAGCATGCATGTACAATATATCTCCGTAGTCAATTACAGGCAGAAAAGTTGCTTCCACAAGTTTCTTCCTAGCACTAAAAGTAAAGCAAGATTTGTTTCTGTAATAAATGCAGAGTTTGACTTTAAGTTTCTTAACTAAAGCTGTAATATGTTCATTAAAGGAAAGTTTATCATCTATCCATATTCCCAAGTACTTGTATGAAGACACTCTCTCAATTGATTTCCCATCTAATGACAAAATGCCACAATTGTCAAGTAGCTGGGCTCGAGCTTTTGAGAAGACCATAAACTTTGTTTTCTGTGTATTTAAAACCAATTTTAGACTCAATAATGTGGATTGCAATGCCTGAAATGCAGCCTGAAGTTCCTGCACTGCTACTGAAATGGTGGAAATGACTAAATGACTTAATTTACTCAAAAACAACAGATATTTTGAAGAATATTGGGAACAAAACAACAAGAAATGTTACACAGGAGAACAAAAGTCTTTGGAATGACATGGGGAAGAGTAAATCATCCTGTCATCATGCACAACCTGTTAAGCTCTCAAAAACAAACGTAGGAGCAATTTCCTTTTTAGTGCAATTTCAGCACAAACCCAACATCTTATTCAACCAGACATCCACCTTAATCAGGTATTGAATATGCTAAAATAACACTGCATTGTCTACTTTTGTACTGTTCTGTTCAAATATGTATACTTTCTATGCTACCTATTTCATATTGTCTCCATATCGTGTCCATTGTGTTGGCTCACCCCAAAATGAAAATTCGTTTAATTACGTCCCAAACCCATAAGACACTGGACACATTTTCCGAACACAAGTTTAATGAAATCTGAGTGCTTTCTCTTCCTCTATTGAGATCTAAGCAACTGGTACTTTGACGCTTCAAAAATATCATAAAGAGACCGCAAAACGAATCCATACGAAAAAACTTTTCTGAAAACGCATGATTGCATTATATGATAAACAGATTGAATTTAGATTTTTATTCACATTGATATAAACATTGGTCCATGAGCATAAACAGTAGTTTTACTCAAACTAATTTACCTGACACATGAGAACAATTGCTTCTTCCTGAAGCTCAAACGTGATACGTAACACGAGAACGAACCTCATTGGTTCTTGCAGAAGCTCAAACGTGATGCGTAACACAAGAATGAACCTCATTGGTTCTTGCAGAAGATCAAACGTGATGCGTAACACATGAGAATGTGAGAACTTCATTGGTTCTCCCTCATCAAGAGAACATGCTTGAGCTTCCGTTTACTGACTTGTGAGTTGATTATTGTTTATATGTGAATAAAAGCTTAAATTTAATCTGTTCAGAAAATTTGGACTAAACCACTCAAGTCATATAAACATTTTGAGGCATCAAAGCTCCCAAATTGTATTTAAAACATATCTTAATTTGTGTTCCAAAGACAAACAAAAGTATTACGGGTCTGGAACATTAGAATTAGAACGGGTCTGGCATTAGAACATTTCGAGTGAACTATTTCTTTAAGTAGGCACTGCATTCCAATACATTTTCTAATGATTATGGCATTAATAATTCATCAAACAGAGATTTGGCATTTTAAAGAGCAGATTCAGGTGTCTAGTTTACAGTGCCATGATGCTGCACAATCCCTGCAAAGCATACTAGATCACAGTGGTCTGCTGCATCCTCCACAACCTAGCATTCACAACTGACACGTAAGATGGGGATTTTTGCGCTCAGCGAAGACTTTTTGTGTGTTTGCTTTGCGGCGTCAACTGATTTACATAATTCC
This sequence comes from Rhodeus uyekii, assembly GCA_037043235.1. Lineage (NCBI taxonomy): Eukaryota > Metazoa > Chordata > Actinopteri > Cypriniformes > Acheilognathidae > Rhodeus > Rhodeus uyekii. Next base: position 678,003 of record JAWRVZ010000206.1, read on the forward strand.
TTTAGTGAACCAAAAACAGTGCTATCAGTGGGCTAAATTCATTATTGGTGAATTCCTCTCTTGTTTTAATATGTGTGTGTAATTTACTCCCTCTGTACAGAAGCCCGACAGGATATATGATAAGACGGACCCTCAATTGAACACTTTAGTTTCTCACAAAGGGAAGAAAGGGAAATTCCCCTACAAACCCTTTTAAACTGCCAGCTGCACACACACATGCAGTCCACCTTTACAGCATACAGCTCCTCAACCTGCTTGACTGATGTAGTGTGCAAAGTGAACATCTCATAAAACGTCACCTGGAGTCAGGCCTACATGTACCTGTAACATATCAATATTTTACAACGCCAGCAAATGCCATTTCTGCAGCCATATATAACTGCCTGCAAACGCAAAGTTTTCACACATTATTCATAGTAATAAAGGTCTGAAAACATGTTGTGCTTCTTGTGGTGCTAAAGGAAAGCTGAAAAACTGTGAAATTGGGTTAAAGCATTTATTTCTGTGCAAGTGTTTGCAGGGTTTGGGTTGAAGTTTTTCTTTGATAAGGCGTTGCGTTGCGCGCACTGCTGAGAATAAAATCATACTGTATTGAACGTTCTTATCTCTCACCTGTGCATATATGTATGTGAAGCAGGGTGTGTGTGACAGTTTGTTGTGAGGTGGGGGGTGAGTATGTGGTATGTGGAATGAATACCACCACATTCAATATTGATCTTAAATTAATACACCAAAATGAACATACAGTATATATTCAAAGGTTTGGGGTCAGGTTAATCTTATTTATTTAAAAAAAAATTAATTAAGAATAGTAAGAAATGTTTCTTGAGCAACAAATCTGGATATCAGAAGGATTTCTGAAGACACTGCATCACATGTGACTGCATCACATCTTGCTATCACAGTAATAATGTTTTACTGTATTGTGTGATCAAATAAGTGCAGCTTTGGTTTGGATAAGAGCCTTTAATAAATTAATAAGATTCAAAATTCACTAAAATATGTTCAAAAATCAACTACTGTTAAAGATTATGGCACTTTTTGGAATTACCACTTCAATGAACCACTTCCAATCAGGAACTGTAACCATGGCAAATTATTCCCAAGTCTAACATTTCATTAGCTTAATTGTAGATAATATTTTAAACATGCTGGCAGATTGATATAAAATTTATCTTATCCATGTTTATATTCTATTCTATTTAAATGTGAAGGCCTTTATTTGAAATTCATTGTCAATGTATTGATAATTAGATAGAACATAAAACATAATGTTTTAAGTGCAAAACCATCACAAATGTCTCAGGCGGTGTCTGTCCTAATTCAGGCCTGACCACTTCAGAAATGGGGGGACGCTGAGAGAATTCTCGGTGCTTGTCACCCTCATTGTGTAAAACAGGAAGGCTTAGCTGACACCTCAGTAGAGAGCGGTCCGACACAATGGCTAATGCAGTGACACAAGAACAAGCTTACACATTCTCTGTGCTCATATCCTGGGGTGTGTGTGTGAGAGAGTGATAGATTATATATATATATATATATATATATATATATATATATATATATATATATATATATATATAATAAATCCTAAAAGCTTGTGGCCCATTGGTCGCCATGAGAAAAACAGAATTTTGTTTTTTTGAAAATGTAAAACTTCAGAAAGTTATTTTGATGGGTAGGTTTAAGGTCAGAGGATAGACTATAAAATTTGTACAGTAAAAAAAAAAAACCTTTTTCAAGGTTTAATTGATTATCAATGCAGAAAATACATAGGAAAATTATGTTAAAATGTGAATATATGATACATCAGGATTTTGAGGAATGTTTATTCATTTCAGTCAACATTAAAGTGCATTACAATAAACATTTTGTCTTTAAATAAGTATTCAAATATCATCCTACCAATATATATTATTGGAAGCTACCTATGCACATTTGATAATTATATGAAATTTATACCAATAGTGCTATTATCTTCAGCTTAGATTTTGTCAATATAAATATCATCGACGGCATTAATCTGCCATAAAAACTTTATGTATCAAATATGATACTCAGCAAAAAGCACATACTTAAAACATTTTTGAGTAAAGGTTCAATACAATTTCTGAGTATTATTTCAGAGTGTTATTATTTCATTATATCTGAGTATTATTCATAAGGTTTTACAGGATTTAGCAGATCTGAGTGAGTGTTGAGTGTTGTTTATTGTGATGCCATGTGGTTGCTAGGGTGTTTAGATGGTTGCTAGGTGGTATCTTACTTGGCCAAATGAAAACATCTCACCAAAAGTCTATAACAGAGATTCTATATGATATGATGTAAGTTTTTTGCTGTTTTATCATTTGCCATGTCAACCTTTTAGATGGTGAAACAGAAACAGAAAAGGTAATAAAGATGGGAAGTGAGCATCTGGCAGCTAGAGGGCAGTCATGTACGGGGGCCATGGACACTTGGGGATGGACAGAAGAAGGGTCAAACACATCCTGTCCCTTCACACTCACTCTCCATCCTCTCACACTCAAGTCGGCTGCTCCATCAGTTGACCTCCGACTTTAACATATGTCCCCATGCTGTAATTAACAGCTCTGGTTTGAGTTAATTAAAGTTAGATCCAGGATCAGTTTCCCATAATAAGATTCTTATCGCACACATTACGTCTGGAATCCAAAACTGGCCACGGATCAGAGGAAAAGCACACCTCCTACAACACACACTTTTTTATGCTGAGTGGGAAAATTTTTTAGGTGTGTAAGGTAACGCAGAGTTACATGATGCACTATGAAACAGGGATTGTACATGATTTTTCTGTGATTCAATCTTTCCTTAATTTTAATATTTCTTGTAGCTTATAAGTTGAAAGGGATGAAACATTTAAATGCATTTTAAAATGCATTTAACTAATGTGATATGTTGCATTACAAAGTAAATATTTAGCTGGAAATCATGTATTGCACATTTTATGCTTCACAATTGAAGTGGATGCTTAGAATTTATCTTATTAATTTGTCTCAGTTTAACTTGGGAATTCACAATTTGTATTGCATACATTAATGATTAGATACAATTTTATCAATTACAATGAGACAATTATTGATATACTGTTATACTACTATTTTTATTACTATTGCAGATGCATTTATTTGTTGATTTACAATTTTCATTTTAAATTTAGTTTTAGTTATTTTATGTGCATTTGTCTTTTGCCTTCTTTATAGCTTTAATTCATTTTTATTTAAGTTATAGTTTTAGTAATTTTAGTACTTTAACATAAACTACTTGGTAAGACAGCTCAATAAAGTTTCATTAGTTAAAATTAGTTAACTACTTCAGCTAACATTAGCTAAAAAATACAATAATTTTTGTTAAAAAATTATGAACAATAAATTTTTTAAATTAAATGTTTTATTTATTAACACTATGAACCATCATGAAGAAATTTGATTGTGTCTTGTCTTTAAAGTTGCACCTCGGGCTGGATAATTTGCACTTTTCTACCATTTTAGAGGGCCAGTGGGTTATATTTATACATATGGCAGGTTCTTGACATTGGCGTGCCCCCCTCCAGCCCTCACCCAGACAGACAGACACATATACACACACTCTTGTCCATTCATTATACCTTATCTAGCCAGGGCTAACCTGCAAGTCTGACACAGGATATCCTGCTGCCTTCATTACAGTGCCAGAAGTCATTACTCCACGTCACACACACACTCGTGCAGCCATACACCTCCTAACTCTTTCAAGCTGCCTTCAGATGCACGCCACACACACCAATGGCAAAGCTAGCATCAAAGTCAACAAGGTAGTCTGGGCAGCCAAAGAGGTGAGGCAGAACAACAGCCATCTCCAGACGGACAGACAAACAGAGAAGAAACATTATTAAAGGGGGAGTCTCACTCAATTCGTGGCCATAGTTAGATAATGGTGCAGCGATAACACTTATGAGATGAAGATGTGTTTGTCTGTTTCCTAATAGATAAATCCCTCTTAAAGGGACAGTTCACACAAAAAAGAAAATGTTGTCATCACTACTCATCCTAATTTTCATTACATTTATGCATTTGGCAGACGCTTTTATCCAAAGCAACTTATATTGCATTCAAGATAAACATTGACATTCTAATCAGTTCTTGCTTTCCCTAGGAATCAAACCCATGACCTCGGCATTGTAAACGCCACACTCTACTGTTTGAGATACAGGAAAGCCTCAAGTTGTTTTAAACCTGGATGAGTTTCTTTCTTCTGTTGAACATTACAGAAGATATTTTGAAGAACGCTGGTCATCAGACACTTGGAACCCATTGACTTTTGATGGTATTTTTTTCCTATGTCTATGCACTGCTGTCTCCTGTCCCCTCTGTTCTGATGGAGAAGAACCCGTAGGGAATCTCTGGCCCAAACAGTACATTTCAGAGGACGAGAGAGAGAAAAGCCCATTAATCCTATTATATTAACTTCTCTGGACTTGGTTGGATGTGTATATAAATGTGTCTGTGTTGCCAGATTTATCCCGTCATTCTCACCCTCTCTCTCCAAAATCAATCCCTGTCATGTATCAAAAAGCGTCAGGCCACTGCTGCAACCACAAACGCCGAGACACCAGCAGCTCTGCTCTTCAGCATCTACTCTACGACTATCACAACGCCCGATGAGCAATGACTTCACTTCACTGGCTCGGTCCAAAATACGCCTGCAAGTCTTGCAAAAGAATGTTTGCTGCCAATGCAATGCAGATCCAAACCCTTACAGCCGTACAGCTCCTATTGCATAAATGCAATGTCATGGAAAGCATAAAACAGCTTCCTCCTGTCAAACAAGTTCATGAAATTCCTCCAAAAGTGCCCAGAATTGTTTAATGGGGCTTTCTTGCACCAAACACATTTCATTTTAGAGAATTTTCATTTTCTATTGCTATACTGTTTTATAACTCTAACTTATTTTGTGAAGGCAATGCTGACTTTTCAGCAACATTATTCCAGACTCGTCACATGATCTTTCAGAAATCATTCTGATATGATGATTTGGTTCTCAAGAAACATTTCTAATTTTTTTAATTAAAATTTTAAGCACGCTGCCTTTTCAGGTTCTTTGATGGATAGAAGCTTCGTTTAAAAAAGAACAATCTTTTAATGAAGATCTTTACTGTCACTCTTGATCAACTTCATGTCTCAACTTCCGTTTGTTTAAACATAAACAAATAAAAACAAAATACTGACCTCGACATATTGTAGTGTACCGTAAATGTATTGATTTTGCTCAACTTAATTCCTGATTCATTAATGTCTGAAATATCAATGAGCAAAAAGAGCATGAATTCTGTTCTTTGTTTTACTAGTTACACCTAACAGCATCTGGAATACCTTCTCCTACACACACACACTGAAATGTTTGTGGTTTAATCAGGTGTTTTTTAGGTGGTGTGTTGGAAAGCCGGGGTGACGGGGGTACAAAAACCACCAGAGGGACATATCAAGAGTCTGTCTTCTTCACACACACACACAACACCCTGTAATACCCCAGTGACTGGCTCACTGTTTGGGTATGGAGGGCAAAACTTTCAGAATTTCCCCCTGTGCTGTCATTACGGTCAGAACACACAACACAGATGTACCATTACGTACAATAATAAGAGCCATTACACACACACACACACACACGCACACACACACACACCTTTGTAAATCTGTGAGGAGTCGTAAAATTTATTAGGAAAACCCCCTATTCCGCCTCTATGCGCATATGTGGGAATGTCGAGCTGCGGTTTGTGTTTCGCCATCATAATTTCTGTGACTCCTCATCTTTCGAGGGCAGGCTCTGGTTAATTAAAAAGCGGGTGAGTCTGGCTGGCTGGCCGGACGCTCTCGTAAAAAACACATCTGGGCTGCGATATGATTGGCGCAAGTGCTTCACTGCCACTGTTGAGAGTACAAACGCTCTGATGGTCCCACTGTCACTCTGAGAGTGAGACAGAATCGTGATAGATTACAGACGTAGAGTACAGGCACAGAAATACATGCAAGGCCTCACAAGGCCTCATATGCACAAAAATGTCATTGTTACACAGGGCTGCAAATTATCATTTGTATATTGAAAAATATGAATTACAGATAAAAAACGATTTTGTCATGCTGTAAGTTAGTGTACTAGAGGGATGACTTATTTCTGTTAGATACAACAAGTTAGCACTTCCTATTCCATCACCCTATACGCAAAGAAGATTTTAATGGTTTTAGATTAAATGGCTGAAAGTATGCAGTGAAGATATTCTACAACTTAAGCTTAATAAGCTTAGTTCATTTACAACCCACATTTAGCTTTTGTTGTGAAGATAAGCATGATGAACCAAACCTGTAAGAATAATACATTGTGTTGATCACAGAGCTTATTTTGTACAATAATCCAAAAGCCAATTGAAATATTCTACTGGGGTTTTTTTTCCGAGGTAACCCGAGTGACGCTAACTTACGGCCGCAGCACTATAATTGCCTGTTTAAAACAGAGAAGGCAATTCCACAGTGCTTTGCACTGAGAAAGTGATGCATGCAGGTTATAAACAGATCTAAATTGATAAAATCATGAAAAGTACTTTCTTTTAGGCAATCGATTACACAGTTTAGTAAGAGGTGTAGATTATAACTTGAAAACAGTGGAGCGACAGCCATAAGACTCATTTTCCTGTCTTGACCTGTCCTCTTGATAGCACAACGGCTGGTATGTATTAAGGTTTGACAGCACTAGGCCCCCATTAGACAGCCAGACAGATTCCGTTTACAGAAAAACGGCCCATTATCAAAGACACTCAGATGGAAATACAACACTGATGGGAGGAGGAGTTGAAAGGCACAGGATGGGCCCTCGAATACCCATTTGGTCACAGTGGTCAAAAAGCCCAACCACACAAACTTTCTCAAATACACTCAACTAGATGATTTACAGCATAGATCATGTCCATTTCAATAAGAAATTAGTTATAAGGTAAATACTTTTTAAACTGCTATCTCTGGATCATCCACTAGCTTTTGATAAAGGGGCAAGTAGACAGTTTTACGCCAGAAAGAAAAGAAGAAAAAAAACTGGTGGATTTTGCGGAAAAAAAAAATACATTTCAGACTACACCTCTATAATGAAACCCCCTGTATGTAATTTATGGGTCCTTGTTAAGGCCAGCTCAGGAATTGCACTATTGCATTATGCTTTCCTTCTTTACTGGCTGGCTTTGGAAGTCCGTGTTTTACAGCCAAGCTTTATGATATGTATTTAGGGCAATTAGGGTGGAGATATATTGACTCATTACGACAGAGCAGGTGCAGGGGGAGAGAGTTTCATGTATATAAATGCCCCACGTGGGGATTTGAGCCCTGCTCTGACTGCACAGAGACGCCACAGAGTGTGTCCTCTAGCCTTAAGAAGTCCAGGGGACCATTTCAACTACGCCACAACAGGTCCACATCTCTCTTGTTTTCATTTAATGCCCGGTCCAGCCGCTGGATCTGTTGTGCTTTTGGTCATAAAGTCAAGTAAGTATAGGACATTCACGACTGAAAACCAGATCAATGCTTGTACATTAACAAGTTTGTAAAAGCAAGTTCTAGTCTTGAAAAGTTAAATTAAATATGAGAATTCTTAAAAGACATTTTTTTTTTTACAAGAATACAAGAAATATTAATAAAAAAACACACAAAAGCACTACACTATAATGGTATATTCATAAGAAATTCATCATTCATTAGGTATAATGTTAATTATAATTGTAAAAACAAAAACAAACAAAAATGGTAGATTGCATGCACATTTTACATTTACATGTATGTATTTGTTAGACAAAAGCGACTACATTGCATTTAAGGAACACATCAGGTCTTTGCTTTTCTCAATCGAACCCATGACCTTGGCCTCATTATGTTAGCATCCAGGTATTTTTAACTATTAATGCATTTGGTTATTTTGCATTGTTTATCATTTTCTGTGTACAAATTAAGCTAATATCATTTCCATTAGATCTTGGATTCAACTTTATTTTCTGTTTTCATTTAAATTTTAGTCAAAGTTTCTGTAATTTTATTGTGTCTACATTTGTATTATTTTCTTAAAATTATTTTGTAAAATGTTGCCTTGGTAACTAGCTATCTAGCTAATATATATATATATATATATATATATATATATATATAATTTTATTTCAGTTTTTTTTTTCTCACTCTAAATTGACCTTTTTTCATTTGCATGCCACATCATAAGATCGGCCTATTATAAAATGAATACATATAGACTCTGATGGCTAAAGCACTAAACTAAATGACTCTTAACTGTGAGCTCACACTGACATTGAATAATGAGGCTAATCAAGGCTGTGCCCCCCACATGGCAAGAAGGAAAATGTGCCACACATGGGGTAAAATGACACAGCTTCTCTAATTGTGGCCAAGGACTTCAGCAGAGATCTGCGGCCATTAACTTTGACTGGGGAACGACATCGGTCGGCACTCTTTGTGGCCTCTTCAACATTTTCATGACGGGATCTCAAAAAGAAATTCATACGGCAATTATGATAACCAGAGCTTCACAGAGAGATTTAACAGAATGTGAATATTGAACAAATGGCCAGACCAATGTCCACTTTAAACATCAAGAGCATTTGAACACGCAAAACTTACAGCAATCAGGAAACCACAGAGTGAATTTTGTTATTCAACCCAGATTGATTAGAGTTTTTCTTGTCTTGAATTTCACTTATATGACCTTTGATTACCATGTTTCAGACACTCTTAAGCATCACAGACTCTTCGTTTAGTTTAGTATTGTTCAGAGAGATTCTACAAAAGATCTAGTCCAGTGCCACAGAAATTACATATCTGATCAATATGCTTTAACTGGCAAAGTAAAACCCAATTACTAAAATATTTTTATTAGTTCTATCAATTGATTAAAAAAAATAATAAATCACACATTTTTCGTCATTCACAGAATTTCTCTTCATTCACCATCCGTGTGACATACAAGAGAGTTCCTATTCCTGCTTGTGTGTTGGTGTGAGACCACGTTCCAACAGAAATCGAGGTTACTTTGTTTGAAAAATCTGGTGCAATGTCTGTTCCCCTTGGTGCTTCAACATCAAAAGAGTAGTTTCCCTAAAAGAGTAAACACTGACACATTGAGGCTTTTTGCCCCGTTTGTGACTCTGGTGATGACCCACTGCCAGTTGTTCTATTTTTTGACCAAGGGGATCTAGCTGGCCCAGGCCTAGTGAGCCTGCTCGCACTGACACTGTGCAAAGTCAGGGAGGATGAGGAGCAGGTGTTGTTAGTTGGGCTCTATTGGCCCAACAGGACCTGGTTCCCAGAACTCATGCTCCTCCCGAGAACCCTTACCTGGCAGATTTCCCTGAGAAAGGACCTGCTTTCTCAGGCACAAGACACGATTTGGCACCTGCATTTAGACCTCTGGAACCTCCAAGTATGGTCTCCGAATGGACTTAAATGGCCTAACACTAGTGGTATTTGACACTATCACTTCAGCTGGAACCCCCTCCATGAAGCATACTAATAAAAAGTGGAATCCTCTTTGTGCTCTTTCCACCAGGAAGACCTCCTCATACATACCCGATCAGAGTCAGGCATTTCAGCCTCAATCCTAATGGACCATGTTTGTTCATTGGCCAGAGGAGAACTAGCACCCAACTGAGATTTTTTGTCCATTCTAAGACATGGGATTTTTGTTCCTTGCCATTGTCGCCACTTTATTGCTTAGTTGGGAACATTAAAATTATCAAAATATTATTAAAGTGACTTTACTGACGTGCATTTTCGGACAAAGAAATGTGGACTGGATACGTGCCCTAAGTTATCCCGGAGTAGAAAGACGCAGTCTTTGGTGGTGGTTGAGGAGATTTCCCCCGTACTATGTAAAGCGCTATATAAATGTAACATTTCTTCTAAGCACGTTGAGCTCTGGAAAAGCGCTATATAAATGTAACATTTATTCTTCTTCTTCTTCTTCTTCTTCTGTGTCTTGTTATTGCCTTTTTTCTATGTGGACTGCACGTAGAGCTTCAGAACAGCTCATTTTCTGCAAAGGCTGGATAGTAGATGCCATCATCTTGCCGGACCATCCTCCCGGCCAAGAAGACTACCAGCAAGAGGTCCTGACGCCAACTGCCTCAAAGGGCAGCCCCCTCCATTGGGACACGGCATACACCTCAGCATACACGGAACGAGGGAGCCAGGGTTCCAAAGGTTTTCCAGTTACCACCCTTGAGTCACTCCCTGTTGCTCCCTACTGGACAGGACCCTGTAGTGGATGTTCATCAAACACCAGAGGCATGCCTCGAGAGGCTGGTTTCCCTAGTAGAGTTTCTGCTCTCGTGGATAAGCCTATTAGATGTCTCTCAATGGGTCCTGTGCACCATTTCAAAAGACTACTTCATTCAGTTCAATGGGTCCTACCCACCGGAGTGGGCCCCGAGCAGCCTCTGGTAATGGAACAAGAAGTGATCTCACTGCTGAGGAAAAGGGCTTTAGAACATGTACTCCTGTCAGGAAGAGAATCAGGTTTCTACAGCCGGTAAATCATAGTTCCCAAGAACGATGGAGGGTTGCAGCTCATTCTAGACTTGCATCTTCTCAACCTCTCTGTATTGTAGCTCTAGTTCAAGTTATTAACTTTGAAACAGATAGTGACTCAGATCAGGTCTGAGGACTGGGTCGTCACCATCGACCTAAAATACGCATACTTCCGTCTCAACAACCCAGGTATACAAAGACCTGAGGAAGATCAACCCCCGCAAAGCAGCAGGACCAGAAAACATTCCTGGGCAGGCCCTCAGAGCATGTGCCAACGAGCTGGCTGATGTTCTCACCTCCATCTTCAACCTCTCCCTCAGCCAGCATACCATTGTGCTTTAAGACAATGACCATCGTCCCCCAGCCTTTGAAGAACCCACCCACCTGCCTGAATGACTACAGGCCAGTGGCACTCACCCCAATCATCGTGAAGTGTTTCGAGAGAGTGGTGCTGGCCCACATTGAGAGCAGCATACCAGACACCATCACCCCCCTGCAGTATGCCTACCGGCCCAACAGACCCACCTCGGATGCCATCACTGCTGCCACCCACTATTCCCTCTCTCATCTGGAAAATAAGGACTCATACCTTAGGATACTCTTCATAGACTACATCTCCGCCTTCAACACGGTCATCCCCCACAAATTCACCCACAAACTGTCCACACTTGATCTGTACCCCACCTCTGTGACTGGCTCCTAGATTTCCTGACTGGCAGGCCTGTCTGTCAGGAATGGTAATCTTCAGCCAGCATCATCAAAAACATTGACACTCCTCACGGCTGTGTACTCAGCCCCATCCTCTACACCCTGTTCACCTATTGAAGTTCACCCTGTGCACCTGTTCACTGTTGTAACGGAGTTAAATGTTCAGGGAGGAAGGAGGCGGGAACCGGCAGACATTTAAAGACTTTAATAATCAAAATAAAACATAAATCCAAAACGAAAGTAATGGCGGCGGCCCCTCGCGGTCGACCGCCGCCCACACAAAACATAACATAAAATCCAGGCCTGGTCCTCTCTCGTCTTCACTGTCGTCGCTCCTCCTTTTAAGCCTCCGCTCCTCCGTGAGACGAGACACCGGTGGCTTCGCAGGTGGCGCTCATTACCAATCACGCCACCGGCTCTCGTGACGCTCTCACGGTCCCTCGACCCCGCCCTGCTCGCCACAACTGTGTTGCCTCCAATAAGGACAACATCATCCTGAAGTTGACACATGATACCGCAGTGATAAGACACATCCCTGCTGGTGACGAGGCAGCCTACAGGAGGGAGGTGGCCAGTCTGGTGTCATGGTGTGAAGACAACAACCTCACCCTCAACATGGAGAAGACAAAGGATATGATTATGGACATGACAGCTGCATCACTGTGTGCAGCACTACTGTTATGGACCGCAAACGCCTGCAGAGAGTGGTGAATACTGCAAAGAAGATCACCAGGACTCCACTGCTCTCTCTGCAGAGTATATACCACCGCAGAGTCCACAGGAGAGCTGCTTCCATCCTCAAAGACCCCTCCCACCCCCAGCATGGACTGTTCACACTTCTCCCCTTAGGACAGAGTGACAGAAATGTGAAAAGCAGGACTTCAAGGCTGAATAACTCATTCTTTCCCTCTGCTATCAGACTCCTAAACAGCTGACAGGATTTTACAATCATGGCCATAACTGTTTACATGGATTTACATTTTTGCTTTTGCACATTCACTATTGCACCACCAGAACTGCACTACCTCACTGAGAACTACACTACCTCACTTTTACTTCCTTTACTCAGAACTGAACCACCTCACTTTATTGCCTTTATTGTTCTTATTTTTTTGTTATTCTACAAATCTTGGAGTGAAAATATTAACACGCCAAAGACATTTGCACAGTACTGTACATATACTTATATTTACATTTCACATGTATGCATTTGACAGACACTTTTATCCAAAGCGATAAGCGATACCCACATTGCATTCAAGATACACATTGACATTCTAATCAGTTCTTGCTTTCCCTGGGAATCGAACCTTGGCATTGTAAACACCAATGTTCTACTGGTTGAGCTACAGGAAAATAAATATATTGAATGTTTTGCATGCTTTGAAATATGACTGAAGGTTTAGATTGTTTCAACCAATGCCTTTCTGTCATTACTGTGTAAGGCGGAAAGACTGGCCAAGACTATTCACACCAGACTGTTCCCGAGACACATCAGGCTGTGAAAAATTGTCTTAATACACATTCCCGAGACACAACCCATTGACCAAACAACACCTCACCTTCACTTTTTAATTTCTCTCTGTTCATCCCCTCTTCCCCCATCTCTTCTCTTCAAATGGTGAAATGGTCTCAAACTCACCCAACAGTCCACATGGTTTAATGTGAGAAATTATCATACAATGTCATACATGTTTTGTATCATTTGAAATGTCTAAGCATGTCTGGTACAAAAGTGTTATTTCCATAAAAAGCAAACCAAAAAGTGTTAAAGGTTAAAGAGTTTAATAATGTCTGGCTTATTGGGATGTGTTTGCCCCTCCCAGGGTCTTCCATGCTAATTACCGTCTGTTCTCAATAACCAAAAGATCTATTGTTAACTCATGTTTGCATTTGAGAGAGGTTCCTGTCCTGGTCTGAATATTTAAAATAAAGTTTCAGGATGCTCATGGCCCTCTTTGGTGGCCAGAGGATTTCAAAATGTTCACTTAACATTATGTATTTTCCTAAATTCAGGTATACATCTTTTACTCTATTTCTAAGCATTCGATGTTTGTAATGATTATCTTTGAATTCCATTGTGTAATTGAATTGAATTGATACATTCACCCTGTCACGTCTTCACTAAACCAGGACTCTTATTTTGCCTTTTTTCAGTCACATGTTCATTTTGTTCTAGATCTTTCTGTCACCCTTCAGTTGCCATAGTCACTAATCATCACAGGTGTTTGTCTTTTGTTCATTATCACTAGTATATTTAGTTCTCCTTCTCCACCTTTCAGTTGTCAGTTGTTGTTTGTGCTACTATGAGTTTGTGTGTATCACATGTTGTGTTAGCACGGCTGTTATGGCACCCTGCATTTATTATTAAAGTTTCATTGGATTCTCATCTTCGTCTTCATCGCGTGACACCCCCTAAATATTAGTAAATTTTTATGTTTGATTTTATTAAGTCTTACTCTGAAATTATTCACTTCAGTAGATTACGCTGGAGCCTTTGTTACCGCAAATCTGCATCCAGTGTGAAGTATATACTAAATATAGGTCAGACGGGGCATTGAGGCACATCAGCTGAGGTTCTAGATTTCTGATTAATTGCTCGACTTTAAGTAGTTCTGCAGTCACATTCACTATAGTGCGCCAGATAAAACGGCTATTGAGATAATAGCAAGCATTGGAGTGGCATTATCTCAATAGTTCTGGCTTAACCTCTGGTTTCTGCTTCAACTTTAAGTTGTGATGTAGTTATATTTATACCTATAGGGGGCTGGGTAAATTTTTTTTTTTGATAATAGCAAGCATTGGCACGACATTATTTAATAGTCCTGGCCATAACCTCAGAATATTGAGTATATATGAATATATATATGAATATATAACTGTAAGGCAACTGTAGGGGGCTAAACGGAACAGTTATTTAAATCACGACAAGCATCAGAGAGCTATTAAATAACTTTAGCCATAACCTCTGATTAAGTTTGTGACCGTGAGATCCGCGTACCGGCCAGCGTGAGACGCTGAGTAACACTGAGACCTGAATGAACGAGTGCAAGAAGAGTAACGAATTCGATAGAATAATCAAATGTCTATTTGAGAAATTATTATACAAATGACCGACGACCAATTGGCTTTCTAAACTAAATTCACGGGCATAATTAAATATGGAGTCAGATAGGAAACGAATGGGAATTTGCCACAACTGAAAAGACAGAATGGGCAGTGATCCTTCATCGGCTCCTCAGAAACCGTCATCGGACCGAGCTGAGTGGGCCTTACAACTGAAAATTAAAAATAATTTTTTTTATCCAAATTCACTTTCAATAATTCAATGTATACGTTTTGTATGATTGTAACCCATGACCTTACTCATGTTAGCACCACGTTTAATTTTGTGCTTTTTGTATAACGATGCGTTATTTATTAAAATGTACTTCATTAAATATAAAGTAGCATTTGATTCAAATTGGGTGTCAGTACAGTAGTATTGCACCGTACATCTTTTTGCTTGACAGTTAATTATTTTTACCATAACGATGAGGAGTATGTAAGTTGCTGACTGAGGCTTGAGTTGTATAAAGCTTTTACAGATATATGACAGAGAGAGAGAGAGAGAGAGAGAGAGTCCCAATTATACCCTAACTAAAAACAGACAGAAAATCTCCAGTTCCAAACAAAAATTTACAAGCATACTCTGCGGCATACTTGCTCAAGATCAGACTGAATCTATACAATCAACGGCCCAAATATTTCAAAGCCAGAGCAATTTCTCAAATTCAATAAGTAAATTTGCTGTGATTTAGGGTAAACAGTTGAGTCAAAGCTGCAATTCCACCTATCGAAGAAGCGTTCAGTTACACCTCACTTGGAGTTTCAATGAGATGGAGGATTTTTAAATGCATCATTCAATAACTTGATTAGCCTGCATGCTAACGTGCATCAGCCTTTTCTGTGCACCTCTAATCCTCTAATTCTGTGCACCTTTGCATCAAAGTTTAAACTGAACTATTGATCGGAATTGATGTCTTTGTATTTGGTATGTCTTTTGCATGTCCTCCAGCATGATTGAAAACGTACCCAAGTGCAACTTGTGATTAAATGGAAGCAAAAATATCATGCAAGAGTATAGATAATGTACATTGTACATAGCCTATAAAGGCTACTACATCATGCACATTTCAGAACAGCTTTTGCATGGTCAGTAATAATTCAAGAACAACATTTACTTGGACAGAAGTAAATTAGTTCAACTTGATTTGATATATACAATTTATCCACCATGCAGAGTGACAACTGATGTGCATATGCAATTTACATAAGTAGTAATTTATTTGTATATAATTTATTTGTATAATTTATTTGAGTATAATTTATTTGTTTTTGGCCATATAAATAGGTACTGCACCAAATTGCATATTTTCAAATGAAATTGAATATGAATAAAATGTTTTTATTCTGACTCGTGTTTCAAAAATCATGCTTTACATGGTTAATGTGCAGACCAAACCATAGACAAACATTTCTGACTGCAGTTCAGTGACCTCCAACAACAAAACGGAGGAACTCAAACAAGTGTGCTAACACAACCCTCAGCTACACCGCAGGCTGCGCAAGTAGCTGCAATATAATAAAAAAGTACAGAATCACTGGAACTCTGTGCTTTTTCACAGTGCCATTGGGCCATGTGCCCCTGCGGTGCAGTGCATAATTGTAAAGTTCTGGCTTATGAAGAGTAGAAGAGACTTTAAACCATTGTTTAAAGTCGGACGTTTAATATTTCTTAGCTTGCTGGCATGTTGTCAAGCTTCAGACAATAAAGCTATTGAGCCATTCCTCAGGATTGATTCACCCTAAGCACTGGTTTTAGCGTCATTTCTGTTCTCGATTTCAGCACCAGAAGCTCCAAAATCTAGATCTGACGCAAACTCCTTAACCATGAAGTTTGCTGTTAATTGTGATGAATTTCACTTTTGAAAAGCATTGTAAAGAATAGCTAAGTATCTTAATGTGACTAATTTGCTTTGTTTAGAACAAATACATGGTTATGATGTATCTTTATTACTTTATTGTGTATTTTTCATAATGTATGATTCATACATTGATGTAGGTTTTGTGATAAGACCTTTCTGAAATTAAAGCACTGGTTTTAACGCCTTTCCTCTTCTCGATTTTGGCAACAGACGCTCCAGAATCCAGGAATCCAGTACCTCTGACAGTCGCTGTACAATATATCACTGTTACTGCTGAGGGAAAGCTACTCTGCCCTGATCTTGAGAAATGTTTACAGCTACCATTGGCCTTAACCTCCAGGCCCTCTGGCCTCAACCTTCACCCTCACAAAAGACTCGCCCCCCGACCCACCACCCCCAACCCTATGATGGATTCTCAAAGAGACTTGGACGCTAAGGGGTCCGATATATCTGACAGCCCTTTTAATTAAGCCACACGTCTAATAAAGGAGGTGAGCCATTTGCTCATTGTTTAACACAGTATGGAGAACACACCAGTCAAGCCCCAGGACGCGCATTAATTTACCTCTTGGATTGGGAACGAGGAGGGTTGGATGGGTGGGGGTGGCTTAATGTATGGACGCCACAGTAACGGGCCTGACAGTAATGGCCGATGGTTGTGCATTAGGATGATTGTGAGGGCCAGGCGCTTTCAGACAAACCAATCCAACATGCGGAGATGCAACAGTCACATGATCAGGCTCTCAGCCCCATTAGAGACAGCGGGAGAGCTGACTGAGTAATCAATGGGTGTAGGTGTGTAGAATGGAGGCAGAGTAGAGGGGGGTAGAGGGCTGGAGTTTGTGAAAAATTCGAGCAACATTAATCTCTTTCTGTCTTGAGTCATATTCCCCTTGCTACATATTACAGTAAAGTGACACTTGATTTTCTCACCAGAGCATTCAGAACCCCTGTTATTACTTGACAGTGGTACCTTGTTAGGACATTTAAAGAGCAAAGTTTCTATAAAGCCTGTAAATACTGCATTATGAGGAGATTCCAAATGCATCTCCTTATCTTTGAAGTTTGGTGTTGATCATGATGATTTACTCTCTAATTACAATGCATACTTCATAAATACATTTATATAGGATTCGTGACAACATTTCTGAAATTAGTTTTAAAAGGATGTTCACTTAAATGTAATATTCTTCAATTGAAAATAGAAATCTGTTGACAATATAAATATGGTAATGAATGAATTATGAATTATATTCGCACATTTTTTTATTTAACTAGGTGGTTGTTCCTTGGCAAAGCCCATTGCAAAAACGGCAAAATGAATTATTACTATTTTAAAAATGTACTGCCTGATCAATATCAATAGGATCGATGGAAAGTCTTACAATCTGTAATAATCTCTAGTACTTATGTCTGTGTATGTGACTTTGAGATATAAAAGGAAAGAAACATCTTGTTTATTGAACATTTGGAGGGAGGAGATGGTTTAGTAACACTCTAGTAGCTTTCAGAAATAAGATAACATTTGGCTAACAACAAATAAGTTAGTCATTAAATTACACATACACAAATGTTCAGCTTTGGATGAACATCAAAATAACACTTTGAAACCGTGACTGATTTCTATGGATTTCCCCC
The DNA here is from genome assembly GCA_037043235.1 of Rhodeus uyekii. Lineage (NCBI taxonomy): Eukaryota > Metazoa > Chordata > Actinopteri > Cypriniformes > Acheilognathidae > Rhodeus > Rhodeus uyekii. The sequence continues at coordinate 695,884 of JAWRVZ010000206.1, forward strand.
CTCAGAGTTTTTTCTCTGAATGTCATCATATCTCTTCGACATTGTGTTAAATGTTCTGATGGATCCAAGTACACAGGATCGGTCACGTATTGTTTTAATTAACGATGTGTCATGCAGATTGTCTATTAATCATTAGCTGTGCAACTAGATCACTGGACAATAAAGTCAAAGTTGACATTGTTTGGATTTTGGAGGTCACCTTACACAACGTTCAATGAACTGGGGAATACACACGTAAAGGATGTACTCTTATCTTGAGTTGAAACAAAATCTACTACATCATTTTTAAGACATATTCTTTGGGTGAGTTGCATTGAAACATGTTATTGATTGCAGGGGTGTTACCAAGATGGTCGCATAGAGGACAAACCTGCTTTTACAGGGAGTTTAAAAAGAACATAGGCAGAATGAATTACTGAATTACTGAGATCCCCCATTCTGCCGGACCTAGCGAGAGTAACTAAACACCAGGGTGCTCTGGCACCTGCAGTTAACACTTAGTACGTCACTTTGCCATAAAGTATCTGCTAAATTATGAAGCAACTGAATGTTTTATACCATCATGCTATTTCACTATTAACCGTAAAATAATCTTTGCTTCTCCTCAGAGCGGTTTTCCGCTAAAGAGCTACTGATGAAAAAGCACTGTGTGTCGTTTTATTCCGTAATTAACTCAGCGGGGAGACACAAGTTAGCCTCTGGTCATTGAGTCATTAAAACCACCCGTCTCTGATGACTCAACTAACGAACGAGCTGTGCATTTAGCCGGTTAGATAACAACGGTGTAACTAGCAAACGGTACTCTGTGTGTAATGCAAAATAAATTTAACAACTCTGGCATCCTCCTGTGTTTCTATCTTCTATCTAATCCAGATTTAATAGGGAAAAAAGAGTCATTTATTAGTGTAGCCTTTCTACGTAAACATACCTGGCACTACGCTGCATGCTAATAGAGCAGGCTTCTTTGTTTTTGTGTTGTTTTGTTACCTGGCAGAGGTGAGAACTAGTGTGCGTGTGCATCATTTGCTGACTGGACAGTTCCATTGTTTTGTGCTAAGAAAATAGTCTGAACCTCTAGAGAGAAATGTAATGAAACACCAGTTAAGAGCTAATGTATCCACGCATGATGAGCTACGAAGCAACGGTGCTAGAACACACACAATCATAGAGGCAAAATAGTTGTAACCTATCGAATTGATTGATTGATTTATTGGAGAAATGAATACTGACAAAATGAAAGAGAAAGAGGTGGGAGAGTGAGCATGTTCGAGACCGACAGCGGGCCTGTCTAAGATCAGAGTTCACAGGTTATCACTCAAGCTCTCTGTTTGACCTCATTACCTAATGTAGAGGCATTGGCTACCATCTCACTCTTACAGCTGTTAACACTTCAGGAGTGTGTGTGTGTGTGTGTGTGTGTGTGTGTGTGTGTGTGTGTGTGTGTGTGTGTAAGTATACTTCACTAAAATCATGACAATAGTGTTGTTTCAGGTTAAAAACACCAAACCTTTTGCAGCAATACTTCTCACACATCACAAAAATAAATAAACAAACAATAGAAAAAAGCATAAGAACATGGCTTTCTTTTTTTCCTAAGCTGAATATTATTGTAGTGTTGTAATTATTTGCAACATGTAAAAGAAAAGAAACACACATTTTAAACAGAACAAGTGTGGAAAAGCATGAAATATGAGGGTCAAATTATGGTTCAAAGATCCGTAAACATCTATCATAATTGACATTTGGTATGCACATTTCACAACACAAGACAGTTGACACATTGCAGGCATGTTTATGAGACTAAATGAAAGAAAGTCACAAAAATGTAAGAAAAACGTCATAGATACTCAAAAAATATCATGGAGCAAATTAACCCACAATTCTCCCTTTTTCCCCCACGTATTTATGTGGGATTGTTTCTATTTTTCTGTGTGTTGATTTCATACCCATCTATGTTCGTTCACTGGTGCGTATTTATGTGATAGGATAATTATATTCTCAAGGCAAGGGCATGATTATTGCCCTATGGGTTCATTTTTGTGAACCCACTGCCAACATAGGGCTGATGCGTCGGTGTGAAGTAAACAGTTTGAGCCACACACGCACGAACGCACACACACACACACACACACACCCACCAAACTATTTATATTTATATGAGAACAATTCACCCGGGCAGCTAATTTGGACTAAACATACTTCTATGCAAATGAGAGACACAAAGCAAGCTGATTAATGAATCACATAAAACTCAAACACGCACTCACAAACACACAGGTGACATGGGTGCAACAACGCTATGCTAACGGCTCACACGGGGCTCATAACTAAACAAAACTAATTAAAAAAGCATAACAAGAAGATGAGTTATGACTGACAGCTGGCTCTGTGTGTGTTTGTGTATGTGTGCAGGGGGAAACTTGACCCCTGCCTATCATCTGTTGTGTGAGCTTGGTCCGCACGGACAGATTAGCTATTAGCCATTAGTGACACATGGCCATTACAAAAGACATTGTGGTCCAATAAGCGTCTAAATGCCAGCTCCCATTAAATTATGATACTGTAAACAAGAAACTTTCATGAACAACAATACTGAGACTCCATTGAGAAAAAAAAAGCCCTAAAGAAGTCAACCACGGGTGGTAAACAATAAAGCAAGTATTTGTTTGAGTAGGACAGTGGTGGTACATCGATCCTCACAGCTGAGCAAGAGGAAAAGAGATCACCCCACTAGGCTAAAACACGTAGCTGTCTGGTGGCAGCACGCCAGAACTGTAGCCTAACAGCAGCTTCTCTAATAGTGTCTGTTTCAGTGTCCCGCTATCATCTGACTTTTCATCTCAGGAGCCACATATTCCCGCTGTTCTTTACAAAAGGCACACACGGCCTTAGTGCGCTTGCACAAACAGATACACGCAGACAGCAAACACATCACCGGCATCTGCTAACATTTACTTAATAATTTAACACCATGCTGCCACCAATAACATTTTCATAAGAGAGAGGAGAGCCTGGTGGAGGACAGAGGCAGAGAAATAAAACAATTGTAGGATCGATGGTGCAAAAAATTGGTTTATTGAGTGTTCTATCTCACATTTCCCCGCAGACACGGACAAGAGAATGGAGTACACACCACCAAGAGAGACGGGGGAAAAATAAATGAGATTATTGATGTTACACGTCAAAAATAATTGCTCAGATTTCTGCTCAGAGGAAAGAATAAGATGCTGATGGATTTGTTGATCCATGAAAAGGCTTCATTTCGCAGGTGGGCCGAGGAGTTGGAACCTTTCAATTTTTTTATTCTTTTGACCCCAGGAGTGTTTTGCAGGTACATGTGGTTCCTCAGTACCTCAGATGGCTAAAATCTTTACTTCATCAGATGGAATTCACTGTAAAGGATTGGAACACATAGAGCCTAGGGACATAGTAATGACTTGATTAAATAGACGCTGTATTGTGATGTTCTGTGTTTTATTTATTGAGTCAGTGTTCATAATGTAACAGCGAGACATTGGTGTCAGTACACATCATGCCTTCTATTTATGCACATGAATGAACCCGATACCCACGTTTAATCTAATTTAACAGTGTTAGACAAAACAATATCATCCATATGAATTAACTGAGATAAGGTTATCTGTCTCAAAGTCAACAAAGTGATGAACTGATAATCAGTGATGAAAGAATAAAGTATGCTAATCAAAAGTCACCCAGTCATATTAATAAGGGCACAATCATTGAAAGATTGAAAGGCCAGAAGCAAACTTTAAACCACTGGTTTTTCTGAACTTATCAGAATATGATACATAAATGTGCAGTGCTTCAATGGGTGTTAGTGAAAACGGTATTCTTCTGTTGTCATTATTTTTTCACACGCAGGTAAACTACTGTCATGGTTGAGCAACAACAAATGTAGTTAAACTGTCATTAGCATGAATACGTAGAGTTATAGTTTACACTAGCGTAACTTTACAAAAGTAACCTTCACATTCACAAACTGGATTAAAAAAAGTAAAGGGGAAGAAAAAAAGTGTGCTTTTTCAAAGGACATTTTGATGTTGAATGTCCTTAAACTGTCGGCTCAGACTCTCTGATCATGATGGGCTGCAGTAGTAGCGTAGGGAGGTTGGAATACGCTCCACTTCTAAGCGTAGAGTATATGTGTGGGTCCCTGCCAGCGCTGATGTACAATAGGCAGTGTCGGGCGATTGAAATTCACTCCGCCTTGTCCCCGCTCTGTCCTGAAAGTGATCTGGGCTGAGGGGGAAGATAGGCTCTGACCCACTGGCCTCAGCGCCTCCTCTGAGCTGGCCATTTGAGCGCCCGTCTGAATGAAAGCGGGCCTACGTCACACACGGCACACACACACGTGCAGCGGCCTCATCAGATAGCATTTCTACAAGCTAAATGGCTCCAATGCTTGGCCACTGTGTGTGGCATCAATGGACACTTTTCATTTTGCCGCCTTCAAATGGAACGTCGGCAAGTGTCTCTTTTCCACATAGATTTTTTTAACCCTGGCATTGATACAGTTGCTGATGAGATAAAAGCTCTTAGCCATTGAACTGGTAGTTAAGCGATAATATTAATTGGGCTTTTCTTTAAGCATGAATCAGCTGGAATCAGACCGAATATATGTTTGTAATATGTTTTTATATAATATTGTTTGTATATGTTTGAAATACTACAAGAATTACCCCTCACAGTCTAATATTAAGCAGATCTGACAAGCCAGACATATACACAATCACAAGAAGCTACCGGAAGAAAACTGGTAGGCGTGGTAGAATTTAAAAGAAACACCTGAGAACAGACGTTCTGGCAATATAAGACAAAAAAGAGAACAGTGACATTTCACAAAAGTCACAGCAGAAAACACGTTTGCATGTTTCCCCATTTATCTCTACAGCACAATTAGTCTTTGCAGCCACCTTTGGAGCAGTGAGTAAGTGTGTGTGGCGAGGAGATAACTTTACGAGCCTCATCTCGATGGCCAAATGTTTCCAGGCCTCGTGTTCTGCTCCCGGGGGCACTTCCTAGCCCTCTCGGCTTACCCGTGAAGGGGGCATGGCGTAATCAGATCGCAGTGGTCGACCATTGTCTCCCGTTGTGAATCTCATCTTTTCAAGCTGACCGTTTTACTATGGAATCTGTAAAATAATTCGACCAGACCCACCTCTCGACTCTGGGGTCAGTAAATAGCTGTCATCAAAGTGTCTTTGCGGTAATGTGGCACAGATGGGGATGCACTTTTTCAGTACTTTAAGATGAGAGGGGATGCTCTTTCAATCTCTAATCTCACTGAATTCAACCCAGTTCAACCCAGATACTGACTGCCATTTTTTCAGTGTTTGGTTGTATTTTCTTTTAGTTTATAGTTGGTCCTTCTCATCTATTCTCTAGCGCCAGTAGGGGCGCTAGGCTGTCCATCTTCAAGAAGAATCTATGGCCATATCTGAACATAACAGCCGCAAACAGGCCCAATGCATGGAACTGTTTCACATTGAGAGCCTAGATCAATGCTATTGATGGCCACCTGGAGTTTTTCTCCAGTCTATTTGTCATAATCACTCAATATGCCAGTATAGTAGAGCACTATGTTCACATGTTAACAGATGGTGAAGCTCTACATCAAAACCAGAGCCTCTATAACCTCTCTCACTCTGTGTCGCCTTTCCCCTCTCTAATTCTCTCTCAGTCTCTCTTGCACGGCCGTTATTGACATTTTACCTCTAACCTTCTCTTTTACACTAACTTTAATGCGGAGTCTGTTATCAGATGTGCTGGAGGTGTGGAGTTTCAGCTGCCCTCCTCCTCCTTTTCTCTACGTTATTCATCCCTTCTTCCTGTGCTCTGAAAGTCAAGCTTCCCTTTACAAAACCCCATGGTCTTATCTTCCTGACCCTCCTCCCTCTCTCTCTCAAGTCCTTCTCTCCAATCCCCCCTGGCAGTCAGCAGACCGGTGCCCCCTCTCCTGGGACCAGCCATGGGCACAGGGGCACAGCACTCCGCTGCTTCTGAGGAGTGGGATCACTGATCAAACTGCGGGGCCAGTCCCCCGAGGGACGCAGTATTTACTGCAGCACTGTTCCGACATGGCTGATAACACGGAGGGTGAAACGCCGCCACATGCGCAGTTACGTACTGTATAGATCTGCCACTCTTCTAGTCTTTCCCTACAATTTATGAAGATAATAACTTTCTTTAAACATGACCAGTGGGTTAAGAGATGATTAAAGCCAATTTTCATCAGAATTGTGAGAATTCAATATAAGAAGAAGCATGCAGACCCTGGTAACAACTGCAGGAACAGTGTGAGTCTCTATGGTGAATATGAGTGGTCCCACAAGTTCATATCAATAGTGCAATTCAACACCTTGAGTTCATTATGAAGTGAGACAAGTTAACTAGCTCTTCAGGAAATGCAGAGATTTAGGGAGAAGAAATAAATGGTAATTACTCCAACAGCATTATCCACAAGTACCATAGCTCAGGGTGTTAGAAAAAAAATATATAACCAAATATGGCATTATCAAGAATTTCATGCTTTACAGAATTCAGTTCATAACTTCACAGAACACTCAACAGTACAGAATGCACATACCAGATTTGTATAACTTGAATACGATTTTTATTTTTATTTTTTACATTTAAAAGAAAGTTTTGATGGGTATGGGACACAGGACAGAGCCAAAAGCTGTGTGGGTGGTCAGATATCAGTCGTCCTGGCTGGCTCAGAATTCAATCTCGTTCTGTCTGCAGGACTCTTACATCGTCACCCCAGTGATAGGGATCATGGCCAGTGAAAGTAATGGGGAAACACAGAGCTTTTAAAGAGGCCCCAAGATCCTGTCTCTGGCCCCTTAGCCAAAGTCAAGAGGTGCCTCCCTGACTCTATAACGCAAGTTAAATTTCACTTCAATTAATTGTATTGAATAATTCTAGTGAATAATAATACGAGTAAATAAATCATGATAGATCCCTTAGCCTTGAAGACATAACATCTCCATGCAAGAATCATTGATCAATAAATAGGCTGGGCTAGAGTTTGTGCTTGAAAGAGAATCGGTGTGTGAAAAAGATGGAATGACCAGAGAGATAACTATACTGAGATAGGAAGGAGGAAATACCGATTAATAAAGAAATAGAAGGTCTGTCCTTTCCAATTTTTGAGGAGAGGATGTAGGCTGGAATGCATCCACCGGAGCGGGATTGCCTTTCCTTTTCCTTTTTTTTTCTGCGTGGCCTTTTGTCCGGAGGGTCTGCAGGTGCTCAAGAGGGCACAATATCCCCATATTCATATCCTGAATCTATTCTGATGCCAAAGCCCTGTCCCAGTGGACAACACCTGCTCCTTCGGCCGTCTCAGCCTCACACAATGCCTGTTGTTCCGGCCGGTACATTCTCATCCATCCCCACATAGCCAATCAGTGTCTGAAACTGAGAAACAGTCTGAGACTAGAGTTCTTTCAAATACACCCCCCACTGGAAAGAGCATCCTGTATCTTGGTTCCTATCCATGCAGATTTCCTGTGTTGCTACATTTGATGTTAGATGGCAATTCAGCTTACACATATTTCAATGAACACTCGCAAGTTCTTTATTGGTGACTTCGGTTTTATAATTTCTTTGACCCTTGATCTGAAATTTTCCTTGAAAGTGTGATACTAAACTAGACACTGACACTGAAACTTTCACTGACATCCTTGAACTTATCCGGAGCTCTCCGATTGTAATCACAGGTTAAAGCGGGCGGGAAAGAGTGTCTGCCACCCATCTACTTGGCCGACAGTAATTGTTGCGATTTCATATGCTAACGCAGAGCACTCCATCTCTGTGCTTCTCCATGGTGACGAGAGGTGTCAGATCAGGTGTGAGGTGGCTGGAGACGCCATTACATATAAATAAGGTACAATTTGGTTGTCACAAGGTTGCCTATAATCTCGCACCAGATCTGCAGCTCGGGCTGCCTGGCTAAGCTGCAGGGGCCACAGGCCAGGCCTCCGGTGAGAGAGAGGTTAGAATAGCTGGGGTGGGGGGTTGAGAGCTAATTGAAAGCTGATTCCTGTCAGGAGCTCCTTTCTATGGGAGACAGAGGGGACATTGTGTCCCTCTGAGCTTGAGTGTGGCCTCAACTGCTGCCAGAAACTCACCTTTTTATCCATGAGACAAAACAGATACCCCCTCCTTCCCTCTTCTCTCTCTCTGTTGGACCTCTCTGCTGGCCGATGAAAGGGGATATATTAGGAGGGTAATTCTGAGAGGGAGATAACTGCAGGACAGGATGAAAAATGCTGTCTATCTGAAGGATGAGGGACTCAGACCATGTCAAAACTACAACTTTAGGGTTCAACAGGCCTTGATGAGCTTGCAGAGGATAATTGAGTTCCTTGGCCTCTCCTCTTACTGGGCAGATTGCAGGACAGCACACGATCCCGTTTAAATATAATGTTGGAAACATGTAGGCCTTTTTGGAAGGTTTAACATTAACTAAAAGTGAAATGTATTGCTCAGAGGTTGTCTTTTCATGGAAACTTAATTGAGATACGTTTCATTAAGTATCAACTTCTAGAAGATTCAAGCAAAATAACTAAATTTGCTATATCTTTATATCCTGGATAGCTACAATTAACACAGCACCACTAACATATAATGCAAATTCGTTTGTGCAATGTTGGGAATAGGGTCCGAATCGATACCGTTTCATAGAGGTGGCTTATCTGCAGTGTTTGGGGAGACAGGCTAATTTCTTGCAGCTGCAGTAAAGGGAGGGAGAAACTACAGATTTACTCTCTTCTTAAACACCAAGGACAGCTTCCGTCTCCGTGAGCTGTTGGAAGGTTTCCTATTGCTGGATATTACTCATTGAGATTGTTTTTTTTTTTTTTTGACACTTACACACTTATCTTTAAAGTTTGGCCTTATTACTAAAGCAAAAATTATAATTACTTGCAGACAACTTTTTGAGATTTTATTATATGAATATAACATTATTTCACCCATTGTTGATATTTTTACAAATTGGTTTAAATAAATATAAAAAACATTTTGTGAGATTTGTTTCTTACAAGTGCAACGAAACACACCCGCACACGTGCACACACACACACACACACTGACATTAGTGATTCTCAGTGGGAAGAAAGACATCACAGAGATGTCTAGGTTAATCTGTAGAATAACATTTGAACAATGGGTCATTTTAGCCAAGTGCACTAGAGCACTGAAGAGTGCACAAATGTATCAGTCAAAACGACAAAAAAACGAACACAGATGTTCACATGTTATATGCTGTTACTGTTAAAAGCATCTATGCATTGAAAAGGAAATTATTTACCATAAGAAACAAACGCGCATGTGTACACAAACATATCCGAGTGTGTAACACAGGGGTCAGATCACAGTGGACAGCCAGACTGCAGTGCTGGCGTCACTGCCACTGAAGCCAATCACAGGCAAATTCCCAGCCAATTTACAACAGTAGAGGACACGGGGCCTTACCCCATAAAAATATTCACTCATAACTGCTTAAATCTGATACTGCAGTGACCACGTAGAGGCTCCTTGTAAAGCTTTGCTGTAACTAGAAAAAAAAGCACCATAACTTCATTAGCTGATGCTGTGTTTTTTACATGAGCATGATTTACGAATGGTGGCATGTCAGTTTTGTTGTGTGTAACGGCTTATATTGAGAATATGGGAAAAATGTAGGAGTCTATGATAATGAAACATTCAAGATTTGTGGGAAATATCATCTAGCGACAGATATAAAAATCAAACTTTAAATGTTTCTTATCTTAAAAATGAAATTTAACATATAAGGCCTCATATGCATGCAAGTGCTCCCAAGCTTCATCTTAAAGGACAGAAAAGCATAGTAAAGATGTATTTAAGTGTGTGAGAGCAGCCTCTATTCCCTTTGCGTCGAATCTCTGTGGCATATATTTGGACAACCGAATAAAATCAGGTAGAAAAACAAACCCTTTTGGCCCTGATAATGTGTTGGCTTAGAGTTGAGTAAAGCACCACAGTGAGGTCACCACACATGTGTTCCTGTGTCTCACTTACTACCACCACATTCCTGAAGAAAAATTCAAACCCATACCACACTCAGTAAAAATGAACAATGTTTTAAATATCAATACTTCATATTAGTCTATGTTATGTTTGACAGGTTATAAGCAATATGCATCCTCTCATATAAATCTACACAGTTGACTGCAGTTTCAAGATTCTGCCATTTGGACTGAAGCTGAGCTGTTGACATTCACTGAATTTCACTTGGTAAAATCTGTGTACAGCAGAGGCAACAGCATTAAGTAGTATATAGTCTCCAATACATCTACATGTATCGTTTTTGCCAACTACAGAAGAAATAAAAACATATTGCACATAGTCAATGCACATAGATGACATTTTTATTTTGTGCTAAACTGTTTCTTTAAGATGCGGAAGGAGATACACATACACATAGAGACAGAGAAAGTGAGAAATCCCCTTCTCTGAGACAGAGCGAGGACTTTATCTGTGTGGTCCAGCTCGCCTTTCTGCAAGTCTTCTGGTGCTCAATACTGCCTCTTGTTCTCTGTCCGGTGGATAAAAGCATGCATGAAGTCCGATATCCTCCCATGAGATGTCATTTAAAGCTATTGTCAGACACACAGTGTCATTTTAGCGTGTAACCTCCATCTTTCTATGATACCCTCCATCATGGCCCTTCTCGGTTGCATCTCGTTGCTTATATCCTACAATTAGCCCGCATCTACCATTCAAGTGCCAATGGCCAACTTTATTGTAAGAACTTTGGACCAGCAGACGTATGAGTCCACCATTACATTCAGGAGCAGGTTTAGACTAGTTTGCTTTAGTCCTAGAACTGATCTAGCATCGGTTTGATCTAGGGTTCCACTATACTGGCTATACTGGCCATAGTCAAGATGAGCTGAAGGGGTCAAACAGACCCACAAACAGCTTAGTCTCTCGCAGGACATCCTAAGTAGAAGCTCTGAACCTTTCAGACTGTGTATTATTCCTGTTGAGATAAAACGCTGTCTGTGAAAACAGGATATGTCCAGGCCCCTATCAGCTTTCATCTTGTCTGCATTAATTATGTCAAGACTTGTTTTGAAAGCAACTAAGCCTCCCGCAATTCTATTCAAAGAAAATACACAGTACCGAGTAGTGTCGATTTTAAAACATGCCAAGAGCAGGGGTTCATTTATTTTCACTTGGGGCTCCTCCACCTTCACAAGTGTATGTGTGTGTTTGTCTTGTCACACAATTGTGTGTGTGGGTGTGTGCACATAATCCCCGTCATGTCCATTGCAGGTTATCTTTCAGGATTTGAGAGGACTTAACAACACGCCGGATTTCTGGAGTCAAAGAATGTGTCTGGAGTCCATTGAAGACAAATAACTCTGAAAAGTGCTGCTCGCATGGTAAGGAGAGGCAGCAGGTGTTTTTATAGATTTAGAACATGCTGAGCGAACAGAGCAAAGGGAAACACTCTTTGTCCTCTCTCTTGAGGAGAGACATTCCTCTATCTATCTATATCTGTTATGCGAAATCTTAAAAGCATATAAAAAAAAATGTACTTGCAGATTTGATCAAATTAATTAAATAAAAAGTATATTTAAAGAGAGTTCCCTTTCTTTAGACACGTTATTTTATTTTATTATGGCTACTTGTTACAGAAATTTTTTTTGTTATGCTGGTTGATAGTCTCCTCACATCTTGATACCAATCACTAAGTTAATGTTACGGTTAGGCTAGGCAAGGCAAGGCAAGGACGAAGACGTAGAAACGTGATCCAACAGAACTTTAGTATAAGCAAGGAGATCGTCATACCCGTACTCACAAACAAGAACCAACAACTAAGGAGTGAACAGGGGTGACTAAATACAAGAGTAGTGATTAACAAATGACAAACAGCTGGGTGGAAGTGTCCATGGAAACAGGCAGGTGGCAAAATGGCAAAATAAGAGTCCCTGGTGAGCAGTGCTGTGACTGTTAAGTGATCTAAATGTTTTTATATGAATATATCTCATCAGTGGAAAGTGTAGCGCATTTCATGAAGCACGGAATTAGACAGATATCAGTCGGTGGGCACCACATACGAAACACCAGCCGCATTTCCAGTTCCTCCTGAACCAAAACAACCAGCTTATGCCGCATTCACGCCATAACTAGTCATTTGGAAGAGATGGAAACCTTTAGTGCTATTTTCAAGATACATGGACGTCTCTGAAAATTGCCTATCCTACCTTTAGGTGCAATTTGTAATGTCAAATTGAAATTTTCACTTTTAATGCATTTTCACAATTATATTTTAATAATCTTTGACGTGTTTTTTTGAAGTACACTTTTTTGAATATGTTGATTACATACTAAAGCACATGTAAATCACTTGATTATAATTGAACTCTGTTTTGTTGTCAAATATTACATGTAAAGTTAGTATATTTTAAATATACTCAGCTGCAACCACATTTTTACAAATGTTTTATTACAAATACATTTAAATACATGACATTAGCAGATGCATTCATCCAAAATTACTTACAGTACAATTATTATGGAAAAAACTCTAAGCTTACCCCACATCAAATTTCAGCTACTGCTGACACTATTTTCCAAAGCCTCCAAAATTTCACATTATCCTGTTTTCCAGACCTAGCCCTATATGAAAACCTTACTAGTGGAAATCTCACAGCCTTAACATGCCACAGCACCTGTTTTAGACAGGAAATGTAAGACCTCCCAAAAATAAATGTCAACTTTTGCTAAAAATGTCAGAATGACTCAAACAGAACTTGTCTAAAGGTAAATTTGAAGACCAGCAGAGAGCAAGACCAAGAGAGAGAGAGAGCTTGCATTTTCCAGAGGTAGTTTGGGCAGTGCAACCGACGCGGCCACACCACTGGAATGAGTTGGCCAACCACTCAACTTCCTCTCTGTGTTTAAAGTAAATCAGACACTGGCACCTGCCGCTACAGCCTGAATCTTTCCTGTACATGCTTCATGAAGAAATTACTAATTATAATTATTTGCTAAAGCAATCATCGATTAGTCAGTGTCAGTAACATTTCACTTTAAGGTCCCATTCTCACTATTAACTAGTCTATTATCATACATATTACTAGAATTTTGAGAATTGGACCCATATCTAAAGTGTGATCAAAATTTCCATCCATATGAATGATACAATTTTAAAATAAACTTAATGTGATGCATATTAGTCCATAAAAAATAACTAAACTGAATGTGTCATGATAATATGGTTTGTATATGTATATCATCCATTTGGTCCAATCTCATACTTTTTAACTAATTGAATATTACCTGTATTACAACAGCTAGCCATATTTGTACCAATACTTTTAACTGAATAAAATATTTTTTCTTCACAGTAATTAGATTTATGTTGATTCTAAATGATATAATTAAAATTAATTTCACTGGGCTGATAATCGTTTTGAGAATGTGATCATTTAAATAAAATCAAATAGTTAAATAGATGCACATATTTAATAAACCATGCCATGATTTATTTTTATTTTTTTAGTGCAGAACATGTTTTATTTATGTATTACAGACAAATGTGCAGCTGAACAGTTTCTTAGTTTTTGTTAAAATGGTATGATTCAAATGGATGAATATTTTTATGCCATTTAAATACATAAATCTGAGTGTTGTTAAGCTTATTTCTACTAATTAACAATTATGTTTTCTAAATATAATTCACAAAAACAAAAATTTGCCACTGAAAGAGAAAATGCTATTTCATTTCCAAAAATATGAAAATATAAAGTGGATCTTAAAATATATATAAAACATGATGTGTAACTAGTCAAAAATGTATTCAGTCATGACAATTTATTAAAGTTTAGTCAAATTACCAGCTTTACATAATCTATATATGATTGTGTAAAATCTGTAATACTTCCCAGATTCTTTCAAAATGTCTAATTTGTTTTGGGATTTGTGATCCCACGGAGGCTCAGATGGACGGCCTCCCGCTGTGAGCGGCCTTTGCCCCTCGCATGATAAAATAGTTTCTAGACGAGATCCTGAGCCTCTGTGTTAGAAAACACTTGCTTGTTGGAGTTCGAGTGGAGAAACCATGTAAAAGGGTAAGGTTTGGTAAACATGCCAGGAAAAATAAAGGAACTGTTTTCCTTGGCTGCCTGGTCAAGACGACACAGCAGTATTTCGATGACACAGATGTGTTTTTTTCTTCCCCTTTTTTAAAGAATAACGGAGCGAACATAAGTGAGAGACTGATAGAGTCGGAGGGAACGGGCCCCGCTGCAGCGGCGGCGGCCCCTGTCAGCACGCGGAGCTGCATCCAGACTGAACGCATTACAAGTGTTCCTGCTGTAAGATTATATTTGGATTCTCTAGGCTCTCTTCCAATTATTACTGGCACTTAATACTTTTCACACCATTCACAGATCCCCTTACCCCACCTCCCTCCGGTTTGCACCAGTTTTGGCTTAGAGCAGCACTTTCAGCAGCAGCAGCAGAAGAGAGAGAGAGAGAGAGAGAGAGAGAGAGAAGGATAAAAAGAGAAAAGAAAATTCAGCTCAGCGTGTAAAAAAAGTATGCATTGATGCATTCACCAAGACGCAGGATAGTAAAATACACTACTGCTGAAAAATTCAAAATAGATGAGCGCACATGAAAACTGGGTTGCAACTATAAAGACTTAAAGACCTTTGTACAGATAAAGTGGGTAATTTCTATGCCACTAGCAAAACTAAATGGAAAAGCAAAATAATTGTATTGATTCACTTGAGGTTCAGTAAGTTGCACAAAAAATGCTACAAAAGCTGGGACTAGGATGCTACCCTTTAAAAAGTGTTTAATATGTACACTTTTGCTATCAATGTGTACCTTTGAGGTACAAATATGCATTCTTTAGCTATACAATTTTGAAATGGTCCATCTTTTGCAAAAAAAAGTGTAAGAACTGTTTTAACGGCTTCAGTGAGCTCATTACACCAGTTCAAACCAACAATTATTTTTGATGAAACTGCTAAATAAAATCACAAACAATTCCTGTCTCTTTCTGTTCCTTTAAGGGTGTGTTTTAGGTTGGTTTGCTCAGTTTCTGTGGTCTGGGTAAAATAAAATAAAAAATAAAAAATATTTTGTCCTGGTCCACTTAGCGTTCACGTTGGCATTTTTGACAATAAACCTAGAGGCATAGGGACATTTTCACGACGTGTTATGGGGTGTTGATGCGAGATGACGAAAGAGTAGGAGTTCAACTGAAAACTGTGTTATTAAACAAAAATGAAAGACTTTAAATATAAACAAGAATGCACACTTGTGCAAAAACGAGAACTAGGAAAACACAGCGTGAGCGTGAGGAGCATGACCACACATGACGAAACATAATCAACTGACAAACACAAATGAACACATGAGGGCTTTTATACACAAGATAACTGGGAACAGGTGACGAGACTAACAGGGGGAGTGGGTACTGTGACAAGGGAAGGAAATTACAATGGGATCACACATGAAACATGACATGCCTGTGACAGTAGCTCATCCTCACGGAAGGCACAACCTCACATCTATACTGGAACAAGTAGCGGAGGGAAGGAGGGGGACAAGACGGAACCAAACAGAAACATGAGTCCAACAGATGAAAGCTAAACATTCCAAGGGGGAGTAGAGGGTGGGAGAAGCCAGGGGGAAGCCAGGAGCAGGGGGCACCAGATGGAGAGATCAGACCCACTGTGGAATTGAGGGTGGGAGGAGCCATAGCAACAGCCGGGTGGTGGATAGAGCTCTAGAGACGACTGACTTTGAAGACCTCGCAGAAGATCGAGATGGAGCCAACAAACCGATGAACCCACACAAGACCGCTGGCCCTGGAGTCCGAGGTGGAGCCATGGTGACGAGCATCCGAGGTGGAGCCAAAGAAACTGAGGACACAGGTGGTACTGTTGGGACAGAGGATGAAGGTGGAGCTGGGGGGAAGGAGGAGAAAGACGGAACCGAAGGCAGAGGAAAGGCAATGACTGACCAAGGCAGAGCCGGAGGGATGAGGGGTCCCAGTGGAGCCGTATGGCCGAGAGTCTTCAGTGGAGCCGAGGGAGAGAGGAGCCAAGGTGGAGCCGATGTGTTGACGGGTCGAGGAGGAGCGATGGGCACAGAGGTTGGAGGTGGAATCTATGAGACCTCTGTGCCTGAAGATGCTGGTGGTCCGGCGACACATAGCGGCTCCCAGCTGTAGATGGGACTTCGGACACTGGCAGAAGCAGGGCTGAGTGCTGGACTGATTGAGGAGGTGGGAGAGGGAGGCTGGATGGGAACACTGGAGAGCCAAGGACTACTGGATGCAGTTCAGAGAGCTCAGGTTCTGAGCTGGATGGGACCAGTGTGGACAAGGATTCTGAATTGGATGGGACTAGTGGGGACAAGGATTAAGGGGTGGATGGGAGCAGCAGGACCAGGGTTCAGGGTTGGGTAGTACCAGCGGGGACAAGAGGGGAAATAATAGTTTATACAATCCAAAACCAAGTCCAAAGAACAAACCAAATTCTTCCACTGCGGTGAGGTCGTGGGCGGGGCTTTCCTCCTATCCCTCAAGCTCTACTAAACCTCCCTCATCGATGGATATCTTTACCAGATCACGCACCTGGTTGTGGGACGGGTTTCGGGAAGATGACTCCTTCCGACCTCTGTCTCGGTTCGGGCTTGTCTCTAGCGTCTATATCCATATCTCGTTCATCAGCACCTACTCCACATAGGCAGCGAAGTTCTGCATAGGACCGTCCACTGTAAGGCGTGACTTAGACTGCTCACTCAGCCCAAAGCGGTAGAAAGTGATGAGCTCGCAGTCCAGGTACTGGATTTGGCACAGCAGATTTAGAAATTCCAGGGTGTGCAGTTTAAGCGGACGGTCTCCCTGCTTCAACAGCAACAGGGCAATGGCAGGGAAAAACATAATGAAGATGGTGGTGACAAACCTGGTCAGTTGTTCTGTAACAGGGTGTTGGTGCGGGATGACGAAAGCAAGAAGAGTAGAGTTCAAAACTTTATTTATTGAACAAAAAACGAAAATACTTTAAATATAAATAAAAGGGCACACTTGTGCAAAAACAGAAGAGAACTAGGAAAACACAGAGCACGAGGAGCATGACCACACAAAACTAAATATACACATCTGACAAACACAAAAGAATACATGAGGGCTTTTATACACAAGATAACTTGGAGCAGGTGACGAGACTAACAAGAGGAGTGGCTGATGTGACAGTTGAAGAAAACAGAATCACACACAAGACACGGCGTGACTGTAAGCATGTAAAGGGCCAGTCACACAGCCGATCACGCACAAATCGCTCACAAATCACGCACAAAACGCCTTCGACGCACATCCACTTACAATCACTGATGGTCCACGTTCGTTCCACCGACGAATTACGCATACGACACAGGTTCCGCGCAGAAATGAAAATCTGTGCGTAATTTGTGCGTGATTCATGCGTTTTCGTTGTGTGACTGGCCCTTAAACAGCTTTTATGACTTATATTTTGAGATTAACTGAACACTTAATGAGCTTACTGAACTGAACTTACTTACTGATCTGTGTTGCATTCATATTTCAATGTTTAGAAGCAGAGCCATCTTTTCATTGGTTTTGGTCTGCTTGTTTGGTGCACTTATTTAAATAGACTGTACTAACAGAGAAATCACTGTTACATACAGAAATCACTGTTATATACAAACCAAACATGGAACCAAATCGAACCAAGTGGAACACGCCATTAGCATTTTTTTTCATTTAGTTCATCTGACATTCAGTGAACAAGTTGAGATCCTCAGTAAGTTAGTGGGACCAATTCAAGCAAATACATTATGAGATTCATTTCTTTTTTTGTTTAACTTGGTTTATAAAAAAGAACCAGACCATAAAATTAATTTGTTCGCTTATATTTTAGTATGGAAGCAGGGAGACCTTGAAGAACTGAATGACATGAAAATCATTTGGTTTCGTTGTAACTGGTTCTCGGTTCCCAACTCAAGTGCTGTTTCAATGAAAATATAATATTATCAGGTTTTCACATAGTATATTTACAAGACAAAAAGGAGGTTATAAAAGAGGGAAATGGAGAAAAAAGAAGCTAATGCTCAAGAGGAGAGAATGACAGGTAGCAACAGAGTAGGGATTGTTTGACGGCTCTTCTGGTTTTCATTAGTGAGTTGAGGTGATAGACTTAGATTGAGCAGAATACAGGCCCCTTTCTAACTCTTGCCCACAACCCCTCCTCGTCTTCCTCTAGATAGCTACATCTTTCTCCTTATCCCAATATTTCTTTTTCTCTTTCTCCATCTATTCGAATCAGATGGTTACAGTAACTGAGAGGAGAAAGTATCTAATTTGCATCCACCAATCATGATCTTTGTGTGTTGGGCAGGAGTAGTACAGCAGATAGAGAGAGGGAGGATATTTCCCTCCAGGGTTTGGTGGTCAACATTGACAAGCTATCATTTGTAAAGACGGTATTGATTTATCACACGACACAGCCTCCCTGAAGACATATCCTCACACACACACACACACACATGCGACTTTTAGACCCTCATACATCATCGAAAAATTAGAGCACACAAGCCACTTTCTTTGCATACTGCTCCTGATTTTGAATTTGAAAAGGAAATATACCAACATTTTAATATGTTAATTTTACATCCATCTCATGCTTCTGCCCGCAGGCAGTTGGAGAGTCTATATCCAACTTCCTCTGGAGAGTCAGGGGTGAGTGAGCTCAAGCTTTTGGAGTGTGTTAACGCATAAATTCACCTCTCATCTGCACAACATCCTGCAAAGTGAAATACTAAACAGAAAATGGTGTCACAAAGGAACTGCAGGAACCTAAACTTATCCTTAGAATTCATAAACATGGCATACCAAAAAAAACGGGAAAAAAAAAACAGTAACAGTAAATAGTAGAAAGTGCTATTGTTCAAAAGTATATGATCAACAAGATCTTCATTTTATATTTTAAATAAGTCCATCTGTTCACACATTTAACTGGGATAGGCCTTTCTTCATCATTTACTTTCTAAAAATCTGTAAAGTTTTTAGAATTATACTAAAAGGCAGTTCACGTGGTAAAACGTATGAGTATCAATAACACGAGAGAAGGCACATAGAAGATTGAATGTATGCAACAGGTTTTACTGATCATTTAAAAGCCTTAGTCCAAATGTCCATATCACATGACACAAATCCATGAACATACTGAATATCATTTTCTATTTTTATGCATGTATGCATTTTTTATACTTTTATCCTCATAACAAATTCCGATTGGTCTTCTTTTGCATCTATTGAAACACTTATAGAACTTTTACACTCTTTCACAATGGGGATGCATGGTGCATTCTTTTAATGCATTGGAAGCCCTGCCATTTCCTCTAGGAAAATCCTGATATTTCTTTGCAGCATAGTCTTTTATGCCATAAATATTCTCCTTGAGCAGTGATATATCATAAAGCAGACTCCTCAAGACAAACAAATCTCACCACGACCCACTCACACCTGCCTGAAAACTCATTCAGAAGAAACAACAACATAATTTTCCCGCTCTGCTCCGGGGCTCGCTCCCTCGTGACCGCCGGTTCACGCCCTTGTGTACCTTGCAGCTTCCTCAGCTGTGAGAAAATAATGGAATTATATTTACTAGCAACGCATCAAAGTTCACTGGGCTGATGAGCTAGCTTACTGCCTCCGGCAATACAGTCTTTCCCATTACCGCCATGTCCTGTTTCATAGATGGATGGATCTCGACAGAGGCATCCATGCGACATTCAACCACATATTATTACTGGAATCAATGTCCATGTCCGCAAAGATTTATGATTGCGAGGTCTACGGCGTTATGATGTAAATGGAATGTGGTTTGATCCTGTATGAAGCTTTTGCATTCCAAGTTCGAAAAAAGGTTTGAACATTCTATTAGGGAATTATTTGCTAACTATTTTTAGTTTGCTTTTCTTAAATTAATTTAGCTGCGTTTAATGAAAACACATTCTTTCAGCAACACAACAGACAGACAAGACCCCATGGAATTGATGAAAGATGTGCTTTCCCACTGACGTTGAACATTTTGGAGATGAATCCTGGTGATGACAACTGTCACTGATGTGGGTGGGGGTGCTATGACAGCTGTTTTCAGCACCCTCACAAACAGTTTTAGACCTACGCGCTGAAGGAGCGCACCCTTGCACGTGCTTTTCTTTGTACCAACGGAAATGCCATCCCAGCATCTAGAATCATCAGTATAAAAATAAAGGTTCAAATAAAGAGTTTTGGATCAAAGTTTAAAAAGCTTGAGTCAAGTAATCATGCAGGTTTCATGTTCTTTGGTTTTTCTTTTTTTCAAAAATATAATCAAATTTATAAATAAACAAATTTATTTTTATTATTTTTGTTATTATTGTTGTATAATTTTTTTTTGCCAGATGTATAACAATTTGCTGCTGCTGCTGCTGCTGCATAATAATAATAATAATAATAATAATAATAATAATAATAATAATAATAATAATAATAATAATAATAATAATAATAATAATAATAATAATAATAATAATAATAATAATAATAATAATAATAATAATAATAATAATAATAATAAAAATAAAAATAATAATAATAAACAAAGTGTAATATCATTCAACAACTATGAACCGTTAAAAATGTAAAAAAAAAAATATATATATATTATTAATAAACACAGCAAATTGTTTATACCACTGACCAAAACAAAAAAAATAATCAGGTTGGAAGATAAAGAAACATTTCTTTCTCCAGTTCTTTCATGAACTTGTACTTTAAAAGAAAAACAATATGCTGATCTAAGGGTGTAATCACCAAAGCAACATATAGCAACTCAAGAACTCTGCACAGGTCATTTTTTATCAAAAGAAGCATTGATTTACAATTATGACTATACCATAGTAGAGAAAAAGGCAATGTTAGAGCAAATAATCTCCATCAAATCACAGATACATTTCTGCAAAAGTATAAAGTGTTTGTAATTCAGTTTCACCAGAAATCTACAAACATGTGAGGACATAGTTGTAACTTTTCCCGCAAATCAAGTGGCTTAATGAACATTTTGAATAATGTCTTAATGACAAAGTAAAAATGCAAGGTTTTGAGGCAGGAGAATATGTTTAGCTTAGTAAAAAAAACAATATGACTCAATTTTATGTGTATGTGCGTGTGTGTGTGTGTGTGTGTGTGTGTGTGTGTGTGTGTGTGTGTGTGTGTGTGTGTGTGAGACGGTGACTCTTCACAGCTGGTGGAGCCAGGGAAGCGCTGGGAGCACTCGGAGCTGGGAGCGTCGCCCACCCCTCATAAACTCACAAAGACACTTAATAAGCCCCCTGATGAGTGATGCTTATGGATTTCTGCGCCGCTAATTTCCGTAACTATCACTGTTTGAAAGATAGCCCTGAGGATTTGGGGAGCAGAAGGGCCCTTGTCTTGGCTAGACACAAGAGCTGTATTATGCTATTAAAAAAAAAAATCGTGTTGCGTCCTTTTCCTCCTGTTAAGCTCTGTATCTTGCTTCGAAGAAGCAATGTCATTTGAAACCATTGTTTCAAAAATTCAGCCATGTCATATTCATGAAAAATCTTAAGAAATATCTTCTAAGCATAACATTTCATATACTGTACATACCACAGAATGATCTGAACAAGATGGTATTGTGTTAGAGTTAGGTCTAACCCTAACTCGGGAGAGAACATAATGTTCTGCAATTCTCTAGTCCACTACAGGAAATAGAAAAGTTGTAGTTGGCTGTGAAATATGTGATAAAGGTGTTTTGTTACGCTATTGAGTTGGTTTCACCAGGACACTGCCCAAAAATCCCTTAATTATATAGTAAAGACACATGCAGGCAACTTGATCTTCAGCAGCTGAGCTAGGCTGAAGAGATCAGTACATTGCGATAAAACTCGCTTGCCATCGCAACACGCTATGCTCGCTGTTTCCTCCCCTGGAAATGGTTCTTCTCTGATACTGAGCAAATCATTTGGAGCATCACTGACCAGTTTAATGAGAACCATAAAGCCATGGCTTGAACTGATTAACGTTGCTCTGTACGAACGGTCTGTAAATTGAGTCAAAGCAAAGAAACAGTAGGATGAAAGTACATTGTGTCTAACAGATTTCCACGGCTCTATCCCAGACGCTGGTGAATGGAAAGAGTCTGAACCCACAGACTTGTTCGTTCGTTTATTCTTGATAGACTTGGTACAGCAGTCACAGACTTAGCCTGGCCTTGGACTTAGGTGTGATTTACGGCCTTTTTCCACTGTCAAAACTGTACACATGTCAAATGCTACTAAATTGGAATTTGGGTCTACTTTGGACTACTGTGACCAGAATCATGTCTTTATGGATTACCCCACTCAGTGCACATGCTTTTAACATGACGGAGAATGATATGTTCATCAAATATGACAGCAGCAATATATTAATTCATTCCTTTGTTTTAATTTGGTTAACTTGTGGCAAAACAACAGGAAACAGGAAACAACAAGAAAAATAATCATTCATTGATGTGTTTGATACTTTTTTGATGTTTTATTACTTTAAACAATGTTATTACATGTGATGTTGTAACCAAATTAGCACCACAATATTTGTATATTAGGTGATGATTGCACCTCTTCATACCTGAACATGATCCCTCAATATTGAATCAATTAGTCAAGTTGCAAACTGCCTGTTTCAGTTGC
This sequence comes from Rhodeus uyekii, assembly GCA_037043235.1. NCBI lineage: Eukaryota > Metazoa > Chordata > Actinopteri > Cypriniformes > Acheilognathidae > Rhodeus > Rhodeus uyekii. The sequence continues at coordinate 718,666 of JAWRVZ010000206.1, forward strand.
TAAAAGGTTTTAGTCTGAGTAGTCCAGTCAACGGCGAGCTGAGGTCTCAAACTCCTGCTCAACAAATGTTCAATGGTTGTGCTTTCAAACAAACCAAAACTGCATATATGTCCAAATATCATATGCATATCCAAAAAAGGTCAGTAAGAATCGTTCTGAAAGCCTCATATCTCTCACCCATACTTTAGATACATGCACCTCTTGTGTTCACAAGACTGCACATCAAACAGTAATACTGTGAAATATTAATACAATAAAAAAAGCTTTTTGATTTGTGAAGGATCATGTGGCACTGAAGTCTGGAGGAACACAGGAATACATAAATATTTCATAATATTTCTGTTTTGACCAAATAAATGCACTCTTGGTGAGCATGTTGATTTAAAAATTGGAATTGTTATATGCTTGCAGTTATATCTGTTGAAAAAAGAAGGAAAGCTCTTGAAAAGCAAGATCTTCCCTGTCAATCCGGCATTATTTTAGAGTACTTAACCTTAATATGCTGTCTGACGACTGTTGTGCACCTTATTAACACTCTCATTGTAATGTAACAGGAGTAAGATGACAAATATTTTACTGACACTACATTATTTTACCTAACATGAGCCGGATTGTTTAGCTGGACTTGTCTAGAATATACAAACAAAACTCATTTCTAATGAATTTACATGTTCCTCCTTAGGAAGATAACATCCAATCCATCTTCTCTGATCAATGTTCATTGAGTTTCTTGATTAATGGATTTGTCATCTTTGTCTGATATGTCAGTTGCATGTCTGGACTCTCTCTCTCTCTCTCTCTCTCTCTCTCCTCCAGTGCCAGGGATGCCAGAGTACCTGGGCCGACGCTGCGGCAGCTGCCAACTTTCTGTCAGTCAGGAATGTAATTAGTAAGAATTAAGCTGTTCCAAGCTAAGGAAAGGGGTCAGCCAGATCTGGGAAGGTCGAGGCGGGTCATTACTGAGCATTTTCTTCTCAGCTGGGGTGAAAAGGTGTCATGTTTACGTTGCACTGAGGTGGGCTTAGCCTGTGACTTCCATTCTCTATCGTTCTTCCCTTCACTCACTCCAGTCTTAAAAGCTCTGGCTTTTTAGAACCATCTGATATACTATTTTATGGTATCTTGATTGTATCCATGTAGTAATTTTTCTAATAGATTCAATATTAAGTATTTTCCTGTCTTTTGGTTCTGAATCTATTTGTGTGTGTGTGCTTTATATCAGTTATCTTTAAAGACAGCATTAAATCATATTTGACCCAATTTCTTTTGGAAACCCTTTCCCATGCATTTACAAATTTGATACATTTCAAAAAATTGTCAATAATCTTACCGAATATGATTCATTAGTGTGCTTTATTTGAAGAAAAAAAAAGAAGAATAAATGATCACACTAGCATTTAGCAATTAGGCTACAAATGTTCACTTCAGAAGATCTGACAATTGTTTTTGTTAAAGTTTGTGAGGTTGTTGGAATTACGTATTTATTAGCTATTCAAACTAGAATACCATGCCAATGGTAAAAATATAAAAAAAAAAAAAAAAACAAAGCACGAATTTTGATGAAATTGGCTATATATAATATATTTAACCCACATGTATACATACTTGATTCTTTACATCAAATAATCAATAATCTTTATATCAAAATGTAAAACGTACTATCATCCAGATCTTTATATACAGTTGGAAGTATGTCCAGCTTTTTTCTACATACTTACAGTACACTCACAGAGGGTGTAATATAATATACAGCAGATACTATACATCTATAGCACTCTTTAGCATTTTGCAACAACTGCTTGATGCTTTTAGCGTCAACATTTTAAACTATATTATTGCCCAGTTTTAATCTGTTCAATACAGCTATAAGGCATGAAGATGTATCTAGTTCAGTCATGAAAATATAAATGCCACAGACTGAAAGGTTTGTAATCTGCTAGACATCACATCATATACAGCACAGCATAAGCTCTCTGGACTCTGCTGATTCTGCAGCCTGAGTTCAACAATTAAATAGTCTGGTTAATTGTTCACTGTAAGCTGGAGCACACCATCAGAGTTCCTCTGAAATCTTCCACCTCCCCCAGCACCACCTGTCTAGATCTGCCTATTCACGTAAAAACATATCTGACATGCTTGCAGATGGGGATGTGCCGAAGGTGATGTGCCATTTAGAAAGGTACAGATAATGGCTTCAAAACGAATAATGAATAACTAATAATTCAGAATAATAATAATGAATATTAGCGAATAGTAGAAACAAATATTGTCAAATTAAAACACTGTGAAAAAGTACAGATTCTGACAATTATTGGCTAAACTGAAAATTTTATTTGTGGATATTGGCTGCTAATATTTAACCCTTAAATGCATACCTCGGGTTTTTAGTGACTCAAGATGTCATTCATTACCCTTCTCCTCATTTATAAACAAAAGAAAAAAATGATAAAATATTGCTTGTTTTAATGTTTATTTTTTGCATAAATTGTATAGGGACGAACAATCTGAGGTCTGTAACAGTGTAAGTATATATTTTTCTGCACAACTATAATTGTATCTTTGATCACTGAATAAGTGTGATTAACCTTTATTTCACAAGGTGACAATGTGTGTTACATGATGAAGGGACATTTCACTCATAGTCACTGCAGGCAGAAAAAAAAGAATAGGAAGTATCCTCAGAAAAACTTGAAATGGCTCAGCGATTTACTGCAAAGCAAGTAATGAATGCAAACAAATATTATTGTCACTGTCACTTGATGGTGGATCTGGTAAAGTAACTGTACTGTAAGTGTTGAAATTGATAGTTTTGAGAATATGTTTGAGATTGCAAATCTATAAAAATAGCTCTATAAATATTTATATAAAAAAATACATAAAATAGCCAAAAAATTAGCTCATATAAAAATGAGCTAGAAAATATGAGCTAGATCCTGAATGTACTGGGAAATGAGCTCTGATGAGGACAGTGAGGATTGATATAAAACATATGCTCAAACTGAACCCTTCCAAGCTCCAAAGGCTAACAAAATATGCTTTATTTTACATATGGTTCTCTGACTGTTACTCTAATATCAGGAGAGTTTTATATTGTTGCAACAGATAGAGATTAATTTGTGTTAGATATAGTTTGAGGTTGCTAAAGACCCAAGTGTGCAGTAATGATTGGCAAAACATTCATGTATTTAAGCATATTCATATATACATATATACAGTGGAGTTTGGTTATGTCGACGGCCTCGGGGGTTGCAAAAAAGCGTCGAGATAACCGTTTAGCGAGATAACCAACATCATGGCGATTTATTTGATGAAGCGATCGGCATGCTATAAAAATGTTCATACACTGTATATGTTTGCTAACAACAAAAGGCATATGTGCACCAACTAACAGCAGAGATTTACCAGTATACAATAAAAACACCTTCATTCTCGATACAAACCTTTAATTATATTCTCCAACATTGCAAACACAATTTCGCTCACAGCATAACATATTCGTGAGGTCATCACGCTGTACTAGATTGCATACTTTCTTGCGTTCTGCCTGTCTAATGTGCTTTCTCAACAAATTCGGCTTCATCCCGTCTTTTAACAACCTTCAATCCGTTGTTCAATCCGCAGCGGTGCCGAGCAGAGATCCCTCAGAACATTAGCATGGTGTGTGTGTGTGTGTGCGTGCGTGCGTGCGTGTGCGCGCGCGTGTGTGTGGCTGTACTAGATTGCATACTTTCTTGCGTTCTGCCTGTCTAATGTGCTTTTTCAACAAATTCGTCCCGTCTTTTAATAACTTTCAATCCGTTCTTCAATCCGCAGCGGCGCTGAGCAGAGCTCACATCAAAACCAGAAACAGGGATGTGTTTGTGTGTGAGCGCACGTGTGTGTGTGTGTGTGTGTGTGTGCATGCACATTGTGTTGCTGTACTAGATTGCATACTTTCTTGCGTTCTGTCTGTCTGTATTTTCACCATTAAACGGCTTTAACCAGCCTTTTAATTCAGGGTTTGATTCCCACTCCTTTCTGTATTTTTGGGTATACAGTTTTGACTGAGATGTGATAAACAAGCCAGCTAGTTAGCTTTTGTCACAGAGAGGCGCACACACACAGTCAAAAAAATGCAGCAATTTATGTTTGTGCAGTGATTTAATTATATTTTAGACAAAGAACATTTGACATCCCGTACTGCCATTGTGTAATCAGCCAGCGACGGCTTCCTGGACATGCGCGATTCATTTGCATGTGGAGGAGTGAAGATCTCCTGCTCTCCCTGCATCTGGGACGACCGGGCCACCTGTGAGTGCTTTGGGATGGGTTTGGGATGGGTCTTCTCCTTGAGAAGAGTAAGAACGATATGTGCTTTCACTTCAGAGAGTCTCCAAAAGTCTCCAATAACTCAAGATAAAGTCGCTAGATTTGTCGCTAGTCGCTTTTTTGAAATTTTTTGCTAGAGTGGTCTGAAAAAGGCGCCAGTGGTGTATATGTTCCTCTTTTTTGCTCGAGATCTTTTTTTGTTCGGTGATCTAAAAGAATCGATATTACCCACAAGAAAATGCTTAGACGCATATGGAGTTCAAAAACTTAAAAAATGTCGAGATAAGTGTTGTGACTTGAGATAAGTAAGAAAAATGTTGTGACTCAAGATAAGTGAACTCAACTGTATAAATATATATATCGGTCACCCCTGTTGTACTGAAAGTGTGCTGGAGCAGGTTGGAAATAAGCTTTGCAGGATAGTGGGTTCCCAGAAGTAGGATTGAAGATCTTTGATTTAGCATGCAAAGAGACTTAACCAGACTTCACGCAAACATATAGAAGTCGTAAAATAACAGCTGCACAAAAAAAGTCAATTTAATTTCCAGTGCCACAGAAAGGGGGAGAAATTGTCAGGAAAACTAAGTTATAACTATTCAATACCAAGGCCATGGTTTTCTTTCGCTCGGAATTGAGCCAGCTCTACTAATAATAACAGTTTTGTTTAAGGCAATATGTCCTGGTTCAAAAGCCAGTTGGTGATCATGAAGTCAAAGGAAGTGAGCAAATATACTGATGTAGCCAATACAATATGCAAAAGCACAGTTACTTTTATTTATGCAGGGCCACAAAGGGGAAGTTAAAGTGATTCTTTGACCTCTGGGTACAACCTATAACTACTTCTGTGGCATCTGAGAAAGTGGGATTGTGTAACATCAGAACTTGTGGTAATTACCTCTGTCCAGCACAGACACACAGACATGAAGTCTACTGTAAGCGACACAACTTTATCAGAGGCCAGAGAACAGACTCACATGTTTAACTTTCCTGTCTCAGTTTCCTCACTGCAGCTGGGCTTTTATTGCATCTACATGGAGGGGATTTCCCTCACAGTGCAGAGAGCTGTCAGAGTCTGCACTCGTCTTCAATGGGAGGCTCCTGTAGTGACAAGATGATGGAGAACTACCTAACCATTTTCTCACTGGCATTAGAATGCTTTAATGATCTAACAAACAATGGATTTACAGTGGTACCATGTGAATTTGAGGCCAGTTTTAATCTGAGGCCAGTTATTTCCCTTCTTTGTATCATCCTTCTTTTTCACAAATTATGAGATTGATAGTCTCTGTTTCCCCCTGTTTTCTCTTGCATTTTACTTAAGTGCCACATTTATGGTCTCACTGAGGACTCAGACACAAAGCGTGTCCGTATATGTGTGTGGTTTCTATAAGGGGAGCAGTTATAAAAAAGGCAGAAAGAATGATAGAGTTGAGTTGAGTTGTGGGGGCTGCGCACAAACACATGATGAAGGAGGTGCTGTAAAGATGAGACAAGAAAGACAGTGGGGGAAGAAGAATGAAAGGAAGTAATGGAGCAAGTTTAAAACCAGATAAAGTTATTGTGAAACTCCACTAGACAAAACATACAAATGATGGGTTTAGCCTAATCTGTTGCATATGGTGAATCTTGTAGAGATGTCCCTGTCACGTAATTGCATTCAAGCAGCACTCTATTGCAGATTTAGGAATGCCATCTATAATCGACATGCTGTGCTGACGACACCTTCACTTTACCACCAGGTTCCTATCAGCCTTCACAAGCAGTGAAACCTATCAAGAACACGTCCAAATCAGACTTCATCTCAAATGCAATATATATATATATATATACACCGTATATAAACAAATTAAAGCCAGTTATAAGTGCACTATGATTTTATTACTTTGTGGCAATTAAGCACATCTTCTCTGAAAACTCATTATAATTTGTTTTAACTCATCATTCTTAGTGGTGATTCTCATTTCTTTGATACAGTGATTTTTGTTACACTATTTTAAGGTTATGTAGTTACATTATTATATTAATTGAGTTTTATTAATTAGTTACATGTTCTTATAGAGTTATAGAGTATAGAGTATAGTAAGTCCTATAGAGTTACTGTTACTGTTAGCGTTTGAGTTTGGTTTATATTTAGTTACTTGTTACTTGTAGTTATTCTTTATTTTACTGTTATTACTTTAACAAGTACATGAAATAACATGAAACTACATCATTTTACAATAAAGATTACATTTAACTATACATAGAGAAGTGTAAAAAAACATAAACTGCAATAAAATGAAACTGTATTACAATATTTCAGCTGTTGTATTTAGTAGTGGGGTAACATTCCTAATTTTCATTTAGTTTAAGTAAAATTAAAAAAAAATAAATAACTATATATATATTACAAATTAACTTTAAAATTAACGACAAAACAGAAAATATAAATATAAAATATAATTTAATATTTTAACAAAAACGTCTCGGGTTACGAATGTAACCCTGGTTCCCTGAGGGGAACGAGACGCTGCGTCTAGCGCTAGGGGAAATAGCCTTGCGTGAGTCACGTGAAGATCTGTGCAACCAATGAGAAACGAACGCGTGTGAATGCGTCACTGCCGGCGACTGCCGGTGACGTCATGAGCTAGAGCATAAGAGCGCGTCCGAAACCCGGGCGCCTCAGCATGAATGTCTGAAGCGGGCACGGAGGCTCAAGGAGCTGAGGCAAAGACGCAGCGTCTCGTTCCCCTCAGGGAACCAGGGTTACATTCGTAACCCGAGACGTTCCCTTTCAGGGAACTCGAGCTGCGTCTAGCGCTAGGGGAACGCAATACCCACGCCACCTCAGTGACGCCGGCCTCCGGGTGTGTCCCAGCTCACTGAGAGAGCACCCTAGTCCCCGGGGCGGCATCGAGGTCCAAATGGTAAAACCTCATAAAAGTGTGCGGCGAAGACCAGCCAGCCGCAGCACAAACATCAGATAAGGACACTCCGGAGAGGAGTGCCTTGGATGCCGCCATGCTCCTAGTGGAGTGGGCTCGGACCCTCAGAGGAGAAGCATGTCCGGCCGACTCGTAAGCTAAGCAGATAGCCTCGACTATCCACCTGCTTAGTGTTTGCTTAGAAGCTGGAGCCCCCTTAGGGGTCCTAAAGCCAACGCAAACGAACAGTTGGTCCAACCTACACCAAGTGGCAGTCTTGGAACGTAAGCGTCCAGTGCTCGCACTGGACAGACCTTGTTCTTGCTCCTACTCATGATCGCCAAATGGGGGGAGGGCAGAAGGCCTGCAGCGTAATAGACCGAGCCACATTAGTGGGAACCTTGGGGATATAGCCTGGCCACGGGTGGTGAAATGCCATCCCGAGCACAAACTAGATATGAAGGGGCCACTAAGAGGGCCTGAAGATCCCCAACCCTCTTGAGCGAGGCGATTGCCAGCAAAAGAAGGGTCTAAAGAGAGAGGTACTTAATAGAGATTCCTCTAAAGGTTCAAGGGGTGGCTGGGACAGGCCTAGGAGTACCACGGACAAGTCCCAAGCCGGCACCCTGGTCTGTGCCGCAGGTCTCAGCCTTAGTGTACCACGGAGGAAACGAGTGACTAGGGGGTCCCTGCCCAAGGATACCCCACCCAGAGGTACGTGGCAAGCCGCTATGGCAGCCACGAAGACCTTCAAGGTGGAGGGGGACAGCCCTGCCGCAAATCTTTCTTGCAGGAACTCCGGTACTTTGCCGACTTGACAGGTTACTTGGTTCATCTGCTTTTCGCTACACCAAGACATGAAGATCAAGGTGTAGAGTTTCCTCGTGGAGGGAGCTCTGGACTGAAAGATGGTCTCTACAACCTCAGCTGAGAGACCGGATTCTATGAGCTGGACCCCCTAAGGGGCCAGACACATTAGCTCTGGGCGGGGTCAGCAACCCTCCGCCTGGGCCAGAACTCCCGGGAGCAGAGTGATGGGAGGAAAAAGCGTACAGGCGTAGCCTCGGCCACGCCTGTACCATAACAACCCGCCCCAGAGGCCCTGGATGTTTAAACGAAAGCCACAGAGGGCAGAGAAATTCTTACGGAGGCAAACAGGAGACCTGTGCCTGCCGTATCTGTCCCAAATCTGCTCCAAATAAGAAGGGGACCAAGGGTTCCTGCCCTCGGGGAGAACCCCTGGTTTTCAGCCACCACTGCAGGGGTCTCGCACACAGTCGGCCCCATGGAATAATCGCTGGAGCCGCTGCATGGACCCTAACACCTCAGAGTGTCTCACGTGAGTGGCTGCCCCTCGATACTCTTGACGGCTGAACGAAGGCTTGAATGCGCTCAGGGAAGAGCCGAGCCAACATAGCCACTGAGTCCCAAAGACTCCCAAGAAAGTGGTTCTCTACGTGGGAGAAAGAACACTCTTCTTGGTGTTCAGCGTAAGAGTGTCACTCGTCGCTTAACAGCTCAACGAATGGCCTGGATGCTCTCGGGGAGGAACCGAGCAGACATGGCCACTGAGTCCCAAATGACTCCCAAGAAAGTGGTTCTCTGAGTGAGAGAAAGTACACTCTTCTTGGTGTTCCGCCGTAAGCATCGACGAGAACCAGGAGTTCTTCCGCATGCTCAGGGTGCGTGGGCATCGCCCCGTGACCTTGATCGCGAAGCGGGTTACCCCTCAGGGAGAACCCCTGGTCTTTAGCCACCACCATGAGTGGCTGGCCCAGCTTAATGCTCCTCACGGCTAGACGAACGGCCTTAATGCGCTCGGGGGAGAGCCGAGCAGACACGGCCACTGAGTCCCAAATGACCCCCCAAGAAAGTGGTTCTCCGAGTAGGAGAAAGTACACTCTTCTTGGTGTTCAGCCGTAAGCATCGTGAGACGAGAACCAAGAGTTCTTCCGCATGCTCAGGGTGCGTGGGCATCGCCCCGTGACCTTGATTGCGAAGCGGGTACCCCTCAGGGAGAACCCCTGGTCTTAGTCTTAACCCCAGCTCCTCTGTGTGCGGGCACAACACCTCGATGTTGTGCTGCTAACTGCGGCGACTTGGCCAGGGTAAGCCAAGTTGTCGACATAGTTCAGGACACGATAGTACCTTGCAAGTACAGAGGAGCTTAGAGCAGCCGGACCAAACACGGAAGCACTGATACCGGTACGCCTTCCCCCCTGAAGGCGAAACACAGGAACTTCCTATTGTGGAAGGATGGGAATGAGGGATTTACATGTCTCTGATGTCGATCGTGCCGGTCCCGTTATAGGACCGAATCTGTACTACGATCCGCCTGAGCGTCGCATCTCTTCGCATCAATTTAAGAGACAAAAATCCAGAACGAGCCGCAACCTTCCATCCTCCCTTCGGAACTATGAAGTAACAGCTGAAAAGCCTGGACTTGCTGTTCACGAGGGGTTCATACCCGATGGCCCCTTTCGCCAGCAGAGTGTCCACTTCTTGCTCCATGACCAGAGCCTGCTGAGGGCCTACCACTGCCCGAGAACCGGGGTGGTGAAACCCCAAGATAATGGCGTACCCAAAGGTTACCGCGTGCAGGACCCACTGAGAGATACCGGGTAGTCGTAACCACGCAGCCCGTGAATTCTACTAAGGGAACCGGCCTCTGCGGACCGGTCTCTGGTACTACGAACATATCCACCACTGAGCCGGGGCTGATACCGGAAACCCGGGTGGATTGCTCTAGGACCCTCCTTAGAGGGGGTGGTTTTCCCATGGCGGGCTGACTCTAGAGCTGCTCCTGGGAGACACCACCTTGTTGCGGCTTGTAATCAGGGCCGCTTAGTCTAAGCCTGCTTGGCGTTCAGGATAACCCTCAGATCACTACTTCTACCAGCGGCATGAACTTGAACTTGTGGGCCCGACCCCCCCGGGGATTACCGGAGGAAGATGGGTGGCGACACTTTGTTTCTGAGCGGCCCTGTGCGAGGAGCTTTGAGACCGTGCTTGACTGGCGGTCTCACTTGGAGGCGGCGGGGAAGAAATTCGCTAAACGCCACCTGCTGTCGAGCAGCCTCCTGAACTCGTCGACGACGCTTTTCACGGCATCGCCGAACAAGCCCGAAGGGGACAGAGGAACGTCCAGCAAAACAAATTTGTCCTATCTTTCATAGCTGACAAATTGAGCCAAAAGTTGTCTCTCCGTAGCCACCAGAGCTGCCATGGAGCGGCCGACAGAGTAGGCCATCTCCCTAGTGGCCCGAAGAGACAGATCCACGGTCCGGCGCAGCTCTGCCACTGCCTCCGGACCGATACCGCCGCCCTCGTTGAGGTCCCCAAGCAACTCCGCCTGATATGCCTGCAGCAGTGTCGTGCCATGCAGACACGCTGCGGCATGACTCGATGCTGAGTATGCTTTCCCCACCAAAGACGATGTGACGCGCATCGGCTTGGAGGGGAGCGCCAGAGCTTTAATGGAGGACGCAGACTGAGGGACGAGGTAACTCGCCCTCATCCACTTTCTTCAACCCTCCATATCAATGATCTTGAGCCCCTACTAGATTATTATACATCGTAATATTACGTGTATAAATTTTCTCAGAGGCTGGCCTTCCCCAAAATCTAGATACCTCGGCATGTAAATCAGGTATGAAAGGCATTGCTCGGCGCGGGGAAATGACGCGAGTCAGAAGATAACGCTCGTCTAACATACTTAGGACGAGTGCTTCTGGTCTCTGCTGGCCAATCAAGCCCCAGACGTGAGACCGCTCGCGCCACAACCTCAACAAGCTCCTCAAACGCCGGCGAGGAGAGTGGCGAATCCTCCTCGACCGGGTCAACGCTAGCAAAATCGATCTCACTCTCTGAACTTGATAGAGCTAGTGTTGGAGTCACAGCACGGGCATCTCACTCAGAGTGCTCGTGACTGGGACCCGCTTGATCTCGTGAAGGCTGAGGTAAGGACGGACCCACCCCAGCAGCCTCAGCGAGATCCATTTGTGATCCCCAGGACCGAGAGCGCCACAAAGCCTCGGCTACTGCAGGTCCCGAATCGCGGGGAACACTAGCCTGGGCGGCCTCGTTACAGACCGCCAGGCGGGAGCGGAGATCATGCAATGAAAAAGTTCATCCCACCGGGGCTCCGAACCCCGGTCTCCTGCATGATAGGTAAACACACTATCCACTGTACCACAGTGAGCATGCAGATAGAACCTCTCGCAGTCTTTACAACCGGCATTCTCAAGTGCCGACCGTGCTCCACTCCCAAACAGATTACACACATAACATGTGTATCCCTGCCCGTTATGAAACGTGGGCAAGGATAACACACGGTGTGAACCTCTGTTCATTCGCCACATTTTCACACTCATTCTGATGATTTTTAGCTATCTCAACTCAAAATCACTCTCACACAGACACAGCACGCTGAAGGCATTCAGAGCTGAGGCGCCCGGGTTTCGGACGCGCTCTTATGCTCTAGCTCATGACGTCACCGGCAGTCGCCGGCAGTGACGCATTCACACGCGTTCGTTTCTCATTGGTTGCACAGATCTTCACGTGACTCACGCAAGGCTATTTCCCCTAGCGCTAGACGCAGCTCGAGTTCCCTGAAAGGGAACTATGATTGTATATCAAGGAAACGACAAGAACACTGCATGCGATAGACAATAATTTTTTGACTTGCACCTTGCAATACAGTAAAGGTGAAAAAGCAGAAATACGAGGTTTGAATTCTTGTTGAAGCGCGTTGAAATTATTCTGTAAAAAGATTGGGCACTGCAGCAATAAAGTTTTCTAAATTGTCATTTTTGAGATGGTACTATAAGGTGCAGAATCTTCTGGTGTCACAGTTCCTTGTTCCTGTGTTTCATACATCTCAGTATTATGACTTATAATAAAAACAGCAAGTAGTGATTTGTAAATCTTTCTTGCCTCTGGGTATCGGGCTCAAGTATGCCTGTTCTCCAGCACACATCTGCTGAAGAATGACCCGGCCCACCACCCTTCACTCTCCACCACCCTTCACTCTCCCACACCCTGCCAGTGTTTCATTAAAGGATGGGTGTAGAGATGGTTCTGCTCTTTAATGAGCACTCGGGGATTAGATCCAGACCTGCCAGGCTGCCAGAAACAGGATGAGCCACGTTCTACTATTCATAAAACAAGGGCTGCACACACAGACATGTAGACGCTCACATGTACGCACAGGCTCAACCGCACACATGTGGGACTTGATTTCCTTTGGCGAGGTAATGGGCGACCCATCTCTTCAATGAAGATATATCCTTCATCAGAATGATGCTGGACCTTTAAGACATAGGCCGATATATGGACCCACTGGCTCTAACATCTGGCTCTCATCACCGGCAGACGTCAGTTTTTTGGGTGAGGGGATTTGGGAGGGGAAGTGGGAGGGGGGCATTGGTATTGACTTGATTCAATTACTCGCACCACTGTTAGAGAACACTACCTCAAGGGAAGAGAGAAGAGGAAACGCATCACTGCCCTTACACTGCGCTATGAGGAAGCCAAATTATTAGCATAAAGTCTGCTGACTTTATCATTTTGGTCAAAAAAAGAAAAAGAAAGAAATCCAATAATTGGCCACCTCATTTCACACCTATGCCAAAAAGATGACATTTACATTTTAATAGTGTCGAACTGATAAAGTTAAAGGGTCAAACAAATATGTGTGGTTATAGGAGTTCATTTTGTAAGTCTCAGCCTGAGGTAAACTCCCCTTTAACAGCTTGATGACTTCTTTCTCTTCTTTTTGGAAAGGATGGTGAATTGTTTGGCAGCTGTTCATAATTTTATTTTTTTATATAACAACATGTTCAATGCACACATCATCCCAGTATACGCAAAAATATATGTAATCCATCTAAAATGGTGTGTTCCAGGAAGATGACTGTATTGCAGGGTGATATTTATCATCCAAAACAGGTAAATGTGAGTATTTTAAGAGGAATGGGTGGGCTGTCATATTAATAAAGGGAACTTTAAGAAGGAGCCTTTAAATAAACAAATGCTACTTTTGATTTAACCATATCTTAGAAAGCACCTTTAAGAGAAAATTAAAACGAATAAACATTATAATTTACATTACATCATTTTTTTATGTAAAGACAAGATATAGTCATAAAAAAATGCCAATACATTTTCAGGCAAAATTTAATATCTGGAATGTACAGTACTGTGCAAAAGTCTTTGGCATGTTACTATCATCAAGTCTGTTTGGGATTATATAAAGAAACAGAACAAACTAAATCCATAAGAACTGAGGAAACATCTCCAAGATGATTGATAGAACCAAGTGCAAGTGTACCTGGACAAAAGCTGTTTTAAAGGAAAAGAGTGGTCACTCAGTGGACACACTACAACAAAATATATAAATAATTGACTTAAAGCCATTTCTATGACTGAAAATAATAACGTACCCAAGATGTTTGCACAGTACTGAAGATCGGCACCAGATCTGGGTCATGGCACCAGATTTCTGTATGTGAAAGTGAGGGAATGTGTCCTGTCAATGTGCTCTGTGTGCTTGCAGCTTATTTCACTGTGTCTGATTTCCGTCTATCACTCTATCAGAGTCCTGGCAGCTGTAGGGACTGCTGGGATACGCAAACATATCTAACACAGATGTATCAGTTCATTTAATGCTGCCGTCTGCTACTGTTTTCTCAGAAGCACATGTACTGTAAATCTTGGTAATATCTGTCAGGCTCATCGCAACATTTTCACATATCTAATTTTACTGGCGTCTGAATGAGTTACATGTGTTCGAGCGGCCGCACTAACATCATGCTAGTATAAATAATGCATTCCTGTGTCAGATGCAAACGTCCAGCCCTTTGCAACAATTCCTCAGTCACTGAAAGTGTGTCTGTGCTCTCTCCTTCCAGACCACAAACCAAATGACTCTGCATGCAGTTTTGAATTGGAATCAATTCACTAGTTTGCAGACAGACGTTATTGTGGTTTAGGGGTTAACAAAACCTTCAGTGACCCCCCTGCTCAAAAACCTTCCCCAAACTAAGAAGAACCATCTTGAGTCAACCATAAATTTGGATGGCTGCTCACAGCACTATGATAAAACAACAGCAGTGCTAAACACAAACAAGTATCACTTGATTCAAGATATTAGACACAACAAACTCAGGTAAAGTATGTGGAGAATGCCGGAAGTCTGAAGTGACTTTAGTAGCTATGCGTGTATACAAGGAAGACTGGGGAATAAAGAGGATTTGGCAGGGACAGCATGTGCCGTAGAGAAACGGTGAAATATCAGCGGGTTTTCTGTTGAGGTGAGAGCTGATAAAAGAGAGGTTCTTTTATGCGAGGGGGCAGAAATTCACATGGCTTTCTCACGCCTCTCAATCTCCCTCTTGTCGAAAAAGACCTGCATCTCGCAATATAATACTACTCCTGGAAAGACAGAGACGGGAAAGAAAACGATTTAAACTCTCAATTTCCTCTTTCGTTTAAGAGCATTTGTAACCTTCACTGAAAGAGGCTGAGTGTGAAGGTATCAGTGCAACCAGTCATTCCATCGCAGCTTTTAAGACATATATCTGTGCGAGCAATTGCAAGGAATAAAAACTAAAATTCAAACACTAAACCAAAAGAAATTTAAACATTTAAAACTAATTGCTGTACATTAGTGAAATAATATATTAACAAAAACATACATGTCACATGCTGGAAAAATGAGTCATAACGAACACATTTTCAAAAATGAGTTATAATATAATGTTACACATCAGATGTTTTTCCCCAACAGTTAACCAAACTTTCACTTAATGTGAATACTCGCCAAGACAAATATTTTGAAATACTGTAATTCTGTGTATATCAGAAGCGCACGCCGTCTGAAGGGTCTTTGTGCGTACACGGATAAGCATCAGTCAGTGCAAGTAAGATCATTATGTTAACATCAGCATGAGCTTGAAAATCACATTTCATTGGTTCATGTCATAGAGAATTAGATGTGAATATTCACAAAGTTGGAATGCTGTACTTTAAAACGATACCAAACTTGTGCAGTGGGGAAGCGTCAGTCTCCGAGAAGCGAGCCCAGAAAAAAAGAAAGTCTCACTTTTCAGAAAACCTACAAATTAATTGGATTATATACAATTATTTATAGTCTATCACACAGCCCAATGTTCTATATACAGTACTGTTAATAACAAATGTATGTCAGTTAAAAAAATATACAGGGATTTGTAAGAGTTCAGAGACATGCACTCCTCAATGCTCTACTGTTCTATATTGAGGGATGTTAGTTATACAGAGGAAGACGAGCATCTCTTGAAGCGAGCTGTCTGAGTTGTCAGATGGCTTCATTGAGATCAGAAAGTGTTGAATGGTAGCTAAGGGGGGCTAATTTGTAAGAGCCACATTCACTGTATCGTTTTCAGGGCGCAGCGGGGGAAAGCCAAACATTCAGCAGTTGTCTAAACAGATTCTGAGCGTAACACAGGGTAGACATGCAACTTTTATCCAAAACATCCTCTTTTACTTACTCGTCTTTGTTCCAGATAGGGTTTGCTGGCCTATTGTAGTTGTTCAATATGGTATTTGAGTTTGTTAGGGTACTGTCCATTAAACCCTAAAGTTATTCAACAAGAAATTATCACACACCCTAGTCTATTGCTGATCACAAGCACAAGACTGAATTTGCTGGCGGACAATTCATACCGTTCAAGACCAAAGAAAAATAGAGAGGAATGGAGATGCGCTTTGTTTACTTAATGTAGTACACTGCAGACCTGCATATTTGGTTTTTATGGCACATTACTTTAGTATAGTGCTTGTTTTATACTGCACAAGACATAGTGGAGCAGTCCCCATGACGAGTCCAGCACACACACACTGGGCTTTGGCAATAGAGGGCGCCTGTGCACAGCAGGATTTCCTGCAGCAGGACGGCTGGCTTTTATAGCACACGCACACACACAGGACCAAAAATGTATGGATAAAGTCACAAATAAACCTAACTGAACATTCAGAACATTCAGCAGGAGAACCAAAAACTGTGCCTAGTCAAACTGCTAGAGAGTGAAAAAAGGTATCACTTTTGATAGATAACAAGAAAGTGATGTCATAACCATAATTTCACCACTGCGGATGCAAGTAAACAGCAGCGATGGAGGCCGGAGTGAACAAGGGGGCTTAGGGTTTCCCCTGCCCTCCACTGTGACGTTTGTTTGTACTGTTGTTGCTGCCTAATGCAATGTAAACTGTCGAGGGGGCTTGGGACGAGAACTCGCCTTCTCCATTTTGCCTTGCCACGCCTTATCATAATACACAAACTAATTGTAGCCTCCTGCGATTGTTTGAAACACAGCCGCTTCGCTTTCCTTTTTTCCCCCTCTACGAGCGAGGAAACAGGTTTAAAGAAAAAAACAACAATATGCAGTTCTGGAGGAGAGGAGACAGGAGGGAGGTCCCAGCGCCTTTCACCACATCTCCGTAGCAACACAAACAGACCTTTCCTCCCGGTGAGCCCACAGGAAGTTGGGAGAGAATGGCCCCGAGTGCTGTGAACGCAGAGATTCTTCAGCATGTCAACCTGCTGCGTCCTGACCGCAGATCAGCTGTACTATGGATTTGGTTATTAAGCTTCACAATATGTACAAATGTTGCCTGTTTGATGTTAGATATTGTGGAGGAAATAGCTGGGAAAGACACACTGCCAATATGGGAAAATTACCAATGTACTTGCTAAAAAAAATTAAATATAAATCAGGTCATAAAATTTATACTGGTTTTATTACATAGGTCAAATTGCACACAGCATATTATTTAATGCATTGCTGAAAAAAAATAACAATAATTAGTGCAGACTAGCAATGCTGCTTTTTAACGAATATGGCTAACTTACTCATAGGTCAAATCTCGCCCTATGAATTAATATTAATACAAGCAAAACAATACAAAAGAAAAGAGAACAAATCCAAACCAAAGGTGAATGATACAATATTGTTACAGTTATGACTCGAACAAATATTGCAGACTACCATGCTCAATAAAACTTTTTATGAATACATTTGTATAAAAACAATATGGTAAATTTACAATTTTACTTATTTAAAATTATTTTTAATGTGTACGAATAATTTCAGTTAAAATGTTCATAAAATGTCCCTTATTCAGTTAATAAAAACTGCACCTTATGGTTTATTTAATGCATTAGTAAATATTGTATTAGAAATAATGTTGTTTGCAGTTTCTCTAACCACTGTGGTTGAAATAACTAATGCAGAATAGAAGTGGAATGGAATAATGGAATAAAGCAACATTATGTGCAGTCCTGTTTTAATGACATGTTCTTCCCTCTGACACCCCCTGTTGAGCTCTTCAGAGCACTCACATGAGGAATGGGACTCAATAGGCAGGTCATCCAGGATAACCCCTATATCCTGATTGCTCATATAACGTGCCCTTCGCTACTAAACAAGGAAATGTTAGCCAAGTATGTCCTCAGAGTCAGAAATATGTTGACCGGTAAACAGCGTGGACTGATATAACTGCTTTCAAAACAGTTCAAAGTCCAATGCTTTTAGAGAATGCCACTTTGTGTTCTTCCTAAATGTTTATATCTTAATGGGACATTTATAATAATGCTCAAACAAAACATGTTTATCTATTTACACCTGTTCACGCCATTCAAAAATACATGGTCGCTAAAAATTTAAAAAAAGTTTTTGAAAGAAGCTCATCAAAACTGCATTTGTTTGATAAAAAAAAAGAAATTACAAAAAACATTTTCAATTATTATTAATATTTAAAATAACTTTTTTCTATTTCCATTATTCAGTCACATAATCTTTCAGAAATCATTCTGATTTGTTCCTCAAGAAGCAAAACAGCTGTGCTATTCAATATTTTTGCATAAACTATGCCCCAATTTCCACAACAATATTAAATAATATATATTTTTCAGAATTATTTGATGAAGAGAATTTTTTTTTATAAATATATAAATGACAGCATTTATTTTGAAATATATATATTTTTGTATCAATTCAAATGATCAATTTTCAAATGATCAACAAGTCACTTTTGATCAATTTACTGTGGCCTTGCTGAATAAAACAAATTAATTCATTTCAGTAAATAATATTATTATTATTAATGATATGTTTTCCTTTAATTTAGTTTAGTTTTTAACATTAATCTAAATATGATTTTCAATATAGCAATTGCCTTTTTAAGTTCTAAAAGCAATAAAGCAATCCATAGTCTAAATAACAACTCCCTTTAGGAATGGCTAAATACACAACATAGCAGTCTTATTGCTTAATATACCTTCAGTCGAAACGTTAATTACTACTTCATTTAAAGTAACTTTATAATAGATTAATACTTAATATTATGTAATAGTACACACTTAATATTAGGTGTCTTTAACTAATATGTGATTACTGTGTCCAAGGTATCTATGTTGTGCGTACTGTATTGCAAAACACTTGTGCTGCTATTGATGTGGGATACGGGTGAGGTTAGGACAGGTTTGGTGGGATGGGTGGGTTTATGGGTGGGTTAGGGCGTAATTATAGAAATTAATTAAATGCAGTTATTTTTTAATATATAAGTATAATGTAAAAACATGCATGTACACAATAAGTGCTTTGTATCAAATGATTAATATAAATGTTAGAACACAGTAGTTAAATTTAGCATCAAATATAAATAGGGGCTGACACCTTTCTTTATGAATTAACACACAGACCTTTCCTAACTACTCAGATTTGCGATTCATTGCTGTGGATCAGAGAGGACTTGAGCTCGTGGCTGGTGTGTTTTAAGATCTCATTAGTCTCCAGCTGAAGAGGAACGGCTACATTTGACTGGGTTTGCTGACCAGGTCAATGGAGGTACTTTTGTCTTGACTACTGGCCTCTAAGTGTACAAGCGCTGGCAGATTCATGTGTTCTCCGAGCGCCCGGAATGACACAGCTTCTAAATAACCACAATATGCCAGAGAGTGAGCCAAAGGGAGGGTTGAATGTCCACGAGTATCTCTTTAATCATCACTACTGACCTGTGTGCAATAAAACACAACCAACCGAGTGAGAAGTGACATTCTTTAACTCTCAGGACACTCTCGAAAAACTCTGAAAACCCCTTGTTTTTTGTGCTTTCACCTTCTATATCTTCTTTTCACACACACGCTTTCCTTCCCCTCCCTCCCCTTCACATGGGCCATTTTCTAACAATGCTTTGAGAAGCACTTTCCTCACTGACGGCTGCCCTTCCCCACAGCTCTGTTTGTATTGAACATTGCATTGTGTTTTTTGCGCACGCGCGCATGTAAGTAATAGATGTCTGATAAATGTTTTATTATCATGACCTCTTTGTGTGTGGATATCACATTAGAACCATCATTCATCTTCTGTCCCATTCAGTCAATATTGCTTTAAAGGATGAATCATTTGCTGGTATCACTGAAGGACTTCACGTAGAAGAGTAGCTGCACCTGCATTTGCATTTGAACACACGATCAGACACGTGAACATTTAAGAAATAGCTCACCTTGTGTCATTCTCATCCCACATTCCTAGCGAAATAAAAAGGTTATGGTTCCACGAAGAACCTTTAACATCCATGCAACCTTTCCACTGAACAAAAGGTTATTTAATTTGGAAAAAGGTTCTTCAGGTGATTAAATTGTTCAAAGGAACAATTGTCCTTCTATCTCATCACTTTTGTTTCTAAGAGTGCAAGTGATTTTCTTTATGATGTGAAACATTTTGTATGTAAAAATACAATTATTTTCTTTCCGCTACTTGATACATTATATGTGTTTGCACAAACAAACACACACACACACCCTGTTGTATAAGAGGTGAGTACACTCATACAATTCACCCTGGCCCTCGGAGCGGCACACAGCAGTTTATGGGCTACGAGAGTCCACCCCAGGGCAGATCTGATGTCCAAGAGCGGGACACTTTGATGAATAGCCAGTTTATTGTGCTGTCAAGCTCTGCATGTCTGTTGGGAAATTGCGGCAGCCGGGACAGCCCAGCTGATTGCCAAACCTGCGGCCTTGCTGATGATCAATCAACCTGATTGGCTATGGCAAATATGCTTACCAATAGGGAAGAGAAAAATAGATTACAGCACTGCATGGGGGCCTGGAAAAGGGGAGTCAGGGTCAAACAAATGAAACATGAATGAAAGAGAGAGGTCAGAGTACACTGACAGAGGAAAGAATGGCTGATGTCTCACTCCAACACAAACATATCAACGTATATATATATATATATATATATATATACTGCAGCAGGTCATATATAAACTATGTGTGAAACATTTCTTCTCAAGTTCGCTGTCCTTAAGAATGGGAATAGGGTTAATGTGTGTGTGTGTGTGTGTGTGTGTGTGTGTTTGGCAGTTGATCGCAGTGTTTGACACAGAGGTCATCTTTAATACACTTTGATCTGGTGTCCAGCCAAGAGCGCTCTACCAAGCGCATCTTGCTTTAGCATGGATGACATGATGTGCGCACTACCCAATTGGCCTTTAATAATCATTTTCTCTTCATTTTCTTCAGCCCAGGGGGACTAGGCAACAGAAAGGGGAGAACAGGTCATTTTTTATCACTAACTATAGTGTCTACAAAAGAGCTTCAAGTGACACCATAAAAGACACCCTGAAAAAAAAAAAAATTGATATTGAGAAATATTATTACAATTTAAAATAACTGTTTTAATATGTAGTAAAGTTATATTCAGACAAAGCTGAATTTTACATTACTCCAGTCTTCAGTGTCACATGATCCTTCACAAATCATTATCATATAATTTTTATAATATGTCTGCTCTCTATCTGTGATCAGTTGAAACCATTCTTGTTGAAAAAGCATTAATTTCTTTAAAAAAAACTTTTGAAAGATAGACCGTCTTCACTATATGGGTGATATTTTGCGTTTGAAGCTACCATACAAAAGCACTTTAACTGCACTCTAACTGGTCTTAATTGGTCTCATGCATTCAAATGAGATTGACCTTTAAATAAATTGAATTACATTGATTTCATAACATTAAATACCCTACCCTCCTCAAAAATTGAGGAAATAGGCTACAGATAGAGAAAATGAACATTAAACCAACTTGTGGAAGCAAACCATCCTGCCCTTCAACCCAATACCCCCCCCCCCCTTCCTCCTCCTCTCTCTCAAGTTGAGAGCAAAGATATATAATTTCTCCAAACACAAGAGATGGAATCAAAGTCCATTTCTCCATTCTCTCCCCCGTCTCTGCCGTCAATCATCTCACAGTAAGCGACATGTGGAAGTGGCGGACTGAGGAAGCCATGCGGCGCATCCCTGGAGTTTTATATATTCCAGGAAAAGATGCAGGCGCTGCACGGCCCTCATTAACAACGATCCACCCCGACCTCTCAGGCAGGTGCTACTGTAATTAACTATTGTTTGACTATCAAAAAGTCGGCCGCTGATTAAATGCACTATAAATGCAGAGGAGCACTTTCTCGGCCGCCGTAATTTCAGAGGCAGCGTGCGCATGCTGGGACCCTTTCAGCTCGGCCACTGCCTCCACCGCGAGCTAAGAGCCTGTTGCCAGCGGTAATCAAAACTCACATGTACAGAAAAGCTTCCCGCGCTTCGGCTCAAGCAGCGCGCCTTCCATTACAAACGTGTTACTTTATGAAATCTGCTGAAAAACGCGCCTTCTCGAGGCAATTGAATGGCATCTCTTTAGTGATTAGAGCCACAATAATGGGCACCCCTGCTATTAGGGCTCTAAGTCCATTTTATTGCTAATTCATTTATGTGCTGGTTCAGAAAATACTTGACACAAATCACCTGCTAAGAAGTCATGTTTGTCAAGCCGATATTGCCATTATGGGCAAGATCTTAAATCAAATCACGCGTAATGACAAAAGGGAATGGGTGGTAAAGCAGCTTATGAGGGGCTGATAACTCAGACAAAGCATTATTGTGATCAAAGATGAAAATTTACCAACTAATCATCTTTTCTTGTAAATTAAGGCACTTTTACTAAGGTGCGCGCAAGCATCAAATCACAGAAAATCCTGTCATGGATTGAGAAAAAACACGGCAGGTTTTAAAAAATGAAGATATGCCTAAAAATCTAAATTTCTGCTTTACGCGCTCACATATTGTTACAAAAAAGGCATTTACAGGTGGAATTGCTAGAGCATTTCGATCAAAATAAATGGCAGTGCTTTGTCCGTATTGCTCTGTATTGTGAATTATTGCACCGGGGTCTTTGTGATTTCCTGACTAATGTTCTGCATCGCATCATGGAATAGCACATTTTATATGATAATGCCTGCATTAAGGGTGAATTTGCATTTTTTTCCATCGGCTTCTGTTCTGTCTCCAGTATATTTATTATTTAATACATATATACACACACACACACACACACACACACACACACACACAAACACACTTTTTTATGTATGTATTTCTTTACCAGAAGATGATGCCATGGTGAACGACTTAAGTCACAGACAGAGTCTGAAAACCCTTCATGGTCTTTATTCTCTTTTCATCATCGCTGTATAAATGTGAATGGGCTATTTCACAGACTGAAGGGATTATTGGGGATGAATTGAAATGAGCAAGAGCGCCGTAGTGTGCAGGACAGCACCGAGGGGTCCCGAGCATCCCTACCCCCTGCTTAGGATAATCATTGTTTCTCAATCAGATAATTCCAGTGTCGAACCCTCCTCTAGACGAGCGGTAGGTAATTAACATGACACTCTCTCCCCTCCTCACTGTAATGGCTTAATTAGGGGTGACAGCCTAACAACCTTGTTTACTCAATTGCTTTTCCTCTTTAATTATCCTAATGACTTGCGGATATTCAGACCGTCCTGTTCCTCTGCATTGGTTTATTTAATGAAGCCTGCTGTTTGTGACACTAAACGATCTTTGTTTGTGCTGATGAAAGCAATGATGAAGGCCTTTCACTCCTTGAGAGTCACAAGTTTATGTCGCCACACGCCATAATAAGTAACTGACGCTGGTCATTATGTCCCAATTAACAAATAGGGTGCAACTGTTCCTTTGCATAAATTAATGTTTCCATCCTAGAGGCAAAATAAACTAGGCTTTTATTTCATTAGATAAAAAACTTGTCTTTGTCTGGGTTATTGCACAAAATGGGTCAAGAATAAATGCACATGAATACCTAAAAAAAATCAACTTCCATCTTCTATATTAGCAAACATACACATTTCAATTTAAACAAAAAGTACATAAGCATTTCATCTCTATTCTCTCTGTTAAAACAAAAGATTAGATGGGATTGTGAATCGTTGAAGACTTTTTGAATACTTTAACACTACAAAAGTCATATTGACACCATCATCATTAAAAAAAAGGTCAACTGTTCAATGACAAGTTAATGTTTACAGTATGTTTGATTGTGTTTACCATTAGGAAACAATCTTTAAAAGTCAATTCTGTTAACAAATTAGCACAATGAAAACTGACCATTTAATACTGGATATTGGTAGAAATATAAATATAGAAAGTCTTTCTAAGAAGAACCTTCAGCATGGAAAATCTGTCAATCCTGTGACCAGTATTTATGTGCACATTGTTATTAAAATGTAGCTATATTTAGATTCAGATACACTTTAACATGTTTACCTAACGGAATGTTAACTTACAGAAAAATATGCTATGAAACTGTAAAAAGTCACTAACAATGATCCAACAAAAGACATAATAGCTGCTGTTGTATAAAACAAACAGCTTTCTTATTCAAACAAACCGTTAGCATCACAGAGTCAGACTGGGTGAAAGGGGATGATTAGCTTTTCTTTCTCAGTTCCTTCATGCTCAAACCTTTGCAGGATTCTACTAAGACTGTCCCGAGATGCCTGCCACTTTCTACGTGTATAATTAATGATAAATCTCCAAAGCCTAAGCGCTTGATGGATGGATGGAAAATGGATGTTCCAAGCACCTATTGTTTCAGGGGCTCAGGATTAGGTGGAGTTATTTAACAGTTCATTTGAGCGGGTGAGGTCTGTGTGTGTGTGTGTGTGTGCGCGCACCGGCTCTGTGGTGCCAGGCAGGACCAGAGAGTGCTCAGTGGGGTAATGCTCCATAATAAAGATTAAACACTCAAAGCCCAAATCTTGGGGAGGGGGTGTGTGTCGGAGGGAGTGAATCCATGTTTTATTAACATATCTGAAAAAGGGTGCAAACTGTGAAAGCTTAGCAGAACTCGAACTTCAACCCCCCCCATGTTCTTATCGACTAATTCCATTGACACGTATTTTGTTTTTATGTTGCTTTATTACACTGATCAAGGGCTGCTTTTGTTTGATAACTGGATTTTTCGTGAATTTATGGGAAAACAAGCTAAAAATGTGAAAAACTCCTATCTTTGTGAAACTTTGCTATCAATGTGATACAATTCAGGAAAATGTTTATGACATTTGGCTATAAAAATAAAAAATGAACTATTAATCCTTTAAGACTAACATATGAAATAACAGTCTTAATTATTTTTGTATTTGTATTTTTATTTTTTATTTTTTGTATATGGAACAGTTCATTGAAACTTTAGAGATAGTATTCATATGTGATTTTTGTTGAGCAAAGGTAGATATATTATGATATAGAAGAATATGGAGCCCAAAAAACAACTTTTTGTCAGTGACCCAAAGTAAGAAAAATATAAGCAATTTGGTGTAGGTTCTCTAAGTTTGATAATGTCAATAATTTAGAGGTCTTAGCAATTTGCGTATCACGTGTGATAAATTCAGCTTACAGTTAAGATGAATTTTAAAACCTTAAGGAATTTGTTTTTGATTGAAGTTATTTTGATTTGAGATGATTTGCAGCTTATAATTATTATCATTATGTCTAAAACACTGGTGAATTGTGATTTATAATTGAACATTACTAACCTTTTTTAAAACTGTTAAGTGACATTCTGAAAGCGTTTAATCATTTAATTGTGTGTGTGTGTGTGTGTGTGTGTGTATGTGTGTGTGTGTGTGTGTGTGTGTGTGTGTGTGTGTGTGTGTGTGTGTGTGTGTGTGTGTGTGTGTGTGTGCCTGTAACTTGGCTCACTGATAACAGAGAACCTGTGAAAAATCAAGGGCTCAGGCTGCGAGTGACCCTGAATTGTTCTAACTACTACACAATGTCTCCCATGTGTGCCACAGATGGAGTCACGTTAGCTTCCACCCGCACATCCACAAACATCTGGATTCCTCTAGAACAACACTCAGCTTTAAGAGGGCTTTATCTGCTCATGTGTGCGGTCCTACAAAACAGACACATCACGCTTCTCTGCATATACACTGCTAATGAAAAACAGTACAAATACATACAACTTCTGACCACAATTACACATTTCTGTCAATAGTTTACCTGTCATCAACTATTTAAATTTGTAAAATCACATCTGAATATTATGACATATAGTAAGAAAAAATATATAATCCATAGTTAAATATCATAAACTTTATTTACGATTCTGGTAGGTCAACAAAGGTGAAATGCTAAACACCAATTAACAATTATAATGTGCAACACCTGTTCACCATCAATTCTGCATGTCATTTTTTTTACTTTTTCTTTTTACATTTATGCATTTGGAAGACATTTTTATCCAAAGTGACTTATATTGCATTCAAGAAACACATTGACATTCTAATCAGTTCTTGCTTTCCTTGCGAATCAAAACCATGACCTTTGAGTTGCAAGCGCCACACTCTACTGTTTGAGCTACAGGAAAACATGTAGTCAGAATACAGCACGCATAGATACCAACTATTAACCTATGATGCCTACTGTATCCCCAAAACAAAAGGCCTCAAAACTTTAATTAATTTTTTTTTTGCACACAAACTACAACATGCCTTCTGTCATCTGAATGATAGTTTATACTTTTTAGCAAGCACAAGCCTTTTAGAATAATTCTAAAAACATCAAGTTATGCTCCGAGTGCCTTTTTGCTGTGTCGTACTTTTTTAGAAAATCATAGTAAATTGTGAGCATTAAAATAATCACGTGTGAGCTCCATATTCTCAATATCATGTCATATGAGACATACAAGCCTAATGTATCAAATATCATACTTGACAAAAAACAAAACACATATTTGAACTTTTTTAAAAGTTGTTTAAAGATTCAACACACTGTTTCAAACAATAACATTTTTCTGACTATTATTTCATATTGCATGCTCTACAGTGTTTTAATGCAAATTTGTGTCATTCATTATGTTTCTATGCAATAAAACATTTTATAAATGTTGTAAGGCACTCAGGGCTGTGCTGCATCATGAATTTTATAAAATATGAATGCTAAAGGGGTTGCAGCTTCTTACATGTTCCTTTCATAGGCCTAAATAGCACATCATTACAACAACTACAAAAATCTGAAAGAAATGGATGAATCCTTAAAGAAAATGATGTCATCATGATGTTGTTGATGTTATCAAGAAACATCATTTTCTTTAAGGAGTCGTCTGATGCATAATCATTTTAATCAATTCTGTTTGCATACGTTTTAACTATAAGAATATAGAGAGCAACATAAATCTCATTTAAAATAATAACAGTGCTCTGTCACATCCTCATAATGATTATTATTTCTTTCCAAATATAACTAGGAAGCTTTCAAAGATTCTTCGGTAAACAAAAGATTTCTCAAAGCGCATGATCTGCAGTCCAGCCTCCGCAGTGCACGCTCAGGTCAGCCATCCTGAACGCTAGCGCCGTAGCATTTATCACATGATCTCCAAAACAAACGAGGGATTTGGGTTCTTTTCTGCAGTCATGGGATGAGGTGACAGGCACCACAATAGGATGAGAAACGAGCTGTTTGTGAACTTCAGCTCGATCTGCTTTTGAAAGGGATTTTGCAAGACAGTGGAGTATTCAGTATGTTAGCAACAACAGAATTTAAAGTGATAAGAGTGATTCAAAAACACCATTTATCAACTAATACTAACAATGCTACGAAATGGAGTTAGTTCAGTAGAGTGACATCAGAAACTAAAACTGTCTGATGGGTTAAACATTTTCAGCTGCCCTGAAACATTAGATTGAGTCAATATAATAACTTGAATACCAGCTTTTCCATGTTATTAAAATTTCAAAATACACTTACACGCCAAATCATATTGGGGACGAGTTCATTAACTCGTCCCCCAGCATCAACAGAATACTCCAGCTTTCCGTGTTTTCACTGATATCCTCTGAAAGAGTACAGAATCTCCTGATCAAAACTCAAGCGAAAAACAAGCAGAAACAAATGATAGCATATGTGAGCAGATGGGGGGGTCAATATTAAACCACAAATAAATCAAACTGCCTAATGCTACTAAATGAAATGTGGACCCAGGGCTAGCGGCAGGACTTTGAAGCTTTGGGGTATTGAACTCCATCGACGTTTTCAGCATTGCTCTGAATCCGATCTGAATGTAAAATAAATGTAGAACAAAAACTTTTTTGTTTTTGTTATTGTTGTTGTTTAAAAGGAAAGGCTCTTTTCTTTCTTTTGATATATTATATGTTCAGACAAAATATTCTGAGGGCAATGACACTTTTGTGAAACTCGCTGGTAAAAAATGCTGGTGCTGTCTGGCAAATAAATACAAAGTTGGAAGAAGCGGCAGAAACATTATTTCTGCAGTGGCTTTCAGCATTATAAAGTCTATTTTTTTCACACAGGGCCATGCAGGTTTGTATTTTGTTTTCCCTTAATAATAACAACCTTCATTTAAAAACAAAATGTACTTTTAATCTTTGACTAATATTTAAATTAGTTTGATGATCTGAAATATTTAAGGACAACAAAAATACAAAAAAATAAGAATTCAGAAAGGGGCAAAGACTTTTTCACACCACTGTACACACAAACACCCAAAACGTCACAGACTAAAAAATGTATAAATTTGCATTAGATATCAAACCAAGTGTCAACCATAAACAAATGCTTCTGGAACCTTCCGCAGAACTACAGTATCTAATAAGCTCAATTTCACACAGGTGTCCTGATCAACAACAGAACTCACAAATAAGGATGAAATTATGATTATGATAATTAATTATTATGTGAAATTGTGATGTAAAAAATCTAAAATATTTTTATTTACAAAAAAACGTAACCATAGGCATTACTATAGAAAGGTTTCACTAGCAATTGGGAACCGCAAAGAGATTTATTCTTCCCTTTCAGAACGAGAAGCTGCATCAGTAACTGATGCTGTGAGAAAGCTCTGCGAAATAGGGCTGTGAAGCATGTGTGAAATCAGTCCTATAATAAAAACAAAGCTAGGTGGTTGCCGTCATTAGCAGGAAATATTAAGCGCACACAGACCAAACAATGTCAGCTTCTATGCTTTCAGCAAGCATTCTGTCTGAACATTTTCGCGTGTCCCTCCCTGTGATGTTTGTTTGAGAAAGGAGAATACACATCCGCTCTAGTAATGGGGGACTGACAGTGTTCATTCATATATTTCAGTAGTCAGTAGTTTTAGCTCCACTTCTCCCTTCTCGAGGAGGTCTTAATCAAGTGGCTTGGATCTCACATTTGACAAGGCTTTGACAGCTTTCCATAAATAATCTGTTGCTGGGACATCACGTTTGCTGAGGTAGCACGTAGATTATGGGTCTGCAAAAAAGAATCGGTGGCTCGGAGCCTATGTTTTCCGAGGCAGCACACGGACTATGGGTCGGCAAAAAAGATCCTGTGGCTCGGACACTGTGTTTGCCGGGGCAGCGTGTAGATTACGGGACTGTAATAAAGATTCTGCAGCTCAGATCCTGTGTTTGCCGAGGCAGTACGTAGATTACAGGTCTGCAAAAAAAGAATCTGCGGCTTGGATCCTGTGTTTGCTGAGGCAGGGCATAGATTATGGGTCTGCAATAAAGAATCTGCGATCTTTATGATTCTTTTTGTGTTTGAGATTCTAAGATAGATATACAGCATTTCATTTACAACATGCTTACTTGAATGGTTGATCTTTGGCTCCATTTAATTCGGAGGAATTACCCATGATATGTTCCTCATCTCCCTTTGACGCCCAAAAGTTTCCCTTTGTGGATTTTTATTGGAATATTGGAAAATACTGTCATAAATATCTCAGTGGGTCCTTCTCACATGGGGTTCCAGTTCACATTAGTAGGCTTCCAAGCAGGCTATGGTTATGGAACAGGAGGTAAAATTTGTGTGTGTGTGTGGGGGGGGGGGGGGGGGGGGGTGTTGGGGGGACTGTAAACCTCTGTCCTCCCTCTGACAGAGGTTCACAGTCAATATTTTATTGTTCTTAAGACGGAGGGGGTGTTGTGTCCAATTCTAGATTTTCCCGCTGAGACGAATCATAACACAACCATATGGTTAAATCATAATAATTTAGCAAAACCAACCATAATATAATTTTTACTTTCGGCTTAGTCTTGTCACCTTGTAATATTTGGGATGATGGTCCGGCATTGAGATGTTGGTACGACATCTTAAGGCTGAACACAAAGTGTGAGTTCAGCATTGTGGAGTACCTTTTTTTTAGGTGTGGTGTGGGATTCAATGACAGTGTAGGCACCTCTGTCCCCTGCCTGTATCATTTTGATCATCACAGCTGTGAGAAGAATAAGCTAGGTCAGTCACTCACTGTCAAACAGTTTCAAGTCTGTTAGGTCTGATGGCAGCTGTGTGCAACGGGATCCTTTTTGGCCTGCTGTATATGAGGGCCTCGGAGTGGTGGCTTAGGACAGAGGTTTCTCTGAGGGTCAACCTGTTCTGCATACTCAAGGTTACATGCAGGTGTTTCATACTTTAGTTATGTGGAAGAACTCTTGGTTCTTGTCCTGGGGTCCTGTGCTGGGAGCTCCTTGTCATCACGCACGCTTACGACAAATGCTTTCCTCATCATCTGTGGACGGATCATCACCTCTCTTGTCACTTAATTGCCAAGCACCAGATTCAGGGAGAAAACGTCCTGTTGAGGCAGAGACTGAGGCCCAGGGAATGTGGAGGTGCAGACTTGGGTGAGGCTGCATCTCTACATGATTTCCTTGATTGTTCTGCTCCCAGGAGTTCTGGAGAGTAAAGTTCTGGAAGTATGGGTTTGACTTCTGAGGGGGTCCAACTCATAGACTCAGGTTTCTTAACTAAGGTTGTTGAAACCACACTTATTCCAGAGCTCCCTGCTCAAGGAAACAGGTGGAAATCATCAGCTGGATCCAGTTAACTGCGTTGTTGGAAGAGTGCTGGGAATTTTGCTGGATTGACGCCTTAGATGGCCTTAGTTGGTTACCATGTACCTTTGAGTAGTGTCTTTGGGAAGAAACATTTAGCTGTTTAGTCAGTGTTGCATCAGATCAGGAGGAGTATGGCAGTATTGGAAATCTTATAATAGGGGTATTCCTACAAAAGGTGTGTGATGCGGTGGGATGTGCCTCTCTGCACACAGTCGTCAGTTATTACTACCTAGATTTGGGTCTCACCTCTGTGTCGCTTCTGTCTTGTTTTGCTAATCTGATTTCACACAAGACAGGTACTGGTTAGTATGGCATTGTGGGTATTAACATTATTATCAATTCTCGATGCAGTGCGAGTTCCCTTGAAAGAGAACGTCAAGGATACAACTATAACCTGGGTTTCCCAAAAAGGGAACAAGACGCTGCGTTGCCCTGCCATACTTTTGCTGTATCTGTGATCAACTTGCCCGTCAAAAGCTGACAAAGTTTTGTCTGGGTGCTCTTTATAGCTTCCTGGTTATGAAGGAACTCTCCTACAATCATGCCTGTGTACTGATTTCACTCAGACTTCACGACGTAATCACACAGAGCGTTCCAACAGCATCAATTCTCAATGCAGTGTCTTGTTCCCTTTTCAGGGAATTCAGGTTACATACAAGTCTTCGTAACAATCATATTATAACTTTAAACCTACCGAAAAACTTTTTATTTTTCTTGAAAATTGTGTTTCTGCTATCTTTCCTTAAAATAAATGCCGCTTGGTTTGATATTTCGTAATATAATGCAGTGACATTTTAGGAGCTTAGTGTCCAAATAGTTTTGGGACCACTGCACACATAGTTGCCTGGCAGAAATGGGCCTGGGGACATGGCTTTCCCTGTTCTGAGACAGAGGGGGAAAAATGCATCTACAGTGTGGAAAGAGTACGAGAGGGTCCCAAACCACCATTACCGCAAGGGCACCCCAACCTCCCCGAACCTATAACGTCTTTAGAAAGGGTTACCGTGTCAACCACAGTCCAGTTGCATGTTATTATATGAGTGCAGCTCAGACTGAATTAATGAACACCCACTCAGAGAAATAGAAGAGGACTTTGAGTAAAGACAAAGCAAGCCACTTTATCCTTCCTTTGTTCACAGACAGTTCCCTTTCAGACATCATAGAAAGAAAATAGAGTGATGCCGTTTTAAATTGTTAATATACTGCTCATTCACCAGCCTTCTATTTGCTCTCCATCCCTCTTCACTTTCTCCCACTTGAATTCCAGCACAGTCGAGCGGAGCTGTGCCGTCACAGACCAGCTTCTGTCCACAATGGATCATTCCATCCTCAATCACTGATCTTTCTCTTTCACAGTCTCTATCGCTCTCTTTCTGCCCCTTATATCCCTCTCGCTCTCATACACACACACATTTCACTTTTCATACTGTATCTGAGGCTCTAGTCCTGTGAACGCTGGGAAGATCAGGGATAATGACAGCATTCTGTTCTGGAAAGTACAATTCCCACAGATGTGACAGAAAGAGACATTTGTTTTCTGTTCTTGTCCAAGAGGAGAGTATGACAGGAGATGCCTTTGGGAATAAGAGGCCAGATAAAAAATGTCTTGTACCCGCCTTTGCAAACAACCTTCACATACTTCGGTGGTTTCATGTACAGTATATGCACACATATGTATTTGTGCTCTGAGAAGCCCAAAAGCCATAAATTGACAATCAAAAGACAATGTTTATATACTTCCATTAATTTGTCTGATGACACATGAATAAGCATTTTGATAGCGTCAGTGTAATTCTGCACATTACAACAGAAAATATATTCTTTAATTTGGAAAAAAAAAATAATTGTATGCGACTTATTTAAATATTTGCCCATAATATTCATCTAAAAACCCAAGATGATCAGTTATCTTCAGAAACACAAATGAAGACATCTTTAAAATGTCCCACCATTGAAAGTCCATTTCACCCAAAGTTTGACACTACAAAAGTTCATAAACACATTGTGATAGATTATAATTATATATCCAGAAATATCCAGATTAATCAAATGGTTTAATCCAAGGCTTTTATACTGCTCAAACTAAATTTAGGCAACACTTAAATCACATATTCAATCTCAATGAATGAAATATTCCATTGGACATCTTTAATTATATACATTCCATAATTGGTTATGTCAATGGAACCAAAAAAACACAGAGGGCTGGATTCAAAATCATACCAAAAATCGATGTAAGAAACATCTCGGTTATGAATGTAACCTAGGTTCCCTGAAGAGGGACGAAACACTGCATCAAAAATACTATGGGAACGCTTTGCATTTTTTTTTTATGTCGTGAAGCACGTGTGAAATCTAAGCAATGGTGTGAATGTATGTCAGAGGTGGGATGACGTCATGAACCAAGAAGGCGAGGAAGAATAGAGATTTTAAAGTTATAAACTTAACTGGAACCTCCTCGATAGGTTCAAAAAGGACCAGGTATAGGCCCAAACTTTATATTGTTTGGGCCTATATACAGGCCCATAACTGTATAAACTATATTCCAAACTGCCTTACTATGTACTGCAAGCCTCAGCCTCAGAATGTCACAGAGGAAATGGGTAATTACAGTGGTACCTCAAGATATGAGTTTAATTCATTCCAGAACCGAGCTCGTAAGTCAATCGGCTCGTATCTCAAACGAATTTCTCTCATTTAAAATAACTGAATTCCGGACCTATGAAAAATCCCCAAATCTCAAACCGCATTGCACTCCTGCTCATCAGCCACTGACTGGAGGAGGTGTCAGCGATGCGTAGATAAGCTTCCAGTTGTAATCACGGTCATTTGATCTCTTTATTTGGCATAAACGCCCTTAAAACAGCCATTATATGAAAGAATATGTTCTTACGATTATACTCATAATAATAAAACAATATATTTCGTTGTAGAGAGAGCAATAGAAGACGCTCTGCACTCGCTGCTCATCAGCCACTGACTGGAGGAGGCATCAGCGATGCGTAGATAAGCTTCCAGTTGTAATCACAGTCATTTGATTGCCTTATTTGGCATAAACGCCCTTAAAACAGCCATTATATGAAAGAATATGTTCTTAAGATTATCTCAAAATGGGATCCTGTCAAGGAGAGACACTAGATCCGTTAACCACACTCTGCTCAGCGAACTCTCTTCAGAACTACTGGGTGCAGAGCAGTCAGGGGAAAAACTTACAGATGTAGCCTTGGCCACGTCTGAACCATAGCATCCAGTCCGAGAGGAGCAGGTGTTTGAGATGCTGCCATCAGGCCCAGCAGTCTCAGGAACTGCTTTACAATGAGTGACTGGCCAAGCTCTCCACTTTTTATTTTGCTGAAAGATGGTGTCGATTCGCACAGAGAAAGATGTGCAGACATCGTTACCAAGTCCCTAGGAACGTGGTCATCAATATATGAGAAAGTAAAGCGTTCTTCTTCTTAGCGTTCAGCCTTAACCCTAGCTCCTTCATGTGTGCAGTAATGATGTCTTGATGGAGGACTGCTAACTGCTGCGACTGTGCTACCAAACATGACGTAGTTCAGAACGTGGACCATTGCAGTAACCAAAGTACATGATTCCAGCTCCTGAAAGAGGATATCGGATCCGCCAGGTGAGAGCAGAGATCAGGCCAGAGCCGTCTCTAGCCCCTCCGACTGATCCATATGCAATCCACAGGACGAGGATTGCTGCTGTGCCTCAGCAATGGCGCGACCAGGACCCTGAGGAACCCGAGCCTGGGCGACCTCCTTAAAGACTGCCAGATATGACTGACCAATTTGTTCCAGACCAGAATGCCAACCCTCTATCATTCTTTGAAACAGTGAAGAACCAGCTGTAAAATCCAATCTCTGTATCTAGGAGAGTTACAAGTTCAATGGCCCCTTACCCTTTTACTTCTTGCTTTTCTTACTAGAACCAGGAAGTGTGAGCATATTATCCCAGTTCTGTCAACAGCACCTTATTAAACACCATATACATTTTAAAATCTTGCTAATTACTTACAAAGCATTAAATGGTTTAGCTCCCCAGTATTTGAGCAACCTCTTTACACATTATAGTCCTTCACGTCTATTGCGATCCCAAAATTCAGGCCAGTTGATAATACCTAGTATATTAAAACCAACTTCTGGCAGATGATCCTTTTCCTATTTAGCACCTAAACTCTCGAACAATCTTCCTATTTTTGTTCGTGAAGCAGACACAATCTGTCAGTTTAAATCTAGACTCTAAAACACATCTCTTCAACCTTGCTTACACATAACACTATACATTTTTCAATTCAAATCATGTTGTTACATTGTTAGGTCATTGTTAGGCTGCATAATTTACGTCAGTCGGAACCGTGAACACTTCCCATAACACCTGATGTATTCGTTACATCATAAGACGATTTTCATCTACACTGATATTAGTCTCTGTTTATACTAAGGTTAATGTAGTCAGCCATATCCGGGCCATATCCATATCAGATGAAGGACCTGCATCTGAACACAACCACAACATAAACATGAAGTGTCAGCAGTAATTGTGACTCTATATGTGACTCAATGTTTGTTTGTTGGGCAGTGAAGAACTGGTCCCAGAGTGAACCTGGTTTCTCCCACGTTTTTTTTCCTCCTTTCTGTCACCTGGTGGAGTTCTGGGTTCCTTGCCACTGTCACCTCTGGCTTGTTTAGTTGGAAACACTTAACAGTTAATATTCATAATTTCTTCCAGAGCTGCTCTACAGTCAAAACAAACATTGCTTCATTATTTTTCTGTTATCTCTGTAAAGCATTGAAACAATCTTTATTGTAAAATCGCACTATATAAATAAAGGTGAATTGACTACATTACCAGAGCCTGCTCGTGACCCGTGGTATTGAATGGTGATGGTCCACAGGACCCAATGAGAAATATTTGGCAAACGTATCCATGCTGCCAGAAACTCTGGCTGACCTGTAGTATTACTTGAGCATTCACTCCAGCGCCCTGTCCTGCAGGGGACACCTGAACTGATTGCTCTAGGACCCTCCTCAGAGGGAGCTAGGATTCCAGGTTGGAACTGGAGAGACTCGCCAGAGACCGCTGCAGCCTGTTGCACACAAGGTGGCAGAACAATCACTTGTGGGCACAGTGTACTGAGGTGTACACCACTTCCTGTCTGAGGGGGCTGCATTCACAGTCCTCTGGCAATCTTGCCGTGGGGACCTTTTGCTTGCAGCCTTCCTGGAGATGAGTATGGTCCTCAGATCCCGCCTAACTCTAGAGTACTAAGGCTGAGATTGTGTCTTGACCCCCCTTTGCTCTGAGAAGGTTTTTGGGTAGCGACTCTCTGTTTTTGAGTGGCATGGTTTGAGGGCCTCAGAGACCTGAGCTGAGGAGTGAGTTGAGGCTGAGCAGTTTCTGGAATGCTGCTGCTTGTTTGCGATTGGATGTCTTTTATGGAGGTTAGGCTTTCCAGGGCTACCATAGATCAGCCGCTAAACTCCTGCCTCCTGACTCAAGGCATTAAGTGATAATGAAGATTGTGGAGTGAGGTAGCTCGTAAGTGCCTACTAGCAAGACATAGTGTGTAGTATGACAAGGAGGCTTTCTTCCACTCTCTCAACACCTCGGTAGAGGTTGCCCCTGACGTAGAGGTTGTGCTCAGAAAAAAGGGAACTTTAGTCTATTTTATTTATTTATTTTTCTGGGTGAACATCCCTTATCTTAACAGGCCAGATGATGTTTAAGCCTGGCAAAACTAGAGTCAAAACTCATAAGCTGGAAATTGAAGTGGCAGCCTCGATACTAACAACATCTAGCTCCTCAGAGCTGGATAGGTGCAACAAAGGTACGCCATATCAGACCTGCCAGGTGAGGGCTGAGATAAAGCCAAGTCCGTGAGCACAGCCGATGCCCACGAGCACTGACCATACGCGCCCTGCTCCTAAGCAAACAACACACACATTGTGTGTGTCCCTGTTAGTAATGAAGTGAGGGAAGGGAGTAACACAAAGTCTGAATTGATTGCTTTATTGTTATTTTTTGTGATTCCATGTTCTTTTTAAACTAGCTTAGGATCTTTCAACAAACACAACATCCACAAAAACACTATCGTTTCACATATAGTGCTTAGGGAAGACACGTAAGCTGTCAATTTCAGCAATTTGGCATTCACGACGTAGTGACGCAAAGTGTTCCCATAACTTCAGGGATCTGAACTTACAGGCTGATCCAACTTACATGAAGTTCATCACAGCAACACATAAAGTGTATAGTCGCAACATGCCTGTATGCACTCACGGCAATAGACGGGCTTACTCCTGATGAGATGAAGGATGGATCTCCTCCCAGACCTGGATCAGGGCATCAATGAGATCCTCAACAGTCTATGGTACTACTTGACAGCTTTGGTTCTCAGTTGGTTCTCAGGTTCTCAGTTGGATTCAGGTCTGGAGAACGTGAGGGCCAGTCAATAGCATCAATGCCTTTGTTATCAAACCACTGTCTACACACTCAACCTATATGACGCGGGGCATTGTCATGCACCAGGAAGAACCCAGGGCCTACTACAACAGCATACGGCTTTGCTCTGAAGACTTCATCCAGTCTCATGAAGTCTGTTTCTGATAGTTTTGTGCACACCAGTGTCGTGCTGGAGGTCATTTTGTTTTGGCTCTGGCAGTGCTTCTCTTGTTCTTCCTGATACAAAGGAGCAGATACCAGTCCTGCTGCTGAGTTGTTGCCCTTCTATGTCCCTGTCCAACTCTCCTTGTTTAACATCCTGTCTCCCAGTATCTCCTCCACGCTCTCAAAAACAGACTGTCTACAGACAGTTACAAGAACCCTAATAAAACTGACAAAACTAATAAGGTGAGAACAATTCTCTATTGCCACTACCAGGAAATAATTCTCTTTATACAAATAAAATAAAGAGAATTATTTTATACAATAAAATAAAAAAATAAAAAAAATACAAATAATTTTTATTTTTTATTTTTTTTAAATAAAAAAAATGAATTTTTTTTTTATTTTTTTTTTTTATTTGTATATTTTTATACAAATAAAAAAATGTAAAAAAAATTCAGTCAGGGGCCAATAAAATGTTACCAAGCCAGGGGCCAAGAAGGTAAATTATTACATTCTTCTCATAGTCATACTAGAATCCAAAAATATTATTTTTATCCAGTACTCCCCCGCTCGTAATGACAGAAAAGGCTGAACATCTTCAATTGACCCATGTTTTTAGACCGTCTAGTGCTTGAGTGCATGAGAAAGCTTTCTATTTTAATTGAACAGGCATGTGCTGTTAAATGAGCTCCTAAAGTGACAGTTAGAAAGCACTGTTAAAAGCGTTCAAGGGGGTGTGCTCAAATCGCTTAAGTTTGTGTTTACAAGCAGATACAAGAGACACTTGTAAAACTTTTAATGTGCTTTGAAAGGCTTGTTATGAAATGTCTGTTTTGAGATTCAGATAATATAAATCAAGCTTGTACAACAATGCATGATTAGCTTGTCAAGTTTTATTCACACTTTTGTGTGATGAAAAAGGAAAAACGACTTTCAATTCCTTTCCCATCGGCTTCTGAGTATGTGTTTGTGTGTGTGTGTGAGTCAGTGTATTGGGTGGTCAGGACCCCTCTGCATTCTTCAGAGCGATCTACTGCCCCTGGGGCTGCCTGGCCTGGCGTATAATTGCCCTCCGCTACAGATAGTTACCAGCCTTCCTTGTCCCTCTCCTCTTCTCTTCTTCCCCCTGTTTATTCTCTCTGATTTCAGGCTCCTTTGGGTCATCATTCATCAATGGGGCCCCCAGCCCCTGAGGACCCGACCGGGAGGCCCCTGTTACTACGCCTCCATAACCAGAGGCCATTTCTGATGGAGGCACATTATACGGTGGAAGAAGAGAGCATGAAAATGCAGCACGAGGCTGGGCTGAACGGCAGTGATTATTATATCCAGATAATCATTTCAAACAAATTATCATGGTAATCAATCAATCGTCACATTTGAAGCACCTCGTCTCAGGGTTGCAGAACACACCTCATGACCTGTAATGTATTGTGGGTCATAATCAGATGTCTGAATTTACAGATTTATTTGAGATTATATTTTTAAAGGAGCGGATTTTCCTGGTTCAGTTAAGCTAACATAAGAGACTCATAATTTCCCCTGCAGACAGATCTCCTTCTGCTGATGTTAACGGGTACAGCAACACTCCTTTCACCTTTCCATGAAATGTGGTGCAATGTACCACATGGCTGAACACTAAAGAACAAGCTACGATATGTAGTTGACCATAAAGGTATATATACATACACACAGACACACACACAAACTGTGCGTGTGTGTGTATGTGTGCATGTATACCTTTATGATCAACTATATATCGTAACTTGTTATCTTATTCTTATATATATATATATATATATATATATATATATATATATATATATATATATATATATATATATATATATATATATTGGTACATTTGCTGACAAAAATTGTCTTTTGATTGTACTGATAAAAACAGAACAAGTTAAGATAACACTGGGCATTTTTTTAAGTCTATGAGAGATCACAACAGGGGCCACAATAGCACTGATACAGTCTCAGAGAGCTTGTCAAAAGAGCCATTAATCTCTTTCCCATTAAAACATCAGCCGCCTGTTTTAGCTACATTTGCAAAGCGAAATGGTTTAATATCCAGCCAGACACACAGGCACAATGCTGGAGGCGATCTGTTTCAAATACAATTATAACACATTGATTTACTATAATTAATCTATGTCTCTGTGTACTATCATTGTCAGTTCATTGTAAGCTTATGTGTCACGCACACACAGACACTCACACTTACACACACTTTTGCGACAAAGTGTGGTGGATTATGTATAAAAGAACTCAAAGCAAGCCTGTGTGTGTGTGTTTGTGATGGCATTGGACAGATGCATTCAGATAGGCATCTCTGTTTCTGAGAGTTTTTGTGTTGTAAAGGAGGGATAAATGGTTAAAAGCAAAGGACAAAAAAGATAAGTTATTTTTCTTTTTGTGTCTGCTGGGATTTAAGACATTTTTCATCTCCCATAAAATAAGAGTGGAAGATTTTTTTTTTACTGTCTGAGCAGATGCATCTCAGAGACACATTGTAGGATGTGAGGAGAATGGATGGTGTTAAAGATTATCAGGCACAGACGTTTTCTCTGTATCTGAACCCATACACACATAGACACAAACACTGGCTCTTATTTGATGGCACATTAAGACATATTCAGACGTGTAACAGTGCATTTAGTCTATTAGGGTAGATGATGAGTGACACAGCTATTCATAACACCTTATGCATAATTCATTATATTAATAAGGATGCTTGGAGCATTTCTGATTAGTTTTTTGTTTTTGTTTTGGTGACTCAACTTAGTGAATAAAATATGTACTGAAAGACTTTGATGTGCAACAATCAAGTCAAGTATAATCAAGTCTCATTTGTTTAGGGAATCAGTTAATTTGGACAGTGGAACTGCTTCATTACATTATCACTATATTATTCTCAGAGGTCCCTGTACAGTATATTTAAGTTACTCTTTAAGTTACAGTAGTTACTCCTCAAGTTACTTTTTCAAATGTTGGATTTTTTTTAGTTGCGTTAAACAAACTCTGAAGATTGGTGTGAATAATAAAAATAAAAATAAATGTTCAAAAGAAAATTTTCATTAAACATTAATTAAATATACTTCAGCCAATATGCATTTTATCTACAATTTGACATACATTTATCTACATTTAT
This sequence comes from Rhodeus uyekii, assembly GCA_037043235.1. Lineage (NCBI taxonomy): Eukaryota > Metazoa > Chordata > Actinopteri > Cypriniformes > Acheilognathidae > Rhodeus > Rhodeus uyekii. The sequence continues at coordinate 758,890 of JAWRVZ010000206.1, forward strand.
CTACAATATAAGTATGCTCACAGTTCTGTCATGAAACTCTTCTGAGCTGCTGACTGGTTCTCTTAAAGCCAACCACTTAAACGAATTGATCTGCTTGTTCTAGGTAACCTATTTATTTCTGTGCCAAACAGGCTTAAATTTGCCGAGGTAAATGGTCAACATCCCCAGCACCACCTGCATGTTATGGCAGTAGCCTTCACTCATGAATCAGCAGTCCTCTAAGACTAAGCCTTTTTCAAAGACTAACACATTCATTACAGTAATATATCAGTATAGTCATACTCCCTGTCTCTGTGATTAATACTAATTATTAATACATTTATTTTCCAGATCAGTTAACATAAAGAATGCTATTTGAGGCAAATTGCTGTTTCTCATTTTGCTTTTGTACTGTAGTGGTGGGATCAGCATACCTGATCGATCTGTAAAGAGGGATGGACATAAAATAAATCATACCTTTTTAATACAGCTGTCTTGTGACGACGTTTCATGATCATTCAGCATTTGCTGTGAAGACAAAAGATAAACAGTTAATGATTAACCACTAAACATTAGTTAATGATTACTAATAATGAATACTAATACATACAACATCATGTCATTTTTATGGCCTAACATCAGCACTTCTTTGACTATTCAAAAGACTGTATGGCTTTTCTCATTTTACACTGCAAGTGTTTCAGAGTGTTTTTAAAAACAGAAAAGATACTTTGGTTTGCAGTAAAAATTCATTAATATTTGACCTGTAAAAATGTCCACATGATCCTGTTGATGTGATATAACTTTTATAGGTGGAGGTACTTGTGGTTTTTCATTGGTAATGGTTAGAATACCAAAAATACTCTATATAAAGATTCAGATTAGTATGAACCAAAATACTGCAACTAACTGAGATTTGATGTGCCCTTTGAAGCATGTCGAGAAGTAAGCATTAAATGGCTATTGAGTCTGTCATTCGAATCTGAAACCCCTGCTGGGCCGCAACTACAGCAGCACAGGTTAAACCATCCCGAGTGTCATTAAATGAATGCTGCAAAGTTTTAACATAGACAGTTGGAGGAGATGTGGAATTAGAGGCCTTCAGGAATATTTATATAGAGTCAGTATAGGAGAATGCACCCACTGTCCTGCTCATATGAGAAGCAAGCTTGTTCCAGGCTTGGAGATAATAAGGCCTCATATGAATCTCAGAGGCCTTCATTCAGAGTAGAACAGGAAGAGGCTGTGCTCTGGGATTATTGAGCCATATTCAGGTTTTAAAGTAATCTGCAGTGCCCAAAGCTCACCAGTTTCCTCTCTCATCCTCTGAATGAAGGGTGTGTGAGAGTATGCAAAAGTTCTCTTTGATACTTGGATTGAATCAGATAGTTGAACATTTCAGATGGGCTTAACACACAATATCACACACACACTGAATCAAATTGATTCAAATATTTTTAGAGAAGGACTGTTGTCTAACTCCGAGTTATATCACATCCTTTGATTTTTTTGGATTAATAAGCAAAATTTTATATAATGAATAATAAATAATAAAATGAATTAAATTCTTAAAATATATATATATATATATATATATATATATATATATAAAAATAAATTAAAACAATTTTTTTTTATATAAAATAAAATAAATTCTTAATGAGGATTACTTTGTTGATCAAAATTTGTTCCCATATTGGCAAATATGCAAATTTAAATTTAAAATAATAATGCAAAAATAATCTAGCATTCAGTGTCTATTGTCTCAGTATATATATATATATATATATATATTGTCATATATATATATATAATGACAATTTGAGGAGTACAGAAAGTAATTTGTCCTGAAGATACAAAGTATGTACATAAGAATGCTTACAATACAAAGTTTTGTGTGTGTATGTTTGTGTGTGTATGTGTGTGTGTGTGTGTCATGGTAGGTGCTCAATATTATATAGCATACATCTTGATTTTGCATGCTCCATCTGTAAGCAACCATGTAAAGGAGGTGAATGTGATTGCAAAGGTGAGAGAGTGAGTCGATGAGGGAGAAAGCAAACAGAATAAGCGACTCTTTTACAGGATACTCTCCAAAGTCTGTACCGCCTTTATCAGAGTGTGATTGACAGCTCTGCAGACTGCCCAAAATCTGTGGTTCTCTAAATTAGGCCGTCAATGTATCCAAGCCGCCCGAGTGGAAGCAATTACATCACAAATACTCAAACAAGTCTACTTAAACTACTTACATCCATAATTCAATCCTGCAGCTATGCCAGAGCAGCACGTATCCAAAACAACCTTACACTTCTGCCATGTTCACATGACACATTTTAAACAAGAGCCCTAACACAATATCTACTTATTCCTTATTGATCTATTGATTTATTTATTCTCATTCATATCACAAACTGTTTTGCCCCTTGACATGTTAAAGCAAATATCTATAATCTTATGCATATTCACAAGCACACACACATAATTTTGTAATGCAATTTTAATTACTCTACAGTTTGCTGCCAAACCAATGCTCTACATTTGCTCTGTGAATAGTTTACTATCCCTGGGATAGTTTTTCATTTTAGAGTTTAAATGTGTTGAAAATGCTTGAAGTCGTGGAAATTATTAATGTAACAAAAAATATATAGATCACAGAGTTATGAATTACTGGTGGGGTGATGAGAATGTATGAAACAGTTTGACAGATTCATAAGCATAAATGTTTACAGCACAAAAACTACTACTGTAAAACACTACTAGGTGCTCTCAGGTAAGTGAACAGTTTCACACCAAAACAGGTCCCAAACTGTCAAAAATACTCCAAATACAATAATGCTTTATATATATCTCTTTCAACTTATTCCACTTTTTTTTTTTTTACCAGTTTCAGAATTGCTGAAATGTTGTGCAGTATTTAACTACAGGTGAATGCAATTTTATGAATATGATAGATTGAATGGTAAAGTAAGGAAAACATGGCATTAATATGCTACCTGAATTTAGCTAAATCTAGCAGGCAAAACATCAGACATCCTTATCCACAATTAATCAATTATCAATCACTGATATTTTATTCAGATAGAAAAAAAGGTTTCTATTCGTGGCTTAGGCTTTGTTAATCTGAAGTCCTTTTTGGTTTTACATAGATTTCAGTAAAATGTCCTTATTGAAAAATCTCTGTAAACGTGTGTGTGTGTGTATGTGTGTATATGTGTGTGGGCGTGCATGTGATTACCCACATATGCTTCGGCACTCGGCCATACAAATGACTTACACTCAAGTGTATGTGTGTGTGTGTCAAGCAAATAAATACTGTATTAATTAGATGGTTGGAAAAAATGATTTGCCACAAGTGCTGGTGTGATTTATGACACGTCAGAATCATTTTAACTTTCCTCCCTTTTTTTTTTTTGGCGACAGGACAATTTGTGCCACAGATAGAGAGAGGCAAGAGAGTGAGAACACTTTTCCCAAACAGACGTAAAATGCACAATTGAACCTCTCACAAGCTTCTCGAAAGGTTTGCTTACACAAGTTTGTCAGGGTTTCTTATGTAAATGAAAAGTGCTGTGAAGCTATAGTGATTAGCATGTCATGCTGACAGTGCTCGAAAGTGTCCGAAAACAGAGGCACTATGTGGAGAACTATAAAAATAAATACGAGCAGGCCGTGCTTGATGAAAGCGCAGCCACCTGTGCAGTGATTCAATGCAAGTGTCTGAAGCAAATTAGCATCAGGGAGTAAGTGTGTGTTGTTATTACTGTTATAAGCCCACCTTTGTTAGCAAGAACCATCAGGACTTCTTCTTCTCAACCTTAGCCCTATTTATATTGACACACAGACTGAACAAAAGAAAACAAGCTCACCGCACACATTCTCGCAACATTTTCCAGCACAGCTGCCCTAATAGACACACGACGGACAAAGAAAACAGTGCTTCACCTCAAAGGCTGAATTTTCCTGTGCTTTGCGTGACACCCAACATGCTGGTTTGAAGAGAAGACGACCTTGATCACTCCTAGAACAATGAGTCCTTGTCTTAGGCTAATTGGACTTTGCTCTAATTGCAATTAGAGAAGCACAGTAAACTTTGGTGAGCCAACAAAGCAGTTTGTCTCCCAGCGTGACGTTGGGGGTATGGAGTAAAACAAGCACATTTTAAGGGCTTTGCAGTGGGAAAATTTCAGAGAACGTTGCCAAAAACAATTCCCCTCAAGTCTGGATAATGTGAGGCAATATAGCAGTGCAGCCAATAGATGGTTATGGATGTCAAAAGCCGCAAGTTTCCAAAACGAACCAGTAGAGACCAACCTCAAGGCCTTTTGAACCGAGTGAGTGACATCCTGTTGGCTCGGACGACCACACCAAGAAAGCCACAAAGTGAAAGTTTTTCTTTGCAGTTATTGAGAATATTCTCTTGTTTTGGTGATCATGGAGAGTTTAAATATGTAAATGCATGATTGTATTGATCTTGTCAATTAATGTAGAAGTGGTCAGATGCAAACCTGAACTCGCGATATTACTGCAGAACAAGAAAGAGGTTTTACAAAGTGGGGTTTGTTTCTGCACTTGTAGTCTGAAACAGAACAAAACCATGATGTCAAACATAACAAAGCAGATTAATTACAGCGATAACTTGCATACCTAAACCATTTTGTTAAAGACTGTCGAATGCTCTAAACGCATCCCCTCAGTGATATTTCAGCTAAATTATATTACGTTGTTTCTTGCGTGCACAGCAATTTTTTCAAAGTGAAATGCAGTGTTAAAAGCCATTCATGAATCTGGAAATGTTTTATCATGCTAGTCATTTTAAGAAATATGGCTGTTCAGTAATGAAATGTGGTCAATGCTTTATCTGAAAAGTAACATACCATCTACACTAAACTGTACCCAAAACATAATTGATAGTGTTAACAAAAGAACATGTGAGATTCTAATAAGTCTTATTTAAGTTATTTAATTGTGCGGCGTGACTTGTACCAGGTGACTTTTACCAAGTTTACTACATCAAAAAGTCATACATATGTTGCTGGTTATGTGACGCATGCATATACATTTGTTTTTTTTTGCTTACAATGAACTATAATGAACTATGGAAAAAGTGTTTGCAAGTTAAATGATAGTACTGCACAAGTAACCATGTTGAAATAAGCAACATTCAAACAGAACACACTGGCTATGACATTTGACCTTGATAAAAACATGTCGCTACTCAGAGAACAATAGGACATAGACGGTTTTGTGTTTACCTCATCTTCTGAAACTATCAAATAAAGCTACAACAAAGCTACAGTAAACAAAAGCTCCTGCCCTACCTCCAAGTTCTTCTGATTGGTCTACTGTTTTGTAAATGACATCGATGAGTGGCGCTGCATGTAAAAAATGTAATTTCAAAAAGCAACACTTTGAAATATTCGAGACATTATTCTAGCGTGTCTATCTAGCGTGTGTTTACATAGAAAAACAATGGAGAAACTGAAATGCAAAAAAGTATGTAAAAACTCTGTATATAAGATATTGTTGATTCACTGCTACTAATGTTTACTGTTTTTATGTTTAATGTTTCACTGTTACACTGATGTTTTATTAACAAAGTTCGGGAGGCGCACTTTCAAATTAATGCAATCAACTCGTCAGCAATAATTACAACTTATTCTATCAGCATGAGAGGAAGCATATACAGTGGATATGGAAAATATTCAGACCCCATACATTTTCTTGTGGCTTTCTTGTGTCTTGCACTAAGGAGAGGCTTCCGTCGGGCCACTCTGCCATAAAGCCCCGACTGGTGGAGGGCTGTAGTGATGGTTGACTTTCTACAACTTTCTCCCATCTCATGACTGCATCTCTGGAGCTCAGCCATAGTGATCTTGGGTTCTTCTTTAACTCTCTTTACCTCTTCTCCCCCCGATAGCTCAGTTTGGCCGGACAGCCAGCTCTAGGAAGGGTTCTGGTCATGCCAAATGTCTTCCGTTCAAGGATTATTGAGACCACTGTGCTCTTAGGAACCTTAAGTGCAGCATACATTTTTTGTAACCTTGGCCAAATCTGTGCCTTGCCACAATTCTGTCTCTGAGCTCTTCAGGCAGTTCCTTTGACCTCATGATTCTCATTTGCTCTGACATGCACTGTGAGCTGTAAGGTCTCATATAGACAGGTGTTTGGGTTTCCTAATCAATTACAATCAGTATAATCAAACACAGCTGGACTCAAATGAAGGTGTAGAACCATCTCAAGGATGATCAGAAGAAATGGAATACTTAGGACCATGTGATATTTAAGTTTTTCTTTTTTTAATAAATCTGCAAAAATGTCAACAATTCTGTGTTTTTCTGACAATATGCGGTGCTATGTATACATTAATGAGGAAAAAATTAACTTACAAAATTTTTTAGCAAATTGCTGCAATATAACAGTGAAAGTGAAAGAGTGAAAAATTTAAGGGGGTCTGAATACTTTCCGTACCCACTGTATATATTCATATTCGACTCAACTACATCGCTCAACAGTTTCCGGCATCCCTCCACCACCTTGATGCACTGATACAAATAGGACTCTTCACTCTTGATTGTTCCTATCATAGCCAGGAATATGGGGGTAGTGCTCTGGATTCTGGCTAAATACCGCGCTCGGAGCCCTCTCGTATACCATACCATTTACTGTACCTGAATCATTTGTGATCACATGTGTGAACTCATGAGGCAAAAAAACTCCAACGAAATAAAAAAAAATCTGCCAGTAACAATCTGATAAACCATATATCATGAGTTTAATAAGCTCCTGGCATGCCACTTTTTTTCTTTTTCTTTTGTTGGCCAAGGCAAACATTAAAAGTGCACTGATAGTGAACGCTCCACCGTGGGTAATTAAAAATAATCACTCCCAGCTTAGCATTGTTAGATTGTCTATTATACTCTTATCAACATCTCCTATCCAGTCAGTGCATTTGAGAAAGACACAGCGGGCAGTGAAACGGATGACTAAAGGAATGTCAAATTCCCATTGTGTGAGCACAAAGGTGAGAAATGAGAGAGCCACAGAAAGTGAGTTTGTTTAACACTTATCACATGGCTAGAGCTAACAGAAGTCCTGGCGCTTGGGTCGGGATGCGGTGGGTGCGGAGAAAGATAGAGGGCAAAACACAATGACAGATTTAATAGACAAACACTCAAGACTTTTGTGCAGAAGGTCACGGCAATCTTTCATGAACGATATGTATGTTTTTCACACTTCGTGACTGCTGTTTGTCCAGCCTGATATCATGTGAGATGTTTGTTCCAGTTAACTTTGAAGAAGGTGAAGAAATGTTTGAAACAAAGCAAAGCAACCACTGAGAGAGAAGCTTTAGAATCATGTGTGAACTTTTCATATTGAGTCTGCAAAAGCATTTTAGTTCCCTTTCAAGGGAACTCGTGCTGCGTCGATGTTGGGAACGCTCTGCGCGATTGTGTCATGAAGCACTTGTGAAATTGAACCAATGGTGTAAAGGAATGTCATGGGCGAGTGACATCGTGAACCAGAAAACTATAAAAGTGACGCCATGAACAGAGCATAAAAGCGCACCGGAACCCGGAAGTGACAGCTTTAAGTGTCTTCAGCGCGTACGTTTGTCTGAGAGATTGTGCTTGCGAGTTTACGACCACCTTCTAGTTTAAAAAGTTAGGGCTGGATTGTGTGTGTGTTTGTTTGAATTTGTTTGTTTATTCCGTGTGCTTTTCCTTGCTCCCGTTTCATTACAGGTAAGGATACACACAGGCAGTGCGTCCTCTGCCTGGGAGGGGAGCACGCTCTGTCAGCGCTCGAGGGCGCTAGCTGTGAGGATTGTGAGAAGTTCTTGTTGCGTACTCTCCTCGTAGTGCTATGTATGCTACCCTTGCTGGGGCTCAGCCCCACGGTTATGGAGGGATGCTGAAGGTGAAGGAGGCTCTTGCGGGATACCTCGTGCCCCAGTCGGCATCTTCTCTTAAAGCCCCGGCGCTCCCCACAAAGCCGTTGCGGGTCGCATCATCTTTGGTGGGGAAAGCATATTCCGCCTCTAGTCAGGCTGCAGCGTGTCTGCATACCACGGCACTGCTGCAGGCTTATCAAGCGGAATTGCTGGGCGACCTCGACCAGGGTGGCGGCATTGGCTTGGAGGCAGTGGCAGAGCTGCGCCGGGCCATGTATCTGTCTCTCCGGGCCACTAGGGAGACGGCCCACTTTGTCGGCCGCTCTATGGCAGCTGTGGTGGCCACGGAGAGACACCTATGGCTCAACCTTTTGGCCAAAAAGGACAAGGATAAGTTTTTCTTGCTGGACGCCCCCGAACGGGCTTGTTCGGCAAAGCCGTAAAAAAAAAGCGTTGTCGAAAAGTTGCACGACAGCCAGAGATCAGTCTTGAGAGACTGGTTACCCTAGTAGAGTTCCAGGCTGCGTGGTCGCGTTCGTGTCCTCAATTATATTAACGACTGGCTAGTACTAGCCCAGTCATCGCAGTTAGCATGAAGTCATCGCTCACATGAAGGAGCTGGGGTTAAGATTGAACACCAAGAAGAGTGTACTTTCTCCTGCTCAGAGAACCACTTTCTTGGGAGTCATTTGGGACTCGGAGGCAATGTCTGCTCGGCTCTCCCCCGGCCGCATTCATTCCATTCGTTCAGCCGTCAAGAGTGTCAAACTAGGCCAGATACTCACAGTCAAACACTTCCAGAGGGTGTTGGGGCTCATGGCAGCAGCGTCCAGCGTCATTCCGCTCGGCCTACTGTACATGAGGCCCCTGCAGTGGTGGCTCAGGACCAAAGGGTTTTGTCCGAGTGGCAACCCGCTTCACACAATCAAGGTCACGAGGCGATGCCTACGCACCCTGAGTTTGTGGAAGAACTCCTGGTTCCTGTCAAAAGGCTCAGTGTTGGGGGGCTCCGTCTCGACGTGTAACGCTGTCAATGGATGCTTCCCTCACGGGCTGGGGAGCGGTTCTGAGGGATCGCTCCTCACAAGGTCTGTGGAGCACGCGGCACCAGTCCTGGCACATAAACCTGCTAGAGCTACTGGCAGTGCGTAGAATATTGCTGGCGTTTCTCCCAGACCTTCGCGGCCGCCACGTCACTGTTTTTACCGAAAGTACGACGGTGGTTGTATATATTAACCATCAGGGGGGTCTGTGCTCTCGTCCAATGTACAAGCTGGCGCGACAGATCCTCCTCTGGACTGGCAAGCTGCTCTCTCTCAGGGCAGCTCACATCCCTGGAGTTCAGAACGTGGGAGTAGATTTCCTGTCGAGACAAGGGCCAAGGCCTGGGGAGTGGCGGCTCCACCCCGGGGTGGTGGAGCAGATTTGGAGGAGACAAGGGCAGGCACAGGTAGACCTGTTTGCCTCCGTCGAGAATTCTCATTGCCCTCTGTGGTTCTCCCTAACGCATCCAGCGCCCCTGGGGCAGAATGCCATGGTGCATGCGTGGCCAAGGCTACGCCTGTATGCTTTTCCCCTCATTGGTCTGCTCCCGGGAGTTCTGGCCAAGGTTCGTCGGGACGTGGTCCGTCTAACGCTGGTGGCGCCCTTTTGGCCCAGCAGGATTTGGTTTTTGGACCTGATATCTCTCCTAGACAGAGTCCCCTGGGAGATTCCGGTCCAGAGGGACCTTCTGTCCCAGGCAGAGGGTTGCGTTCTCCACCCCCTTCCAGAACTGTTGAAGTTGAAGGTCTGGCCCCTGAGGGGGCCCAGGTCCTCGACTCTGGTCTCTCAGCCGAGGTTGTAGAGACCATTCTCCTTTTCAGAGCTCCCTCCATGAGGAAACTTTACGCCTTGAAGTGGAGACTCTTCACCTCCTGGTGTAGCGACAGGCAGGTGAACCCAGTTACCCGTCAAGTTGGCAAAGTGCTGGAGTTCCTGCAGGAAAAATTCACGGCAGGGTTTTCCCCCTTTACTTTAAAGGTTTATGTGGCTGCCATAGTGGCTTGCAACGTACCTCTGGGTGGGGCGTCCTTGGGCAGGGACCCCCTAGTCTCTCTTTTCCTTCGTGGCACTCTAAAGCTGAGATCTGTGGCACAGATCAGGGTTCCTGCCTGGGACTTGTCTTTGGTACTCCAAGGCTTGTCCCAGGCACCCTTTGAACGAATAGACCCTCTCTAACCTCTCTAAAGACCCTTCTTTTGCTGGCTATCACCTCGCTTTAGAGGGTCAGGGATCTTCAAGCTCTCTCTGTGGCTCCTACCTGCCTCGAGGAAGAAAGCTTTTCTCCACCCGAGGCCAGGTTATGTCCCCAAGGTTCCCACTAATGTGGCTCGGTCTATCATGCTGCAGGCCTTCTGTCCTCCACCCTTTGAGGATCATGAGCAGGAGCCCAAGAACAAGGTCTGTCCAGTGCAAGCACTGGACGCTTACGTCTTCAGGACTGCCACCTGGCATAAGTCGAACCAACTGTTCGTTTGCTTTGGGGCCCCTAAGGGGGCTCCAGCTTCCAAGCAAACCCTAAGCCGATGGATAGTTGAGGCTATCTGTCTGGCTTATGAGTTGACCGGACAGGCTTCTCCCCTGAGGGTCCGGGCCCACTCTACTAGGAGCGTGGCGGCCTCCAAGGTGTTTCTCTCAGGAGCTTCCTTGGCTGATGTCTGTGCTGCGGCTGGCTGGTCCTCGCCGCACACATTTCCGCACACGGGAACGAGGGTGCTCTCTCAGCGAGCTGGGACACACCCGCAGGTCGGCGTCACTGAGGTGACGTTGGTATAGCGTTCCCCTAGCGCTTTTGACGCAGCTCGAGTTCCCATGAAAGGGAACGTCTCAGGTTACGTATGTAACCCTGGTTCCCTGAAGGGGAGACGCTGCCTCTCTTTTGCTGTCACTTCCGTGTTCCGGTGCGCTTTTATGCTCTGTTCATGATGTCACTGACCCACGACTCGCATTCACATGTGTATTTCTCTCATTGGTTGTACACACCTTCACGTGTCTGACGTCAAGGTATTTCCCCTAAAGCTTTTGATGCAGCGTCTCGTTCCCCTTCAGGGAACCAGGGTTACATACTTAACCCGAGATGTTTTCAGTAGCACTTTGTGTGACTTGTTTGTACCATTTATTGTCTGTCTACCAACATATATATATATTAGGAAAAGAGAAATAAATGCTGAGTAAACAGCATTTTAGATAATTTACACGACCTGTGTGTTTTTTGTTTGGGAGCAGAGCATGCACAGTTAGTACTTGAAGGTATCGGAAATGTTAGGATACCTTGATGAGGGCATGGGAATTGATCCCCACGCAGTAACAGAGTAACAGAGTTGCGTCAGGTCCCCGATCTTTCTCTCCGGGCCACCAAGGAAACGGCCAGAGCTAACATTTGTACTATGGCAGCCCAGTCACAATGGAGAGACACTTATGGCTAAATCTAAGAGCCATAAGTGAGAAAGATAAGAACTTCTTGTTGGATGCCCGACTAGGGCCTCATGTCACATGACACAGTCACAAGAGTCATAGGTTTCAGGAAGCAGCATTCTAAAAGATTCTCCTCACTTGTTCTCAGGGGCTGCTGGGTGGGAGTAGCCCCAAACATCAAAGCCAGCTCTTCCTCAGAAGGGATGAACATCCCAATGGCGCTACATTTCTGGACAGAAACTGAGATGTGGGCTCATGGGAGAGCTCATGGGAGATCATGGGAGATCATGGGAGATGAGGGCACTAAGTGGGGCACAGTGGAGGGGACTGCACCAAGAGGCCTTTTTCAGATCTGCCCTATTTATAAAAGGCTGTGAATTAGAGCACTGAGACCCCTTCTCTTTGGGGGTCATTACGGGTATGAGTGACACGTTCATCAACAAATGGAAACCAAAATCATCAACACACTGAGGAGCTGGATACATGATAATACCAAAAATAAATGTCAAAAACGTACACGTTTGTATGGCCCCCACGTGCGTGTATGAACTCACGACAATGTCTGGGTTCCTGAGATGGTGAATGAGGGATCTTCTCTCTCAGACCTGGATCAGGACATCACTGAGCTCCTGAAGCATTTGTGGTGCTACTTGATGACTTTGGATGCTCCGATTCATATCTCAAAGGTTCTCAAATTTATTTAGATCAGAGGAACGTGAGGGCCAATCAATGGCATCAATGCCTTCATCATCTAAAATCTGCCTACACACTCCAGTCACATGAGGTCAGGGAAAATGACAGTTACTGATCATAATATTATTTTGTACAAAATCAAAAGCAATAAAAAGAATAAATGTACATTTCAGTTAATAACAATCAGTCTGAAATATATTAAAAGGGCCATATTCTGATGTCCTTATTCATTCACTCCTTAAGTGCAGCTCATATTGACAGGGTGAAACAGATAAATAATGTTGTAGACAACATTTATTGACAAGTCAATTGGGAAGATAAGCATTAATAATAAAGGAGTAAAGGAAATATCCCACCACTGACTGTTGATTCTCTATGGCCCTCCATTCAGCACACTATTCAGCAACCATGTCAAAACATAAGGAGGAACATAATATACTATAGTGCTGGTATCATGAGTATGATATAAGTATAAGACATTAAAAGAGAGCAAATAAATCATGATTAAAATCAGACTTTTGTAGTTTTAGTAATATGTATGCACATATTGCTTTGCTTTTAATCATACATATTCTCTCTTTGGGGGTCTCTCTTTTTATACACACACACACACACACACACATATATATATATATATATATATATAAATATGTGTGTGTGTGTGTGTGTGTGTGCGTGTGCGTGCGTGTGTGTGTGTGTGCGTGCGTGCGTGCGTGTGTGTGTGCATGCATTTTTTGTGTAGATATCCAGCTACAAAATTTCTAATTTTATAAATGTAATCAAATAATTTATGTTGTTGCCAGCATTATGATTGACTGTTTGAGAAGCAATACTGCTTCATCAATACGTACAGAACATAAGATATTGACGATCTTTCAATAATATGCCGAGTCAGACCGGGCAATGTGCTTTTGGATGAAAGTGCTTCTATGGTGTCTGTGGAAGATCAATATGAGCTCTTAATTTAAATCAGGACTTCTCAAGTATAAAAATGCATATAGAAACAGCATGTGTAGTCTGAAGGCAAGCTCAAGGGAAATTGTCACATGATGACAGACACAATGAAGGAAAATACCATTCCGTTTATGCCTTTAAAATAAATTATATTTAAATATTTGCTGCATATTCATGTTGGAGTGAATAAAAAAAAAGAACTGTTTATCTGAGGCGTCTGAAGAACCATGGTGTGGTTCAATTAGCTCAGAGCTCAGGAGAACAACTTTTCCAGTCTTCTATTTAAGTTTCACTCTTTTAGAGTTTGACAAATGGAAGGAGAAAAAGGAGAGAGGTTAGGAGAAGTCACTCCAACATCCGGACTGCGGCTCTCCAAATATGAATGCGGAGAGCAGACTGAGCCCTGCCAAACATTAAAGTGAAAAGTCTCTTGTGACTTGCATAAGTGCATATATATGTGGGTCGAGGGGCACAAGCGCCAGCTTTCTTTGGTTTGGGGTTGATGCTGGGGTCAGCCTCATCTGACACCCCAGCCCAGAGAAATGTAAAATAGGTTACTGATGGGAATTTTTTTCCCTAGATAAATAAATGGCTGATGTGTGTTTCCTGCCTGCTTGCGCTAGCTAATGTCAGAGCCCAAAATAAGAGGTGAGCACACCTGAGCGAAGTAAACACACTTAAAGTCAATATAAAGGGGTAAAGTAACTTAAAACGGCCATTGGCATTGGTCATATTAACCTAGAGGTACTGGTAAGTGGTACACATTTTCTGTGCAAGCATTCTTTAATTAAAAGAAAACTGTTTTCTTCTGAATTGTGCTGATGTAGTCAATGCTGTGTGGGTCGAGAAAACATATTAACCAAAAGTATCACAGCCTAGTCAGTGTCGTTTAGGTATTATTTATATACCATTAATGTTTAATATATATATATTATATTACCATTATTATTATAAAAGTGTATCAATAGTATCTACACTTTACAATAAGGTTTCATTAGTTTTGTCAGATGTTTGGAACACTAGCCATAAATTAATAACTTAAAATAGGTCAAAGAATCTCAAACATTACATCTTTACAAAAGACTTCAGACTTCATGGTGTGTCCCCGTTACCAACTGACTTTAATGTCAAGGAAAGGTCACATCACCCTATGCAACAGACATGCCCAACTCAACTTCATCACCCTACGCTTTAACAGCACATCTTGAAACTGGATCGTTTTCATCAAGAGCTGCCAAGAAATGGTTGTGTTGTCATAATTCTATCATATGTTCATAAATACAAGTTGCAACGTCTTAAAAAGATTCACTGTCTCTTTGGAAAATGTTGGTTTCCATTTGCTGCACAGAATTTCATAGTATATGAGCCACCAGTGGTAGCAATGAATTAGATTGTCCAAATATGTGGGATGTAATGGAGTGTCCACAGAGCGGAGTGGTTAGCATGTGTGTGTTTAGACACTAAAGGCTGGCTCATAAAATCTGTGTTTTGATTGGCAGAATGATTCGCTGTGATTATGATGAGACAGATTTAGTGATCCCTACACCCACATTTCTCATAGTCTTGTCCTTTGTCTTAATATATGCTAACACCAAATAAAAACACTATGCAAAAGAACACTTGCAACACATTTAACTTCTGTAATGTGACATGTTTCTAAAAACGCAAAGCAATATTTATTTGGAACTGGTGTTGGACAGGATTTAAATTTATGGATGGGATTAGAACATGTTGTTATTGCAAACTAAAACTATTACAATTATTTTAGATTAAAAAAAATAATAATAATAATAATAATAAAAAAATATATATATATTTATACATATACATATACTAAAATAAATAAATAAAATAATATTCATATTCATATTAAGAGAACTTCATGAAGAAGAGCTTCTTTAAACCTAAATTCTATATTATGTTCCCTACTTAGACAACATTTAAAGGTATTGGTTTTTTTCTGCACTATTATAATAAATTCACTCATTTGCACTTGAATCCAGGTTTGTATTTTCCCCCTCCCTCCTCTGTCTCTCATCTCCTTCATGCCAGCAGACGCTGCTCAAAGTGAGTTATGTAAATTGTCAAGTATTTTTAGAGTTTAATTGTCAATTACTAATTAGTATTTATATGAGATCTTAACGGTTATAATTTTAACTGTAATTAATAGGGTAAAATAAAAACAAAATAATTAAAATGGGCATTTATGGTCGGTCGTGTGGAACAAATTACTTGATTTTTAATGCATTCTTATGGGGGGAATTGTTTTGGTGTACGAGCATTTTGGGATACGAGCTCGCTCTTGGAACAAATTAAACTCGTAAACCGAGGTATTACTGTAGTTCCTTTAATGTCCTGCTGATCACAATATACAGTGGAGTTCACTTATCTCGACTCAAGATTAACTCGCCAATACTATTATGTCAACGTTTTTGAAGTGGAACCGCCAAACTCCCTATTTGTCTTAGCATTTTCTTTTCGATTATGGACAAATTTGCCACTTCACATGGGTTATCTCGATCCCGTGACTAAAAATAGTACCGAGTTCACTGCGCATGCACTGAGTTCGCGTTGCACTTGCATGCCATAACCATTTTTGGTCTTTCCGGTCCTTCTGGCCACTTTGCATTTGCCCAGTCAGATTGTGATTTTACAGCAGGAGGACGCATTAGTTTGTCATGTCATGTCATAAGGGCCTTATGTTGTGTAATTGATGATTTAATGTTATATAATTGTGACCTTGAGCATTTTTGATATACACAATGTTTCGTTGATTATTTATTTTTTTATGGGACGAATGCTGGTGTTCAAGAGTGATTACGAAATTACACAACGCAGATTACATTGCCATCGACAAAGACGTCGTTACTGATAGAAGTTTAGAAGCATTTGTTTTCAAGCAGACCGTTAAAGGCAAAACGCAACAAAGCATTTTTGACTTTAAAGAAACCATAGTAACCGCGAGTACAATACTGTTCAGAACTATGTCAGAGCGAAATGACTGTTATGAGCGAGTGTGTTTATGTGACTGTTTATACTGTGAGCGAAATTGTGTTTGCAATGTTGGAGAATATGATTAAAGGTTTTTATCGAGAATCGAAAGTGGTTTTTATTGTATTATGGTGAATATCTGCTGTTAGTTGGTGCACAAATGCCTTTTGTTGTTAGCAAACTTTTTTATAGCATGCCGATCGCTTCATCAAACAAATCGCCATATTGGCTTTTGGTTATCTCGATCCTCGGTTATCTCGATGCTTTTTTGTTCCGTCAACTTGACCGGATTCCACTGTATATTCGTTTGTTAGTTGAAATACACGACTCTAGAAAAAGTTAGGTGCCATACAATGTAATCATTAATTTTAATACTTATTACAAAAGCGTTTGATTGATAGACAGACAGATATTTGAAATATATGTTGATAGATGTTTTATTTGAAGTTAAAGAGTTTAAATGTTCGCTGGTTCCTGCCTCCTCCTACGCCAAACTTCATTCTGCTTTACAATATAGTTCTAAAAATCATTTGAAGTATAAAAGAATAGCATCTACACCACAACTTCAAAGATAATGGCACAGATACACAACATTGCTGGAATCTCTTTCAGAAAGTTTTTTCCCCTTCTATTGAACGATAAAACCATGGACAACCTTGAAAGAAAAAGCTTGAGCATTAGAGATGACAAAACTGCAGCCTGCTTATAATAAACAGAAGGATATTGTCCGCTGGTATTTTATAATACGTGAATTAGCAAAGGGTTTCAATTTTTATTTTATTTTTTTACCTCCAATGTAATGCCAATATACCACTTTTTTGAGTGGCACTATGTTATAGATAGACTTATAGACAGTTTTTATGAACTCTGCCATTTCTTCTTAACTAGAGGAAAACTTTACTAAATTATGGCACATCAGAACCCAATCTCGCATTATATGAAAAGCGATGTGCATTTTCAGTACCTTGTAATGGCCATTTATGAAACAAATGAGCTCATGTATTCTCTGAAGTATCTGCTGTGAAAGTCAAACTTTTGAAACTAATTGTTCATACAAAAACAGCACAATGAACAAAACAAGTTTAACAACTCTACAATCAACCATCTCAAATCAAGTATCAAGAACTGCTTTTGCCCATCAGTTGAAGCTGAGTGGAAAACAATTACCTCTGACGGTAATTGAACCATTGCATGAATGAATGAATTCACCAAGAACAACACAACTCTAATAGTTTTAATTGCAGGATAAGAATTTGTATAATTTTAGCTCTCCACGCTCAGGCAACACAAAACATGGCTGTGCGCATCAAATGAACTGTAGCTAGAGAACCGTTTACCCTCCTGGCTTGAGAGGCGTCCAAATCAGATTAGTCGTCGCACTGACCACTAAAAAATTCAAAGAGTGAAATCTAAGGCTGCAGCCAAGAGATACCGTCTGGAGATACAGGGGAGGGATCACAAACAAGATATTTCCTCTACCAGTGTGGTTGATGAGGGACAAAGTTCACGCAGTCGGTTTATTCATCCACTGCCAGAAATCTCAGTAGAGGGAAACGTTTCAGCAATTTCAGACTGTTAATTGTGATGGGAAGCCTTAATGTGAAAAAAGTGGCTTATAGTGAAATAATAATTATATTTTTTTTTTTCAAGTGTTTGTAGTTTTAAACATCGAAAACTTGAGCGTTTAAAGATGAAGTCATTTTTACAGCGCTAAACTTATTGATGCAGTAACATTATCTCAACCAGTGGTTTGAATTTGGGCGGGACATTCTGTTTGCATCCAATGACGGACACATATGTTTGAACACTCTGTAACTCTGTTTGGTGACACTAGTGTCGCAGATATTAACTTCATCATTCTAAAGTTAGTTTGAGCATACTGGTAGATCCACATATTGTTTTGACCGTTTTGACTGCTTTGAAATTCTTTATAGTAAAAAACAAACAAAAGAAAAGCACTAAATATGACTTCTAAGGTAAACATATTTAGTAATAATTTTTAAGAACATGTATCCTTTTACATTTTTGTCCACTTGACTCTTCAGACGAGCTAATGGTCACCAGTGAATTGCTGACTATATGTAAATGCTACAGTATTAAGGATGGATGTATAAATCTCCCTAGCTTGTCAACTCTTCTTTCCCACAAAAGACTAGTCTATTTATTCTCTCTTTCTAGAGATAGCAACATTTATCACTGTAGCCGCCTGTCCCCAAGTCCACCAGATCAACCCATCACCACTATAATAAACGTCAAGCGTCGATGATTGATGCAGCTAATGAAATTGATTGGTCTGTCGCCACACATTGCATTCCCATGATTCGCAGCGAGCTGTTTACTTTAACCACAAAGATTAGCTGAAAGATGAGACGTCTGAGGCGTATTGCATGATGTTGGGAACATCCTTGGACACTCTTTATGACTGGCCTTGACTCACTCTTCTTTTTTGCCAGTGGAAAAATCAATAATATGGAAGCGTGGTAAAGGACAGCATTTAGAGATCACTTCAAAGGGGTTGTCAATTAATCAATGTCAATGATAGCTATGCTCTCTAGTGATAGAAGAATGTTAAACGTTCTTGTAAATTTCAGTCACACCAAACAAACATGACTACTTCAGCCACAATTGTGTTCTGTTTTATATTATTAGGAAAAGTGTGAGTTTAGGCATCACTGAATGCTAAATGTAACTGACCATATGCTAGGCTAGTAATATTAAATTGTAATAAATAGACATCTTAAAAAACCGTTGCTGCATCGTCATTACTTCAAAGAGAACGACCACTCCCTATTATGGAGAGGACGACTTTCCTAATCTGACATCCGCTTCAGAGACAGGTGTCGCCTGCGGCAGTCTCTCTGAGCGTGAACTTCGGTTCATCACAAATTACTTTATTAGCCACAAGATAACACAAAACAGCCCTATCAGCCCCCTAAGCAAGGTGATTACTAGTTTATCTGTCGGGGACAAACACTCAGATGAATATTAAAAAATACCTAAGATGACTTGACACCCAGCAAGAGGTAGATCTAATTACGGTACCCCCTCCGAGATTGTCGTTTTTCTGCTATGGTTGATATTGTTAAGTTGTTTCTATGGACGCCATCGTCATCTTGTCAGCTCTAGTCAAATGGTGAGAATCTCACCAGCTCCAGACGCCTCTGCTTGACCTATGGTTTATAATAGTCTCATCATCATTTATGTTGAATGATAACTTTATGAGGGTGCAAACCGTCTTAACTTTAGTGGAACTTTCCATTAGTCATGTAAGTACAGAAATCAGCAGGGAAATAGTTTGCAAAAGCAACTCTAACCATTAGATTTTTTTTCTTGCACTGTTTTTATATCTACACCCACATTGAACCAAAACAGTGAGAGAGGAATGAAAATGAAAGCAGTAAAAAGGAAAAAGCAACACGCTTCGCATGGCTTGCTTGACCATATTTCTTCAAGTGCCCTGAGCTTTCATGGATGTGGCCAGCGGAGGGATGCAACAAGCTGGCAGCACTGAGTGAGAACCTATCCATATCTCACATGAGAAAACACAAGTCCAGCACCCCACGGCCTTAAATTAAGTAACGATGACACACTCCTGTGGCGAGAATTATACTTTATGGTGTGATTGGTGAAATAACAAGAGACTCTCAGCCAAAAGCTAGGAGACCAGGGAAAAAATGCAGCTATGGTCTTCTGCCAAATGAGCAGTGTTTCTTTTTCAATGTTAATATTGGACGATATGCAAATGCTCGTAGAAAGGGCTCGTAAAATATCAAAGCGTAAGACCTCTCTATGGTGTCATAATGGCACATAGCTGTTGTTAAGAGCATTATCTCTGAGATAAGTGGTGTATTGCTGATGGGAGAGACAGTGAAATCTGCCTCTGCTCAATGCCAGTGGGCAGGGCGGCACACAGGGGTTTGGGGGAGGGAGGCAATGGTGTGGCCAGTAATGTTGTTTGGGTTTGCAGCCAGACAGGAATTCTGGTTTATCGGGGCCTGGGGACCTACCAGAGTAGCCCATCCCCTCAAAGAGTCCATTATAGGAGCGATAGGGCATGAGCTCAGTGTTTCCCATGGAAGTGGCCTCACTATGTTGAGTGACATTGGGTCTCTCTCTTTCACTCACATAATTACACACATACTCTCTCTCTCTCTCTCTCTCTCTCTCTCTCTCTCTCTCTCATATATATATAATCTCAATACATATATATAATCTTAATAGCTTATTCAGTAAACATGAATGAACTTACATGAACTACAGTAGTTTTTTTCTCTACCTCATTAAATTACAACACTATCTATTTACAACTGTATCGTAAGTACAGTTTGCAGCAGTGCCTTAGCTAATGAGCAAATCATTTTGTGTGTTGCACTAAAATACTTCTGCATTTCAATACTTGGTATCTCTTTCTTTTGGCATTCTTTTAGCGTATGTTAGCAGCTATGTTAGCTAATGCTTGAGAGTAATTTGCCTACTGGGTAAGGTATAGTGTGATTATGATTAGCTTAACAGACAACAAATCCTTTTACATAGTGATGCTAATAACTTAACTTTACTCTGCAGCAGAATGACAGTATAAACAGCTAAACAGTTAGCAAAATAGTGTAGCAATTGATTTGTGTAAGTAGCGCCATAGTGTGACAAAATGCTACATCACTGAGTTTTATATAACATTGTATTGCACAGCAACTAAAACTATCTCTTCTCTATTATTTTTGTCCTGCCAAGTCATTACCCCAAAAGCAAAGTACAACTTAGGCTTTTGTCAATGGCTTATCAATAATTTTTTCTTTCCTTTTTTGATGTTGCACTGGGTAGATACTAGCAAACAGACTGACTAGAAAATGTTAGCAGCTTGTTGTGTAGTTAACTGCTTTTCTGAAGGGTAGCTTGACTGTACTTTACTAGCTGAAAAAATTACTCTCTGGTTATGATCAGCTCACTATTCTCAGATCTGGTCTGTTGATAAATATGTTTGACCATCTAATTCCTCAAAGCTCACAGCTATTATTGAGGATAAAAAAAGCAGTGTGGACAGTTCATTTTGATTATCACGTATGTTGTTGGCTACTAAATTTAATACTGCTATATGCTTTGTTCTAGTAACAACACTCCTTCTACCAGCCAAGGCTAACAAGTCTTGGTGATCTGCTGTGCTCTCCAGCCCCCTGAGGAGCTTTGGGACTCTGAGGCAGCTCCAGACAGACAATACTCATGTTGTTACTATATGCTGCTTTTGCACAGAACAGACAGTTGGGGCTGGTGTTGTGCCCGCTGGCCTGACCCTCTTTAGAGTCACTGGGTGGCTTTTGGGGGTATGTTCAATGCTGTGAAACACTGTCAATTGCTGCCTTTCATGACAATGACATGCTGAAGATTAAGACATCAAGGCTTGTTTGCCAGCAGGAAATTCACAATTCTTCTTGGGTTAATTGGAAATCCAAATGTTTTGAGGTGGAAGACAGTGGGCCAATGCAGCAAGATCCACAATAGAATTTGATTGTTAAATTTACATTATTTTCAGTGTTCTCTCAAAAATGCTAGGGTAGAAACATGGTAAAGAGGATACCTGAAAGACTTTAAACCAAACTAATTCTTTTATACTCCATCAGTATTGCTTAAATGCACTCTCGTACGCGCACACACACAAATAATTGCATCAGGCCCCTGCTGGCTTGGAGCAGAACACTAAAAGCCAATGAATAGCTTAGTTCACTAGTATACAATGTCGAAACACTATGAATTGATTTCTTCTCCCTTTCTTCTATGTAATTGGCATCGCCAAAGATTTCTTTCATCTCTTTTCGGTGTATTTTTGAAAATGAATAATGCGACAAGCCCCAGATCCAATTTTTCCGGCATGCTGTTTATTTATCTATTCCCTCACCCCCACCCCCAACGTCTTACGCCACTTCGTATGAAAAGTGGCCACAGAATAGTGGTGACAGCCATGTCTAATATCTCTTTCTGCCAATTTTGGCTTTTTTCCCCTCCTCCGCACTTGATGTCTTTATATTCTCCTGAGAGTGCAGTGGGAATGAAAGGACGAGGCCTAGCTGCTGACCTCCGAGGGAGGAGAGTATTAAAAGACGGGAGCGAGAGAGAGGGCGAAGGATGGCGGGAGAGAGAAAGAGAGGGAGCACTCTTTCCTGCTGAGAGCAGACTATCTGGAATGGCAGGCTAAAGCTGGCCTTCAGACGCCTTTTGTCAAATGGGTTGCGAAGAAGAGAGCCTCCTCTTCACTGGAGCTGAGACAATGCTGGGTTTGTCATCCCTGAGGAGTCTCCCGGTGAGAAAGAGAAGAGCTCGTCGTGGTCAGGGGTAGCCTTTGGGCCTTGCAGATGTTGAAATAGGGATGATTTATTAGGCCCGGTGTCCTCGGTGGCACTTGGCCACCGTCCCAGACAAGAGCGCGAGAAGAAGACAACAGGGGAGATCAGGGGAGGCTGTTGTGGATAAGAGACATCTTAATACCGTGTATGGGCATGGAGAAATTTGCTCTGCAACCGTCATGGTATTTTTGCCCTCTTTTCACTGAGAAAATAACTCAAGATTAAGCTAAAACTGCAGAGAGGAGGGTCTTCACAAAGATCTCTTTATTTCTCTTATATGAAAAAGAAGATCTGAAAAAAGACTGTACTATTTAGTGGTGGCATGGAGTGTCAATTAAGTCATTAGAAATCATTAAAAAAAGCAAATACGATACACGTACCAAACACAAAACAGCGATTGTATCTGAATGTTTGAAGGCAAATAGATTTTCTTTATAGATTCTTCAGAGTTTAATACCTGGGGTTAATACCTTTAAGATGATAAATAGTAAAAATGTCCCTGTTACACGTTACTTCTTAAATTATGCATAATTGCAGGCAAATAACCCTAACTTTGTGTATTTACAATTTAACAAGGACACCTTGCTACATGTTACATGTAGTTACTGTAGTAATAGCTATAAATTATACATAATTACATGGACTAACAATAAACCAAAACCTAATCCTAACCCTACAGTAAGTACATGCAGTTAATTATTACTCAGTGCTTAAATGTACAATTACACTGTAACATGGACACCTTAAATAAAGTGCAGCCCTGCTTCCTTTATCAAACGCTACCAACAATCGTGTTTGAGGTCAATCAGCTTGAAGAAAGTAACCTAAAAATAGATGTTATTTTCTGAGAAAACATTGAAAAATTGCTTAACCACCTACTTCTCTTCTGTTTTCTGGAGCTAACTGTTGAACCCAACAGCCTCACTCGTTTCCCAAAGAAACCACTTCTCTAGCACCTCTAGCAGAACTGAATGGCTTTTAATCTCAGCTGTTGTTTGTCCGGTTTACATCGGGCATTCTTAATAGACCTCAGAGGGTTAGTTAAAGAGCAAAAGTTTAGACAGTTTTCATCAAGTCGGTAGAGAAGATTGATTGGCAATGTAATTTACCCCCACCCCAATGTCCAGCCGGTAAGTGCCTAGAGGAACTGTATGTGTGTAAAAGTGAGAGTGCACAGATGAAAAGACTGATTGCTTCTCAGTGTCAGGGACAGAGGTCCATTGGTGAACAGTTGCACAACGTGGCATGTGACCGGCTAGAGTAACAGGGCTGACGGGACCTGGAGGGGGGGTCATCAGTCATCCGGGCCGCACGCTCCTGTGCCGTCTCTCACGTCTGTCATCTTCCTATGCTTGCATTTTGACAGAGACATGTACAATAACACCAACATCGACTGACACCTACAGCTGCAGACTCACCCAGACGCACCCTTTCAGATTCAGGATCCTGTTTCCTGTATCAAACGCCGTTCATGAGCAGGAACGTGATTGAGGAGCTAAAGGGCTTATTTTTGATGGACAGGACACTGTGACAGCACAGAGAAAGCAAGGCAAGTCAGACGAAGAGAAAGTGAAACTGTCAGGCTTCCTGGACAAAATTATTTTCCATTTCACCCATTCAAACCACCGTCTGCTCAGATCTTTGCACGCTGTTGTACATCAAAACTTTCTGCATCAGCATAAAACCTTTCAAAATGTTTGAGTTTTCTCCCACTAGACATGATTAAATGCTTTTTTTTCCCAGGGTGGTAAAAAAGTGCTGTCTTTGTATAAAAAGTGGCAGCTCCATCCGGGAGCTACAGCAAAGGTTAATGACAAACAACGGACAATGAACACAGGACAAAGAGTGGCATACACATCGCCTCTCTCTACGTTTTCCTCTCTCTCTTCCCCCTCTTTTTTCTCATCTTCTCAATAGATGTTTTTCATTTCTGTAAATGGGGCATTCTTATGAAATGGGTGCCTCTTCCAATTCGATGAGTTTTCTTAAGTTGTTTTTAATTATTATTTTATATTCTATCAGTCAAATAATACGTTCAAGACTTCTCAAACTAAATTAATCCATTTTATTATATTTTGGGACCATATTTTGCTAGTTATGGTAATATGGCTGATGGTTTTAGGGTTGAAACTCAAGGTAAAAGAAATACTGATATGTCTAAAAATATCCCCTTTTCAATTATTTGCTATAATAATGATACTATTGTGTTTTTAAAGATGCTGTTTGAAGGCAGAGACGAAACACAATCTAAATGCAGCATACATTTATTAGTATTAAGCTTACCAAACAAAACACTATGGACCACGCACACGAACAGAACCACAGGGTGTACACGTGAAAACAACAGACAACTAAACAGGGCTAAGCACAGGATGCACAGAAAACTAATCAGGGAGATGAAACACAGCTGACGGGACTAACGTGGATATTCTAAAACACAGGTGACTAATGTGAAAACAAAGGAGCACATGAGGAAAACTGAACTGAATACAGACAGTGACAACAAAGCGGAGTAAACCTAACCCACTACATTGGGTGCTTTAAGCAGAATTTGAATTAGTCTCATATTGAAGTTGCATAACGGATTCTGTTATTTTTCCATTTATTTCTGATAAGCTGCTTTGAATCAATGTATAATGCCATATAAATTACGGTGATGACTTGGTCTCCAAAGCCAATGTAACAGGGTTGAAATGTCAAAATCTATATAAAACTCTTCAGTGCTTGATATTTTATGGATGCAGTTGTACTAGCTGATAATCAACAGAGAGACTGATAGAGAGGTTGTTGATGGGGGGGGGGGGGGGGGGGGGGGGGCAAATGAGAGAGAGATGCAGAAATGCGTCCTCTTCTTTCTTTCAAAGTCTCATCCCTTTCATGTCGCACTCTCTGCCGTTTCTTTGCCCATCAGAACAATGAGATGTATGAGCGTCTGAGGGGGCAGCACGGAGAATACTGGCCTTGTCCTCCAGTTGAAGCTTGACGTTGATTAATGAGAGCGCGGACATGGGCAGAATGTTGAGGAAGGTTCCGGAAGACCTCAGGGGTGTAAATGGAGGAAGAGGGTATGGGCGGTGACGAAAAACATGAGCTGCCTCATGAGGGAAGAGGTACGGGCCTACGGCCTCGACACAACTCACAAGTCATGACTAACAATTCACAACTGACAGACACATTCCCTTCAAGAAAAACAAGAGTTAAACGGGACACCTCATACAATCATTAGCAAAGACAACTGATTAACAACCCTTGGGATTTCGAATATAAACATTAGGTCAAGGAAGTAATATAAACTAAAGGACAATGATCTGTAAAAGCCTTTAAACATGATTTCAGTCATTAAGGATCATGCGAAATGTATTTATTTAAGTTTGCCAATGGACGAATGTGACATGGCAAATTGACAAACTGTTACCTCAACCAGTTGAAAAAAACGTTTGTAAATATTTAGAATTCGATTTTCTTTTTAGGTTTTGTTTGTACTTTAATTTTATTTGAAGTTTTAATAATTTTGGTGGGTGTTTTTGTAGTTTTTAGATATCAACATTTTTTTTTAATCTTTTTTTTTTTGTTTAGGTTAATACAGTTTTAGTTGCTTTAGTAATTCCAGTTCAGTTAAACAAAATACAGTGGAACCCACTTTCCTCGATCTCGGTTAACTCGCCAACCCTGTTATGTCGACGTTTTTGACGTGGAACCACCAAACTCCCTATTTTTCTTTTATGTAGCTGAAACCTGATATTTCAAGCACAAAAGAGGGACAAAGTCGCCACTTAACATCAGTTATCTCGATCTCTGTGGCTAATGATAGTACTGAGTTCACTGCGCATGCTCTGAGTTCTGTATGGTCTCCACTCCAATGATGCTTCACTCACTCTTGCGGCGCAGGGCCGTGCAGCCATGAAACCATAGTAACCGCGTGTGCAATACTTTCAGAACTGTGTCAGAGCGAAATGACTGTGTTATGAGCGATTGTGTTTATGTGTTGTGACTGTGTTTACACTGTGAGCAAAATTGTGTTCGCAATGTTGGAGAATATAATTAAAGGTTTGTATCGAGAAGGTGTTTTTTATTGTATACTGGTAAATCTTGCACTGTCAGAGTGGTTGACGACTGCTCAGATGTTAAACTGGTCACACAAGCTTTATAGATGGGTTTCACACTCTTCTCAAACATATAAAGAGCGTAAGTACAAACCAGGAAAGAGAAAACACTCTCACAAACATCACAAATAAAAGAAGGAAAATAGAAACAGTAGATTATGCTATAAAACACTCTTCTCCCCGCGCGCGCTCACACCAGAAGAGCGTGCAACAACAGCATACGCCGCCGAATAAGGTATATTCCCAACATAAACAAAGTAGTCGTTATAATCTCTGCTGTTAGTTGGTGCACTTTTGTTCTTAGCAAACATATACAGTGTATGTACATTTTTATAGCATGCCGATCGCTTCATTAAACAAATCGCCATATTGGCTTTTGTCGATCCTCGGTTATCTCAACACTTTTTTGGAACCCCCGAGGCCGTCGACATAACCACTCACTGTATAATAATAACAATAACAATAACAGCAACAACAATAATAATAACAAAACCTATATTTCTTATTTTTATTATTACTGTTTTTGTTATTGTTGTTGTTGTAAATTAATAAAAGAAAAAAGATTTCTTAAAGGATTAAAGATCAAATTAAATAAATTTCAAGCTTCAGCTTCGATCATGCATTTTCCTCAGTTTGATTAAAACTACTGGAGAAAGCTAGTTTCTTCTTTTGCTGTAAGATGCCAAACCCATTATTTTAAAGCCATAGCGTCCTCCTGAAAGCTTGTCCTCCAATGATCTCTCTCTCCAGTCTGTGGTGCACGGCTCCATTGTCTCAACTTTCATCTGTAGGTAAGCACCTCACTAAAGCCCCGGCCACTTCAAAACACGTGACAATAGCCAGATTTCCTCCCAATTTGCTTTGTGGAGAAAGAGCCCAGAAGCTTTTCAGGAGAACCTGAATAGTCTGGATAATTCAAGCACAATCCAGGCCTGACCCCCCATTTCCCCTTTACGTCTCAGACCCTATTTAGGTGCCTCTGACTTTCCTAATTCAAGAACAATCCCTGCTGCTTTTCATAAGGCTGTGTTGAACTGAAAATATGTGTGCGAGGGGATGCGGGGGGGATGGCGGTTACCATCATATAGCAGTATTTCTCAACTGGTAGGTTGGACCACAGGACTGTTCTGATAACAGCAAAAAAAATGATGAATGCAAATAATGTGATGCAACATTTTAATTGACATTTTCACTGTTACATCACAAGTAACATATTTGGTGTTATTATTTGCTTAGTTAACCAACCCTTTTCTAGGAAATTTCTGTCATTTTACTTTTTTTTTAAGAAAGTTATTGACATTCTTATTATACTGTAACTGGACTATAGTAATTTCCTCTACTTTGGCCTTCCTCATTCCTCACTTCAGTCCTTATGTTGTCATTAGCCAAAAATTATGTAGCACAATTCAACATCACAATCCAAAACCTACTGGTGCAAAAGTGCACTTTGAACTTTACAGCACTTTTTTTGCACATGACACCATGAAACGTGTATTGTTTCAAAACTATTTTGTGGACATACTAAGCTTGCACAGATTATTCCTAGCCTATAATTCAATAAATCACTATGTGGCGAGTATTATCTATTTTATTAGCTGTTAGTTTGTGGTTTTTAGTGAAAATGGGCAGATGAAAGGAGGCCATGCGCTGGATGGGAACGTTCACACAGAATTATTTTAAAGCACAGCGCGACCACCACCATGCAGAATGTAACGTTCTTTGGTTGGTCAAAACTAGTGACTATTGAGCATTTTGAAAGAAAAGAGGATGAAAATCACCTGATTGTAGGACCTCCTCAAAACCCCTTATAAAGACTTGAATGAGACCTACAGCCTCTAATTTCATCTTCAACTGTAAGCCAACGGTTATAAGACCCTGTTATAAGATATGCTCTGCAGTAAGAAAAAAATGTAAACAACCTAGCATTGCATGGTGTCAGGTATGATTTTAGGAGACTACTGGATTGTTTTATACCAAATTTATGTGTGTATATATAATGCTCATGATTATTATAATGCGTTATGTTATTTTCACATTGCAGTTTAAATCTGCCATATCAATTTCACTTTTTTTTTTTATATAATGGAGGAGACAATGCTTTCCATATATTTTATTTGGACATCAAAGTAAGTGTGTCAATCTAGCCAAACTAAACAGAAACCAAGATAAAAAATAAAAATAAACGATTGTCAGTTTTGCTTTTTTATGAGTTGCTAAACTTAAATTAAACAATTGAGTTCAATCAAATTATGCGTATTTTGAGTTTCTTTTACTTTAGAAAAAACTTAAATTCTAACTATTTTCCATGGAGAATGCTTGGCCATTGCGCTCTAAAGGCAAAGCAAGGCTAAAATTAAGTGCTAGTTAATGTTTTTCTTCGGCAAGATCAGTGTTTACAAGATTTAGTGATGTTTAATAATAATAATTCATTACATTTATAGAATGTTTTAATGCTAATTTAGAAGAGTTTCTGATATGTGGGATTTTTATTATGGGTTCCTTTTCCTGCGTCAAACATCACACCTGAATGGCAAAGCATATGTGCCAGCAGGTCAAGCCAGTGCAGCCTTGCACACCATGGTGGTGTTGCAGGCATACCAGGTGGACCTGCTGAAAGACCTGGACCAGCTAGGAGTGCTGAAGCAGTAGCAGTAGCAGTAGCAGTAGCAGTAGCAGAAGCAGAAGCAGAAGCTGAAAGCTGAAAGCTGAAAGCTGAAAGCAGTAGCAGAAGCAGAAGCAGAAGCAGAAGCAGAAGCAGAAGCAGAAGCAGAAAGCTGAAAGCTGAAAGCAGAAGCAGAAGCAGTAGCAGTAGCAGTAGCAGAAGCTGAAGCTGAAGCTGAAAGCTGTAGCAGTGGCAGTGGCAGTGGCAGTGGCAGTGGCAGAAGCTGAAGCTGAAGCTGAAGCTGAAGCTGAAAGCAGTAGCAGTAGCTGAAGCTGAAAGCAGTAGCAGTAGCAGTAGCAGTAGCAGTAGCAGAAGCAGAAGCAGTAGCAGTAGCAGTAGCAGAAGCAGTAGCAGAAGCAGAAGCAGAAGCAGAAGCAGAAGCAGAAGCAGAAGCAGAAGCAGAAGCTGAAGCTGAAAGCTGTGGCAGTGGCAGAAGCTGAAGCTGAAGCTGAAGCTGAAGCTGAAGCTGAAGCTGAAAGCAGTAGCAGTAGCTGAAGCTGAAAGCAGTAGCAGTAGCAGTAGCAGTAGCAGTAGCAGAAGCAGAAGCAGTAGCAGTAGCAGTAGCAGAAGCAGTAGCAGAAGCAGAAGCAGAAGCAGAAGCAGAAGCAGAAGCAGAAGCAGAAGCAGAAGCTGAAGCTGAAGCTGAAGCTGAAGCTGAAGCTGAAGCTGAAGCTGAAGCTGAAGCTGAAGCTGAAGCTGAAGCTGAAGCTGAAGCTGAAAGCAGAAGCAGAAGCAGAAGCAGAAGCAGAAGCAGAAGCAGAAGCAGAAGCAGAAGCAGAAGCAGAAGCAGAAGCAGAAGCAGAAGCAGAAGCAGAAGCAGAAGCTGAAGCTGAAAGCAGAAGCAGAAGCAGAAGCAGAAGCAGAAGCAGTAGCAGTAGCAGTCCGGGGCAAGCTTTGAGATGCGTGCCCTGATGGCTCAGGGAGGATTAACTTCAGCTCCTACACCCTCTCCCACCCTCTTGTGGTGCCCTGACACCTTATCTGTCTCTAGCTGGACCCATGATGTGTCAGATAGTCTTAATTAATCTAACTCTACTGTACTGATGTTTGGCAGTTCGACAGGTTTGAGTTTGTGTGTCTCTTGAGTTATAGTTCTCTGAGGAGCCTGATTAAGTTGTTCTGTTGGTGCTCTACTCCTTTAAAAGTGTTGGATTGGGTTGAAACATAATTTTTGAATCTCATCCTAGTCCTCTAAGCATTCTACGTCTTCATTTTATTAGTTCTTGTCATCAGAGCTTGGTAAGATAACCTTGTGTTGAAGGAAACTCCGCCCTTGCACTCCCTAGAGTGGGCCTCTATGGCATCACTTAGTCCGGCAGCTAGGATAATTAGACCCACCTGACTTGCGGTTGCCTCTGCTCCCCCACTCTCTCTCCCCTGGGGTGTCGCAGAGCTGAGGCCTCCGCCTTAGAACCGGTAGCTAGAGCAGATGTCATCTCGCAGAACATGTTTGCTTCTTCGAACGAAAATAGAAGAACTGCCCGGTCAGGTGTTTCCTCTATAGTGAGAGTGGTTTTCCGGGTTTGACCCGAAGCTGCCAAATGATGGTGAGTGGTGTTCCTGGTGGACGTTAATTTCCCGGGAGGCCCCCGCTCCATGGTGTACCTGGGCGACGTGGTAGGCTCTTGGTCCTTTCTAGCAAGAAGCCCTCCAAATGCTCTAGAACATAGCACCTCAGCCTTTTCGCTCTGAGAGTCTTTAGGCCTCCGCTCTTTGAACCAGCCATGCTGCAGTTAGACAAACACTTGAATAGGCCTCCCTTCGTTTAGAGTTATCCCCTTTTGGAGGCCTTGCTCCGAGAATCCCTAAGTTTACTCATTTGAGAGAGCTAGTTAGGGCCATATGCTCCTTGGGGTTCTGCAGACGTCTCGACGGATGTCTTTTTGCCATCATAGTCTCCCTCACGCACCCAGCTCCAACATCTGACTGGTTAACATGGCAGCAGATGTGGTAAAAGCTACATCTTCATAACTCCCAGAGCATCGTCAGGCCACCTCTCTGAGGAGAGTCGTAGCCCTCTGCTCTTGTTGTTCAGGAGTTATAGTGCTTGTTTGTGTAGGCGCCTGTTAGCTCTGTTGGGGAAGCACCCCAAGCGTAGGCCTGGCCTCCTTAGAGGGTCCAGAGTGTGGTAAGGTCTGTTGTGCTGGGCCTTCAGCCCTAGAGCTTCGCAAGCGCAGTGAGTGTTGTCAGGCATCCTCTTAAGAGTAGAGACTACCTTCTTTCAGTGAGGTCCCGTTCCCTTGAGCTCCACCCAGGATACTGAACTAGAGTGGGTGGCTCCAGTCAGGCACCCTCCCTTAAGCATGTGGAGTAAAAAGAAGCGGTGTTGGCTGAGGGCTCCACTCCTGAGCTCAACTTGCTAGTTCTCTGCGAGGTGAGCAAAAAAAAAAAAAAAAAGTGTGGCAAATGACTCCCTCCGAGTCTTGTTGCAGGCAGCCTTGTGTACAGAGGTCAGCCCGCTGGCACAATCCTCGAGGGTGTTGTTGGAGACATCTTTACACAGCCATCTAGAATTTGGAAAGTCAACACCTGGTGCATCCTGCTGTTCCCTGTACGCGACCTGCTAGATCTTAGATATAGTTGGGGAAGGGCACCGGAAAACCCTAACAGTGGGCTCTTCCTGCTCCCTGCTCCCCTGAGCCCCCTTAGGCTCTCCTGAGTTTTCCGTAAGCTGTGTCGATTCCTGAGCTCATAAGGAGTCTAGTTGTAGAAAAGAGGGTAGGGCGAGTGCTCCTCTGACGAGAGTCATACCTTACACAGGTAGAGCTTACACTCCCCTATGCTCCCTCAGGTGCACCTTCTTGCGAGTAGTTGGCTTTGCCTAGCCTCTTCACGGCAGCTTGAGGTTTGGAGATGGCTATTCCCTGTTCTCAGGGAACCATGGTTACAATGGTTACAACCTGAGACGGTTACCATCATTGTGAGAACTGGATGAGGAACAGATGCAGTACATGAAATATATTTTATATTTTTGTTTTCATCCAGCAATTGCTATAGTAATATGTATACGTTATACTAATACCATCAAAGCTTTGGGTCAGCATTTACTGAATTAGGACTATACTAAAAATATTTAATTTGAAATTACATGATAATTTTCTGTTAAACTTTTAAATCAGCGTATTATAGTAGTTTAGTTAAGAGCAACTAAAATGTATGAGTACAAATAATGTCCTGTCCATTCTGCTTATTAAACTTTGAATTTCCTAACTTAAAGAACATTGATTTAACTGATTTCCATGTTTCAGTGCATACATTTTAGTTTCATTTTATTCACTAAAACTGTTGGTACAGTGTTCAAACGCCCAAAAGAACAAAAAAAAGTTGAGAAGCTCTGTTTGTTGAGAAGGGAGAGAGTAAAGTAAAAAAATTATGTGTGTATACGTGCTTTCTAACTATTGCTTGCTTGATCTATTTTTCGCAGGTATTTGTAAATCTCTTTTTTTCTCTTTGAAACTTCATTTGTGACCCTAATCAACCTCCCTAGTGCAAGAGAGCAGATTTCCTCCTTGTGCGTGTTAATATGCTCCTCTCTAGGGCCCCTCCAGCACCTCTCACTTCCCAGGCAGCCGTATTGTTATTAAAGCAATCAAGGCCTTTCTTTGCTAGGTTAAGTGCTGAGAGTTCATAGGGAAGCACATTTGAATTGCGCTTTAAACAGTTGGTAATCCTCATTTCAGATAAAAAGACAATTTAAAGAAATTTAAACCACAAGTGATGACATGATGTCAGAGCAAAGGAAGCAGCATACGGGAGAGAATCATATTTTTGTCAATGTCATTTTCAGGGTTTGGTTTTCACAAGGAAACCACAAAGCCTTTAAATGCAGGTCAGAGGACAAGGTATTGAGTTCCATTAAACAGCCAGAAGCAGATGGAGAGACCCAGACAAGGATCAGGTTGGTCATGTGAATTGACAGTGCTGATAATCAAAAAGCTGCTTGATTTGAACGTAAAACTAACGATGCTATGCCTCACACATTTACATTTATGTGTTTGGCAGATGCTTTTATCCAAGCGACTTATATTGTATTCAAAATACACATTCTAATCAATTATTTTTTTCCCCTGGGAATTAAACCCATGACCTTGGCATTGGAAGAGCCACACTCTACTGATTGAGCAACAGCAAAGCTTTGAACATGTTTCTGCAACATGACTGCATTTACATTGCAGAAAATGTAATCATGTATCATACGCTTTTTATATAAAACTTATATATATATATATATATATATATATATATATATATATATATATATATATATATATATATATATATATATATAAATGTATGGCATATGATTACTTTTTCTGCAATGTAAATGTGGTCATGTTGCCTTGACTGCATTTACATTCAGAGTTTAAATGGGTTTATAGACGTAATTTTACAAGTTCAAATATTGCAGTACTATATATATATATATATATATATATATATATATATATAATAGTACTGCATTATTTGAACTTTTAAAAGTAATGTTGCTTACTTTTGCTGTGAAAGTGTGTCAAGGAAAGAAACAGAGAAGAATGCTTATTGTTGTCTTGTTACTTGCAGGCCATGAGAAGATCAGCTTTCTGCAAGAGCATTCAGGAGCTGTGCATGGCCGCCCTTCACAGGATACAGTGACCGGACAGAAGAGTGAGAGGGTTTTATCTTGAAATGTGATGGCCGTGGCAGAGGAGACTATGAGAGGTGTGCTATGACTGTCTAACGAGCATGCAACTGTAGATTCTTAAGAACTTCACCAGGGCGTCACAGAAAATCTAGAGCGTAACACCAAATCCTTCCCATCTATTCCAGTGTGGAAGTTAAACAGTGACTTCCAGGGTTTAAAAAAAAACAAAGATTTAAATGTATAATTGTAGGACCACAATCTGGTCAGGTAGAGTTCATATTATTTCTGTATTATTTCATTTTCTCCAAGCAAAAAATGAAATAAATGGAGAACAAAAAGTCAAGTCAAAACTTTTTATAATTATAGATTTATATGATTTTATAACTCTCTATATAATGTGAGAACAATTTATCTTTTTTTGCATTTCCAGTATTCTCAGAAATGGACCTCACCACAGATGTGTAAAAACTTTAGTGGTGAATGGGCGACAAAATACAGTTTTAGTTTGTTTTTATTAATAAAATGACTTTTATATTTAATGTAAAAAAAAAAAAAAATCTAGATTTACAGCATGATGTTAATTGTGAAAGTGCATCCTCACAGTATAGTAAATAAATACAAATAAAAGAACAATGATTGTGTTCCAGTATTCATCCTAACAAAAAGTTTCGGATGATTGGCTTTTTTTATTTTAGTTAATAATCACTGCTTAAAGTTTTGTTGACTTTTGAACCACAACAGCATTATAACTTAAATGTTAAATGTAGAATGTGATTTGCATACATTTAAGCATTTATTAGTTCAAATGCCAGTTTTGTATTGTTTAGTAAATCAAACTTATGTGCATTTGATATACCTGTAAATAGCATCTCAAATGCAGCCAGGTTTGTGGTTATGTTAGAACAGGTAGAGTTATCTGTCCGTAGCAGTGTAAGGATATACTCTACCTACACACTGACCTCCCTGTCCTGCTCTTGGCCATGGGCCACATTAAGTGCCTGTTGTAAACAGACTTGATTTCCTGATTTACGATCACATGGAGTCAAAACAATCCGTCTGCAGCTGCTGTGCTGATTTGTTTATGGATGGAATCAGTCAAGTTTATACATTTAATTTATATTTAAATTTAATTTAATCATATACTAATGTTTTACCATATTGTCATGATCTTTTTTTTTCCTTCTCGACCACCTGTTTCACCCACAATGTGCATCGACTACACAGAAAAAAATCCAAGAATAAAAGAAAAAAAGCAAGCAAGCAAGAAAAAAACGAAAGCATAGGAACACTGCATGAGCCGAAATCCTCTCTCAGGACCATCATGTGAAGAATTCCCTCTCTCTCCTCTGTCACTCCCTCCTGCTCAGCTTCTCTTCTTCTCTGTTTTTTAATAAAGCTGTTTGCTTGTCAGCTCTTTTCAGGCATGGACCCCCAGCCATGTGAAAAGTTAATCCCTGTGTGTCTGCGAGCAGGCTCCATCTCCCTGGGAACCCCCTCGCTCAAGCAGACTCAAGGACGACCCTGACAAGGTTGGAGTGGGCGGCCCAGGCCTGACCAGCCACTTGAGGCTGGGCCTCTCTCAACCACTTCTGCTCTATTCCATCCTTTCAGGGAGCTTTTGATGGGACAGTCTGACAGACAGTGGGATTTTGGATTTACATCTTCAAGTGCTAATCAAGTTGAGAGATGACAGTGGAGGAAAATAGATCTTTTGATGCACCCCCTCCATCCCAGCTTCCACCCTATTATTCCCTTAGACACCACTCTGCTCAGGAGACTTAATTTTTCATGTCAATAATAAATGTGAATAAGCTGAGATAGTTAAAATCGGAGGCTGGAATGCACAAGTTCCAAATAGGTTACCTTGATCCATTAGAGGTTATCATTTGATTTAGATTCTTATAGAAAGTGCTTTTCCAAAAATGTCAAATTGAATGGAAATATTAGGTCTGCAAAAGATGAGGGGAAGATCAAGAAAGTAAATAATAATAATAATTGCAACAGTTAATAATACAATACTATGTTCAGGTGTGTGGTAAGAGTTAAATAAGTATGTTATCTCATGGATTTTAGCTTGTTTGATCAAGCAACGTAATCCTATACTAGGCTGGAGCGTAGCAAAGAGTGCATTTGGTTTTGGAAGAATCAGATGAAAATATGGGGTCTTTTGATTGCAAACTTTGGAAAAACTGAACAGAGTGTGAGACATTGTTGAGATCTCCTCAGATCTTTGAGGTCTAAGAAAAACAACTAAAATATTAATGAGACTCCGATTGTGATTTTTCTTTCCTATGGGGAAGGTCATTTGCTCTGTACTGCATGTGAGAATGAAGAGACTCAGCTCATTATGAAGAGGGATGCGATTTACTGACTAGTGTGCAAGAGCGGAGCCAGGGGCAGCCAACCATATAAATCCTCTCTTTCTCCCACTCCCTCTCCCACCCTCCCTGTTCATCCCCGTCTTATGCTCTCCCAGGCCTGAAAGCAGCAGAAATTAGTTTTGAGGGAAACAAGTGTGATTGGGCCTGTAGAGGTCAAGACGGACTTTGTTCTGTCTGAGGGTTTATCTAAACTACAGCTGCGTTGGACAATGGGAAAGGGGTGGCTGACAGAAATCTAAGCTGTGAGGGCTAAATTACTGCACTGATAAGACGGAATTAGATGAAGTCCAAGAGCTCAAGAGACACTGAAGAGAAGAAGAGGGACTCGGTCGATGACAGAGAGAAAGCCAGACAAAACCAGATTGAAAACCTAAAACCAGAGAAACTGCCTTGATGTCTGTATAGGAAGCATCCTAACTGACAAATTTGAAGTGAAATGTGACAGATTTGGAAAACATGGACAGCAAATCTTACTAATAGTTCTGGTAAGAGCTGCTGTCTAGGTTTTCCAAATCAGTCACATTTGACTTTAAAGCAACTGCAGGACTCGACTCTATTGATTCTGTAGTTCAATTAGCATGTTGCTAAGCTAACCCTGCAGTGAAAGTCTGAGCGGGATCTATTTTTCAGTCCCAATCCTGCAAGATTCTGTCCCATTCTTACTAAAAATAAGCTAAAACAACATTTGTGATTTGTTCCGCTCTTGCTTGAAAAATGTGTCGGCCCCATTACAGTATTGTTATAACTCTCTCTGTTGTCATAGATTATTTTTTACCAATTATCAGCTTGTTGCATTTGTCACATCATGCAAAAGGAAGGTGATTTTCCTTGCTCTGTCATGCAACCACAAATAATTAAAAATATCCAACTCTGCACCAATATGTTGTTTATTTCTCTTCAGCAATTTGCACCTTAATACATGAAATACATTTATGTGTCTTTTAATTTATTCTACAGATATTCAGACCTCTAACCTGCATTAAAAAAAAAAAAACCTTCCAGTTCTATTTAATTTAAGAAGGTATTTCTTGTTTTTATTTGTCACGTAATCAATGCAAGCTGCCCCAGTAAAATTTATCTTTGAGCCACCAGACATATAGTTTAGTTCATCCAAGTTTAGTTCAAGATTCTTGTGATCCTATTAGCAAACAGGATTCATGGTACCACCAAGTACTAGACGTCTGACACTGATATTTTCCAAACAAATGAGATGTTGTTTTACTGAATTAGTGCTGTAGAGAGACTCCAGGAATCTGTTTTACAAAGGAATTAGTCCAAATATTTAATATGAAAACTGATTTGACAATTATTCTCATGGCAGACATTAAGTAAACATGAGGGGTGACGGTTCCTGCTGACTTTGTTTCAATGTGACATAACATGCATACATGATATCATTTGGACTTAAAGTCGTCTCTAAATAGGCTCTGTAGAAAAGCAAGTGGTGTCTTTGATGGAAATTAGTGTGAAAAATGTGTCTCACAGAGCAGGACGACAGATTTAGAGGGATGGGTTAAGCTGCCGAGAGACACAAGCACAGAAACAGTTATTATTCTTACAACTCAACCACAACTTGACACACGGCTGGGTATAAAAAAAAGGACGAGACAGCTGGTGAACGGGCCAAGTCTCCTTTCCAGAATAATGACACATTTAACATTTCTACACAGTGAAACAGAATGTCGTCATTGTCTTTGGGTTCCTAAATGGCTGTTATTTTACATAGTCATCTTGAGGAAAGAATAACACTCAAACATCAGTCTTTTCTGAAGAGAGACACACACATTATGGCACACCTGGGGCGCTTGAGTGTTGCTCTAACTATGACAAAGAGCTTGAACTTTGAGTGACTTAAGAGACGCTTTTTCCACACCGTTATAATGCTTGTCTGGTTATGAATTTATTGTGTTTTATATTGCTATCATGGTTGGTTATCAAAACAGTATGGTGCATCTATTTTTGGCTGTAATGAACTGAAAACATTAGTGGCCATCAAAAAGAGGGTGGCAACCAGGATGAAAATTATGCCTCTTATTTTTCCATGAAAGAAATGTTCAACTTTCCATATACATTTGAAGTCAAAAGACACTGCAAGATGACTTGTTACCATTTACTTTATGATGTACTTTATATTTATGTACAATGTGCCATATAAAATAAAAGCAGTGGGCCACTTTCAAGAAATTGACCTTTATTATTCCTCAAGAGACAAATGCTTACAGACGCTTAGTTTTTTACAGAATAAAACAAAAGAAAAAAAATGCATTGCCTTTCACCCCATAAAATTCATTGACAAAACATTTTGAATGTGACAGGGCTGAACAGTCATTGAAAAAAAGTTGCATCTTGAGGGTATATTTATGGAGCCCTTAAAAGGACCTTGAAAAAAGATTGGTACAGTTAAATGTATTCAAAATTTTGACTTTGTTTAGTGATGTGTGAACCTCTTCATTATATAATGTGATGCTTTCTTAACCCCTCTATGGCTCTACTCGTAATGAGCTCTGTTAGAATTGAATGAAGAATTCTGCATTTCTCTGAAATCTGTAAGGATGTATTAAATCCGACAAAGTGGTTTAATAAAGAGTGTATTAACTTTTTAGCACATGCTCTACTGATTTTGTATTACTTGTCCGTTAAAGTTGTATATGAGAAAATATAAATATACTGACAAATCCAAAAATTGAGCACCTTTTTACTGTACCTATCTTTTTTTATGAACCATAGAGCAGCCTATTGCCTGAACGGTTTCTCACCTGTCACAGAGCATGTGTTAAAGCTGACATAAGCTCTTGAAATATAATTTCAAGATATTAATCAAGCTCAATCGTCATTGTTTCATCATCACTATGTATTTAAGGTCCTCCTTGATTTTGTCTTTGTTATCCGGCGTATGCTGCCTGTCTGTATGTTGGGATGAGTACACTTTAAAATTGCACTTCTGGACCGGGCTAAACTATGAACTACTACAAATAATTACCATGAGGAATGATAACTGTTCACTAAGCAGGGCTGAGTCTGGTTATTTTCCTGGATGGGAGACTGACTTGGTTGCTGCTGGAAGTGGTGTAAGGAGGCCAGTAGGGGGTACTCACCCTGCGGTCTGTGTAGGTCCTAATACTCCAGTATAGTAACGGGGACACTGTACTGTAACAAACACCGTCTTTCGGATGAGACGTTAAACCGAGGCCCTGACTCTCTTTGGTCATTAAAAATCCCAGGATGTCTTTCGCAAGAGTAGGGGTGTAATCCCGGTATCCTGGCCAAATTTGTCCATCATGGCTTCCTAACCATCAGCAAACTCTGATTGGCTTCATCACTCTATCTCAGAGGTGCCCAAACTAGGGCCCGCGGGCCAACTTTGATTTGGCCCGCCGTACCGTCCGAGGAGAGAGAGAGAGAGAGAGAGAGAGAGAGAGAGAGAGAGAGAGAGAGAG
This sequence comes from Rhodeus uyekii, assembly GCA_037043235.1. Classification (NCBI taxonomy): domain Eukaryota; kingdom Metazoa; phylum Chordata; class Actinopteri; order Cypriniformes; family Acheilognathidae; genus Rhodeus; species Rhodeus uyekii. The sequence continues at coordinate 798,390 of JAWRVZ010000206.1, forward strand.
AGAGAAAGAGAAAGAACGCGAGATACCTTCGACACAGATTGTCATTTCTAATTTGACATAACAATTTTGTTTGTTTTATAGTTGAACTACAACAGAGTAAACTGAAATTAAATGTAAAAAAGGTACTTTTTTATTTATTGTAAATGCGTAATTCAAGGCGCGGCGCAGCACTGCGTACTTTGCGACACATGACGTCAATAAACGTCAACAAATTAAACGCAATAATGGAGAATGGCACACAGACAAGAGATATTTTTTTAAAAGCTGGGGAAGATGAGTTTTTATTCACAGAAGTCAAATCAAAGGCAGTATGTGTCAGGGTTCTGCCACATTCTGTCTAGTAGTCATTTCTTGGTTTTGTGGCAGAGCTCTGACACTACCGTTATGTCTCGTGTTTGGTGTGTGTGCGCACGGCGTCGAGGATTCGAGCCGCGCGCGCGCTTGTCTGTGACGTCTTTCGTACGAGTTATGATGTCCGGTCCCGATACTTGGGTCTGGTTCAGTTTCGGTTTTGGATCGGGATTCGGGCATTCATAACTCGTGTGTGTGTTAGTCCTTGTCGTGAGCTCGTGAGAACTCGTTCTTGCGAGCTCTACGTTATGTGAGTGGGCACGGTTTCAAGCCTTGCGCGAGCCGCGCCTCCTCTCGTCCGTGTGTTTATGTTTGGCACGCGGTTCGCATCCAATCGGCCGCGTGCTTTGTTTTCTGTCACGCGCAGTTTGGCTGTCGCCAGCTGCACGTCGTCTTTGTCTCGTCAATGTGTAACCCTCCCACCTTGTTTCCCTGTTTTAGTTTGATTTGTTCCCAGCCGTGTCTCATTCAATTACCATCCCTCATGTGTGTATTTAATCCATCCGTGTCTGTTGTCTTGTGCTGGTTTCTCGTCGGTTATAGGATGTGTTCATGTTCCTGTGTCTAGTGTCTAGTATCAAGTTCAAGTCCTAGTCTAGTCTTGTTTTCCCCCACGGGGTGGTTTTTGTTCAAGTTTTGGTTTTCTTTTATTATAATAAAATCCCCATGCCTCTGCATCCTTGAGTCCTCACATCTTCAATCAACGCAACCCTGACAGTATGTCTAGTTTGCAAACAGTCTGTTGCTGTTTTTAAAGGAGTACAATATCTGTCGTCATTATGAAACAAAACATTGTGCAGCTTTCTCAAAGTACAGCGGCGAGACGCGAAAACAGCAGGCTCACGAGCAGCTCACTGGACTTCGATCTGAACAGAGCGCGCTGCAACATCCTTCGTCATCATTCATCAGTGATACTGTCTCTGTTTGGCAGTACAGTAATCCCTCATTTATTGCGGTTAATGTGGACCGGAACTATCGCGATAGGTTGAAGTAGGATCAGCCAATCAGCTCACAGGATACCTCCCCTCGTGCTCTCATTGGTCGAGCTCGCGCCGGGAACCAATCACGTGTCTTGTCTGAGTGCCGTGGGCGTGTACAAAGCCTCAGATAGTTTCTCTCTGTCTGTCATCCTGGGAAACAGTTTCTCTCGCATCACGATTAAGCAACGCTGCTTTACGCAATACGGCTGCACATGGCGGTATTTTTGAAATCTTATTTTTTGATAAATATTTTTGAAAAATCCGCGATGCACTGAGGCCGCGAAGTGGCGAGGGATTACTGTACATCTGTGAGCAGACTTTCAGTCTGATGAACTTGAACAAGAGTAAACTAAGAAGCCAAATAACTTACCAGACCAATCTTGAAAAACGTCTGAAAAGTAAGGACCAGCTTCATATCTCTCATTAGGTCACTGACATTGCAACCACATGGTTTATTATTGATTGTGTGTTTGGCATTGAACTGTATTTTACATTGAACACTTGGGGATTGTTGTCCATTTAAATTGTTCATTAAAATGCAAAGCTTTAGAAAAAAAACTGCATTAGTTAATCAGATTAAAGTTGTTTTATATTTATTTTAAATATTATGAAATAAATAAACCCATAGCAACTTTAATGTAATACAGATTGATTTATGATGCAAAATTTACTTTTGGCCCGCGGCTCTCAATCAAGTTTGATTTTTGGCCCTTCATAGGAAAAAGTTTGGGCACCCCTGCTCTCCACCAATAAAGCTGGTGTGTGGTGAGTGTTCTGGCGCAATACGGCTGCCGTCGCATCATTCAGGTGGATGCTGCACTCTAGTGGCGGTTGAGGAGATTCCCCCTTCCATGTACGCACTTTGAGTGTCTATGAAAAAGCGCTATATAAATGTAATGAATTATTATTAAGTTGGCTTGAGAAACTTATTATTATTCCTCTTCTGAGCCAAAATATAAACAGTATCTCCTCCTAGAGCTTTAAAGCTACAACCACTAAACTCTGCTCAGACTTCAGACCTGTTCCGACTTGAGGAGCTATATCTTTTCAGACTGATCAGACTTATGATTTTGATAAAATTGAAGATTAAAATCATAAAAAGTTCCATAGACTTACATTAAAAGTGCGAAAACTAAAATTCAACGAATCAAAGTGCTTAGATTAGAGGGCCAGCCTTAAGGCTTCAAACTAATCAGTGCTCTAGAAGGAGCGTCAATCACTGATGCTTGAACGAATCAGAGCACTGCAAGTCTCAGAGTTCTGCCAGAAACTCATAGAGCGGCCATTACTGCTGGAGAGAGAGGTCATAATCTCCTAAAATAGATTTATGTGAGCGAGTTTATGATCAAATGGAAATTGTTTCCGATTATCAAGTAACCGCTGCAGCGTGTTTGCTTGAAGATTTATGTACTTATATTGCCGAATTTTGACTCTCATTCGTCTTTACGTGTTGACGGCTCTTCACTACTGAGCAGATACTATGGCGACGGCGACGTGACTCTCTTCAGCGTTTACTCGCTGAATGAAGTTTAAACGCGCGTCCTCCTGCATTTGCACGGCAACGTCTAAGCGCCTAAGTTTATTTATAGCGCCTAAGTTTATTTATAACTAATGCCTGAGTAAATATTAGATTGCCTTAATTCCTTTATCTGCTATTATGAACGTGTTGAACTGAAGTCTGACATGGCAGATCGATTCAAACTGTAAACCGCTTGAGATTCGAAAAAAAACGGCATTACTCTCCCCACTGTAATTGTGCAGGAATGATTTAAATAATATTTAAGTTATTTTATTTCACATGAAGAAAGGCTTTATACACACACACACACATACAAACATATCTGTCTACACACACCTCTATATTGTAAATATAAAGGGCTCCATATACATGCAGTGTAACTGCAGTCTGTTTTGAAAGTGGTAAGACTATATAAATAATGCTTAATTACATCTTTAAAATAGAAATAAAACAAAGTATGATTCACAGTATGACAGTATTATTTATATATATATACATACATATACATACATACACATACACACCACACACACACACATCTATTTAGTATAAAAGGCTCCATAGACATGCAGTGTAACGGCAGTCTGTTTTGAAAGTCTGTTATAAATAATGCTTAATTAAAACTTTAAAATAGATATAAAACAAAGTAGTATTCACATTAGTGAAAACTGACCGTTAAAAGCCAAGGATGTAATTAAACCATAGACATTTTTATAAACTAATTTTGCAACACTTTGGGGCTCTAAAAGCATTGTTATTTATTTTTTGGTATTTCGTTACCAGTGGAACACTCAGATATGGAGCCAGAGCCCACCACAAGCTGATAGACCCAGCCATTACCCACCACAGACATCGAGCCTGAGCCAAAGCCCGCAACCAAGTCAGAGCTGCCATGCCTGAGATTCTAGCTTACCAGGTGTGTGAGCCTACAGCACATTCCATGCCTATGAAAATATTGCTGTTTTGCTTTCCACCCTGCCCACCCATGAACCTTCTCTGCTGCTGGTCCCTTCTTGGACAAATGTATGTCTTACTTCCTTTTCACCATTGGTAGCACTCAACTCTGAATCTTTGATGCCTTCATCACCACTGGCTCTGTCCAGCCCTTGTACGTTTTCACCACCAGTCCTGTCCATTTAATCCAGTTTATTGTCACCACAAGAGCTGTTTATCTCAGAGCCTTCATTCATACCCAGTCTTCCTTTTCTGCATGCTCCACCAAAGCCAACCATTCACTCTACTCTGCCTCCACTGGCTCCCTTCAGCCCCTCACCATCAGCTCTGCCATACAACTCTGATCCACATGGGAACTTCAGATCCCCAGCTCTGCCCTGTTGTGAGAAGTCCCAGACTCCGTCTCAGTCTCTAAGCCCTCAGTTCCACCTCGGACCGTCGACTTCGTCTTTGCCATTTCTCCTCTCCCCCTCAGCTCCAGCTGCGACTGTCGTACCTTTGGCTCCACCCTGGTTAGTTATCGCACCACCTTCACCACAGACTTTTGGACTGTCTGCTACATTCAATCCCTTCACCCCTAAAGTAACATCAGGCTTCTCCATCCCTCAGGCACCACCGGGGTCCTCACTCACACTGGCATCACCTTGGTCCTTTAGCCCCTTGCTTCCACCTCGGCTGGACTCCACCTTGCTTTGCCTGTCTGCCAGTGTCACTGGGTCTCTCAGTCAGTTGGACGTTGCCTGAGCCTCACCATCTCCCTGCGCCACAGGATCAGTCTAGGACTATTTTGGCTCCTCCCTCCATCATGGCCATCTCCTGAGTCACTCTTGAATCTTGTTGGCTGTCCGTTCCCTGGACCTTGCTTCCATCCACTCCTCCATGGGCCCTCCCACCATTATCATTACCTCCAACAATTTGGTCTGGCCTGGTCTTTCGCATCTGCCACCCTCTGGGTTCCCAGTGCCTCACCGGTCCCTCATCCACCACCTAAACCTCTAGCCGTCTTCTGTCAAGGCACCCATTATGTTGCCATCCATGTAGGGCGCATTCTGTCATGCTGTCATGATCTGTGTGTCTAGTTTTCTTTTTAGGAACTTTTAGTTTGCACTCGTCATCATTTGCCTGCCTCTTTTAAGTGGATTATTTTAGTTTGCTTTATAAATTTGTTTTTCATCTTTATTCATCATCTGAACCTACACGTAACACTCATTACCAGATATATTTATGCATTTACAACAATGCACACCAAAAATGCCTATTCGAATGATAAATATATGGATTTAAAATTAACTGTGACAGAGTTGAAATAATTTAGCACTTTAGGGTGTCTTTAGAAATATGGTGAGCTTCAAATGAAATAAATATTTAAAAGATTAGTCCTGAAAATTTGATGTACGAAAGGTACCGTTTGACCCAATGACCCAAGTGTTAAAACCATTCATCAGTTTTTAGTAGGACCTAACGGACTGTAGGAGCCATTGATCTTAGCTTCTTTAAAGAAAACACAAAGTTGTGGAAAACACTGACTCAAATGTGAATTTGATTAACTTCAGTGAGAAGAGACAAATATCACTGTGAAGAGACAAATACACACTTTCAATGTGAAAATATCACTGTAATTAGCAACATAAACATCCCAGACAAACGTCATCATTCAGTGTAGTGGAGAGAGGAGGCAGTGTCTGCAGTGGCCTCGGGGCACAAGAGAACGTGATGGGCCTATTCATCAAAATGCGCATGAATGATGGGTTTTCACTGCATGCACAACTCACAGGCCTCCAGTAACCAGCTCATACCCAAATGGAAACAGAGGTTAAGGGAATGTTTGATTAATGCTACTGGGCTATCCACCTGGTACTTGGTCGGGAAACTAGCATGTATCACAAATCAATGTAAATAAGGTATAAATAGTAGTGATTTTTCGATTCGATACTTGGGTAAATTATAAGTAATATTAATAGAGATGCCTGCCTTTGCAAACAACTCTAATAATGCTATGCAAGATGGAGAATAACATAAGATGAGAAAACCAAATTAAAGACCCGGATGTATGAACAATTTTCATTAAAGTGCAGGATTAATTAACAGATGGGGTAATTGGTTATGAACAAATGATAAGGTATCAATTCACTAATAAATCTTGACATTTAATTTGCTGCTCACTTCCCCCTCTATCAATTACAGTGTTCCTGGGGATAATTGACAATTTTTCGGTAAGACATAAAAATCGAGTATCTTTCAAAGCTCCTAAAACGCTCCTTTAGTGTAGACACAGCCACACGGACCATATGTTTAATATTAGGTGTAATCTGTCCTACTCAAGTGTTCTGAAAACTAGGAAAATTGGATTAAATTGGCTAATGGGGTGTTTTAAACCCCCAATGAGAGTGGAAGGTATTACGAGTGTTTTTGACTTGAGCCTTCTCTTTGTGCATAAACAGAGGTTGGATCTTAATGATGAAAAACTAATCAACAAGCTGGTCAACAAAGATCTAAAAGTTCAGAGGAGGTATATTTATTAATTCCATGTGGTTTTGAAAGTGTGAATATTTGTGAAGTGATATCTATCTATCTATCTGTCTGTCTGTCTGTCTGTCTATCTATCTGTCTGTCTGTCTATCTATCTACAAACTAACTTAAATTTGAAACTCTAAAGGGATAGTTCAACCAAAATGTAAATCTTATCATTGTTTACGTTCCCGAATATTGTTTGGCACTCCCGAACATTCCTTATTTTCTTCTGTGAAAACGAAAAAAAGCATTTTTAGAAAAGCTTAAAGCTTAAACCCCAATAAATTGTTTTGTATGGACAAAAAACAGTTCTTCAAATCAAACCTAAAGTACTCAATCATATTGTAAAATTAATAATGTTTTTGTAAATATGTATTATGTATCTAATATAATAATATTATCCAAAATATTTAATATTATTAAAATACATAGAATACTTAAACTAAATATTTTTTCACTTTTATTATTTTTATTGGTGTTGTTGTTTTGAAGGGCTATGAAAAGTGTGAAGAGGGCGTTATTTTTTATAAAAAAATATTTTTTAAATCCTTAGGCTGTCACATGGCATGTATCGATAGACAATATTCTCAAGAAAATATGTTTCCCATAAGCAAATTGGAAGATTTTAAAGAGAAACTTGCCGTGAGATTAATGGAAACGATGAGTCAAATCATTGATTTCCATGTTTTTAAGATTGAAAAATGACTCACATCAGTGCAAATCGAATCTACTCACATTTCCGCATCTCTGCATCTCTTTAAGTCTCTCATCTCTTTAGTCTTTCTTTTCAAAAATCATTAGCATTATTCACCTTTAAGACAACCCCTCCATATATTCTTCACAAGATGTTAAGAAGATGGAGTATCTCCACAAATGCTTAGTGGCTAAGCAATTCGACTCAAAAGCTAGCAAACAGAAAGGTGAAACGCAGGGTCAGGACAGATAGCGCCGAGGCGTGGCGCTCAAGTCAAGAGGGATGTTAGCGTAAGGACAAACAAAGTCAACCACGGGCATGAAAGCTACCTGTCAGAGGCAGATCAGGAAACAAAGGTATTCAGGCAAAAATATGTAGGAACAACCATGGAGAATCAAACATCTGTCACGTAGACCAAAGGCGCAAAGCGAACACTTCCAGCCCCAGGTATCGCTAAGTCAACAGCACGACAAATATGAGAAAATGGCGAGGTAGAGCTTTTTTCAGCAGGATGAATAATGCTGATATGGAAAAGTACCTTGTGTCATAAAGGCAAATAGAGAGTTTGCGTTACGACAAAGTCATCCCTGGGTCAAAGCCTTTGAAGTTTGTGAAGAGGTGGAGAAATAGAGGATGTGTGGCATCGACATCAAAACAGAATGTTGCTTTGGTCTAGAGATCTCTATGAAACAGAATCAGAAGTAAATGGTGAAGCACAAATTTAGAGCACTGTATAATCACTGTCGAGTACTGGCAAAATCAATGAAAGGTTATTCATTACATACAGGGAAGACAAAAACACCTTTCAGCCAAATTTGTAACGGATTTAACTGTCCTGGAAAACTTTTTTGTTTAATTTTGATAATAAATGTATTGTATGTAAAGATTTGATTGCTTTACCCCTCCCATGATGCTTTTTGCTATGTTTTATATATATATATATATATATATTATGAAGAACAATGTTATTTGTGTACATTATTTTGATCATTTTGAAGAAATGCTATATAAAACATTGTTCTAAGCTATGCTATTTTATTTATTTTGATTGTTGGATATTATGAAAATGGCTGTTCATAAAAAAACAAAGATGATGGTTATTCTCCTGTGATTCACATACAGTGCATTCACTGTAGTCTCAAAGCTTTTGGCATGAGTATCTTACCACGGCTTACAACTGGATTGTTCAATTTCACTCAAGCATTACGGAATCCAATGATTCTTAGAAGCAGTTCCTGTTACATGTTGAAAAAACAAAACAAATGAGTGTATCTGCCCTTCCGTTTTAATAACAGTTAAAATTTCTGACAGTGTATATCAGATCATAAGGGATGGGTACAGAAATCCTTATGATAAATGACACTAAACAACATCACTAAGGTCAAACTGGGTTTAACATCAAATCTACCACACCCGCTGAAACTGCCAGGGCACGGCGTGTGTACACATCATTTATCTGGCTTTTGAAAAAATGCCATAGCAAGCTTTCTCCTTCTCTGATTCCCTCGTACATTGATTCTTTTGTTTCTTGGTTGAATAAAGAGGCTCCTTATAGGTTTGTTGTTGAAATAAAGTTCAAATATCAGTGTCACCACCCACATAAACTATTAATTTACTGCTAAAAATACTCACTGAGGTTGCTAATTTTATTTACTTGTAAAAATCAGTAGATGTGTCCTGCACCATAGGGAAAGTGAAAGAAAGGACTCTTTCAGAACGTTAAAGAATATTCATAATACTTTTAAAAATTAAAATATCAACCATAATTTGGTCAAGAGATGGCAGTTGTGTACTATAATTAAGTGTCACTTCCATGGCGGAGGTCCTGCAAAATGTGAATTATCCAGTATTCATGTTAAACATTAAATATGGTGCACCTAGACATGTTTCGATTTGTGTTCTATTAACTCAAAATATTGAATTTATTTTTGTTGAATGAACTAAAGCTACAATAAAAATAAGACTTAAATATTAAAAAGAATATTAGAAAAAAAAGGTACCGTAAACATAAAAATCGTTTCAAGTTACGCATGTAACCATAGTTCCCTGAGAGGGAACGAAATGCTGCGTCAAAGCGCTAGGTGGATGCCTTGGCATGTAGTCTTGTGAAGCACTGTGAAATCGATTGAACGATGTGTGTGAATGCACATTGTGGATTGGTGATGTCATGAACCCGGAACCAGCACCTTGAAAAGTGTCTGAAGCAAGCTCGGAGGCGCAAGGAGCTACCAATGCTACCTCAGTGAAGCCACCAACAGGTGTGTCGTAGCTCACTACAAGAGCACCCTCATCCCCATAGCGGGGTCGAGGTCTATTTGGTAGAACCTCTGAAATGTATGTGGAGAGGACCAGCCCGCCGCAGCACTAACGTCTGCAAGGTAGGTTTGGATTTTGGGGGCCCCAAAGCAGATAAACAATTGGTCGGACTTACGCAAGGTGGAAGTCCTGTGAACGGAAGACAGACCTTGTTATTAGTTTCCTGGTCATGATCACCAAAAAGGGGAGGACAGAAGGCCTGCAGTACAATAGACCGAGCCATGTTAGTGGGAACCTTGGGAACATAGCCTGGCTTGGGATGAAGGAAAGCTTTTGCCATCCCAGGCGCAGATGTGGAGGTCAGGGAAGAAAGGCAAAGTCCGATGCTGGGGAGGAACTCATGCTGACAGGTAACATTCGTCCAGCTTGCTCTTTTTAGGACGAACGTCCCTGGTCTCAGATGGCCACTCAATGTTAATAATGATAATAATAATAATAATAAATTTTACTTATAATGCACTTTTCTTAAACACAAAGTGCTTCAATGCGAAAAAAAAAAAGAAATAAAAAGAAATTAAGAAGTCTTAAAAAGATGGGTTTTAAACTTTGTTTAAAAAAAAACATATTGTATAGGCATTCCTAGTAGTTAAAAGAAGTGTATTCTATAACCTAGGGGCTGCTACAGAAAAGGCTCTTTCACCCATGGTTTTTAATCTACAACAAGTCTATTTGAGGAGGAAAGCGTCAGCAGAGAGGAGAGATCTCGAAGGCACATGAGGTGTAATTAGATCACATATATATGAAGGTGCAGTTCCTTGTACAGCTTTATATATTAAGATTACATTTTTAAAATCAATACTTTCATTTTTAGCTTTCAGAGATCATGAGTTACTATCTCGATAAGCTCTTCATATGCTGGGGAGAATCCTCCTCTCCAGCGTCGATGCTGACAACATCCAACTCCTAGGCGATAGATAGACTAGATAGGAACAATGCTGATGTCTCCAGATCTGGTCTCCATCTGGAACCAGAAGCACGGTTACTTCTGGTTCCAGACGGAGAACGGAGCACGGATCCACCAGGTAAGGTCTCAAACCCCGCTGATGATCCAATTGTGAACCCCAGAGCAGAGCGTACACAATGAGAACTGCTCGTAGTGCTCACAGCCAGTGCCCTCGAGCGCTGGTCATGCTTGCTCCACTCCCAAACAAGCCACACACAAACTGTGTGTATCTCTGCCCGTAATTTAACGTGGACAGGAAGAAGCACACGGCAGAAAGGCTTATAATAATGAAAGGGCATCATATACTTATTTCTCTTTCATTTTATTAAGAGAGAGAGTGAAAGTCTTTGGTCTTTCTAAACTAGCTCACATCAAACAGACTCAGCTTCGCTGAAGACACTCAAAGCTGCCGCTTCCAGGTTTCAGCGCCCTTTTATCATCCTGGTTCATGACGTCACCGACCCGCAACGTGCATTCACACACATCCATCGCTCAATCGATTTCACAGTGCTTCACAAGACTTCATGTCAAGGCATTCCCCTAACGCTTCGACGCAGCGCTAGTTCCTTGGAAAGGGAACACCTTTAACGTTTTAAATACTAACGTGGCAAATGAGTTTAAATTGAGCTTCTAAAATGTATGAAACAGAAAAGGCAAAAAAAGAAAAATCCATGGCTTAATGTCAAACGAATGAAAAAAAAAAGAATGAATGAAAAAAATTCAACAAAAATTGTAGATATAAACTGAAAATATAAATATAAATGTGGCATGCTTTCACTAAACCGGATCTCTTATTTTGCCTTTTTCAGTCACATGTTCTTTTGTTCTAGATCCTTCCGTCACTCATCGGTCACTATGGACACAAATCATCACAGGTGTTTGTTATTAGTTCTTCACTGCTAGTATATTTAGTTCTCCCTCTTCACTATTCAGTTAGTGTTTGCTCCTTGTTTGTGTTGAATCACGTTTGTTGACGGTGCTGTTACGGTCAACTTTGCCTTCATTAAAAGTACCGTTGACTCATTATCTTCGTCTTCATCCTTGCTTTCTGTGACAAAAAGCTAGTTTAAAAATGAATGAGTACATTAATAATTTTATATATATATATAAAATAGTTCCAATACAGCAAAAGAAGCAACATACGTCAATATATGATCATTTTTTGTGAGTCTAAATTATTCCTTTAAAATACAGTAAAACAAATATTATTTTTGTTCAAAATTAACAAAATTTAATAATGAGTCACTACATCAATTCTTCTCTATGTATGTTTCAGTATGATAATCCTATTATGAGTGTTTATGTTTTAGACCTGCTTGGTTGTTTTTTGCGGGAAATTGAGTACATTCCATCAAATCCTTAACTAGAGAAAAGTTGCACCAGCTTATTTGGTGCCTGATGTGAAAGAGGCAGAGATCAAAATGCATGCAGTTGTCACAACAAGCGAGAAAAGATGAAATGGGGGAGCTAAATCTCAAATCTCTGGAGAATCACCCGTTTAGATATTAAAAAGTGTGCTGTTTAAAATAGAATGTGCTTGTAGTAAAATAAACAGCTTGGCTTTTCAGAGATAGTGAGAACTGATGGATTTTGTATTTTATCAAACAGATAAATTACCGTATGTAGCTCTCTAACAGAATCCATTGTAATGCATTTGAAAAGACTCAAAATAATTGGTACAGTCACACAGATGACTGTTTTCTGATTGCCCCCCAAGAATGGTCCTGCACATACGTAATTCTGTGTATGTAATACTATAACTAAAACAATGTTTGTTTGTTTTTTTTTCACAAAATGCATGCAGTTTTGTTTTCCTACAGCTAGCAGGCCAAAAGTTGCATAGTGTACCTTTAACTAATTAATCATATGAAACTCACTGTTGATTTCACTGATACATTTAAATTTACTTTTTTACTTGCTTTTGTTGACATTCCCTATGTCAGTAAAGATGTTAATTGAGAAACACAGCTTGTACTCACACTGTCCCCTCTAGTGATGTCTGGCAGTAGATGGACAAACACACTCAAAGGCAACGGTGACAACAGTCCCTTATGGAAGTAATCTGACAGGATCTCACGATGGACTGCCAGCATCCCACCTCACATTCTATAGTGTGTTCGGCACTTTCATCAATACCCCAGCTAGTGCCATCACACCATCAACCCCTTTAAACCGACAGGGCCACAGGCAATAAACCTTCCTCTCTGGGACCCCAGAGTCCTGCTCAGGAACAGATCTGATTGAAAGCGTCTGTGTCTGGGGTCGGTGTTATAATATGTTGTGATAAAGAGAATCATAATGGCTTTTAAATAGATGGGCTCTGTCTCTTGTTCCTGAGCAGTGCTTTGTGGGCAGAGAGAGAGTGTCTCTGGGAGTGAAGCCCTGGGGCTAAGCATCTCGGAGATTGAGCTGTCCGTCTCGCTGAAATGAATCTGAGTTAACATCTCTTCAGTCGAGACAGGACAGCCTGGGGGACAGACAGAAGACGACTTCCTGCTCTACCTGCAGTCTCTTCTCTTTAACCCATACCTGCAGCATCAAGCAAATGCTCACAGACATCAGTTCAGTTCATAAACCTGGTGAGCCACCTATCTAGACAGCATTTTAAGGTATATTCATGACTGCTGGAGGTATAGGCAGGATGCGTGCGCTACCACGTCAGCAGACTGATGGGAATCTGAAAATGCACTGCACTCTCATTCATAGCTGAAAACAGTCGAACAACACAAAATATTACATAACACAATTTGTTTGGTTCGGCTCACAAGAGGTGAAGGCCTTTCCACAATGCTTTGCCATGAGCTCAGATAACAAAAATCCCAGCAAAACGTGTTCTGTACTTAACCACGTTGGGATAAAACACACTTGTATTCTTTCGTTTTTTTTTATGGATTAGATGTTTTTCCAGACCCTTGTGTAAAATAAGCATGATTAACTGTATTGACTATATATAAACTGTACTTGCAGATAAAACAATATTTATGAAATAAATGGCTACTTAGTTGTACTTAAAAATAGACTATGGTACTTAAGCACACTTTTTATAATGTCAAATTAAAACGTAGGTAACCCTTAAAACCTTAATATATAATGCACTGTGAAAGTATTTTCCATGCATTAATAATGACTTGTAATGCACCTTATAGTTCATTATATGGTCTCATAAATAATTGTAACATAGTGATAATACTTATTTTATGCCATTCTTATGTTATGCCATTAGAAAGTATGTAATCCATTAAAATACATGACAAGTAGCCAGTTTTAATGTAAATGTGTAGGCCTATTTACAAAAATATAAGGCATACAAGTTCCGAAAGAAATTACATGAAAGTATATTTTAGTTTAATTAATGTTTGTCTTTACATTCATAATAACATTACAGTACACTTTAATCATAATTGCTAAGATAGAAATCATGCAATTTCATATAAAGAAGTTCTTAAGTCCATATCAATTCACCACTCTAAAGTATACTAAATATAAATTATAAATTGAAACTATAATATATTTATAATACCCAAAACTGATCAAATAAACTATTACCAATAAATACTTAGATAGATAGAGTTGGCTTAGTAACATTTCAACTAAACTTAGCTTAGCAAAATGCTAATGCTAAACCATGTGATGTGTACATGCCAGATATGTAGAGCCGTTTTAACTTGGTCAGCCGAGAGTTTTTTTTCTTGTGGCAGCAGGACAGCTCAAAAAGTAAGACAACAAATAAAACATTGAATGTTTTGTTTGAACTTAAAATATGGAAATGTCATGATTGCGCCACAGACGGAAGCCTTAGAGAATGACATTGGTTGTCCAACGTATATGTTTTGCCGTTATGAGAAAGCATGTGAGCTCTTAGCACATATGATCCGTGATTCAAACACTTGGTGGATATACGTCTGTGTTTGGCCCAATGTGGCCAGCCTGTAATCCTGCTCTATTAACACCTCTGACTCTTTGCTCTTAGCTGCTCTGCTCTCTCACTTCTGTCTATTTGTCTAAGGGTCGGGGTGGCGTGATGACGCAGTCGAGTCCAGCTCCTCAGGGATAGCGTTGATGGCTATCTGTGTCGGACTGTTATGACTATCTCTAATAAGAGCACAGAACCCTCCAACCATGGCGAATGGGGCAGACAGGATGTGGCTTAGATATTTTCTTTCATTTTTCCACTTTTTAAAGCAGATGTTTTATGCGCTTGAGGTTTCTGAATGATTGTTTTCATTTTTCTTTTGAGTAAAGCATTCAGTGCCCTCAATCATATCGCTGTAACAGGCATGAGTGAAATGATTGCCACACAAGAACCCTTTAATGTGAAGAGTGTGGTGTCTGTACCATTAGCAGCAACAAAAGAATTACAAAAAATATTTCTCAAACACTCAATCGTCTGTCATTAGCCGGTCAAACAGATAAACCGCTCCGACATCACATTATTGGTTGCCGTGTGAGGATGCTCAAACAAACATTGCAAGGTTTGGAAACTGCCACAGAGTCACTATGTAAACAGAAAGGTTTTTCTCTTTTGCTTAACTTATTGCTATCTTATGACTAAGGTGTGATTGGGGGAGGTATTTAAACACTGTGAAATAGCCATTAATATTCAAAGGAAAAAACAAAACAAAAAAAGGAATAATATGATTAAACACAAAATCATAAAATTAAGACGACACACTGCCATCCGCTTTCCGGCAGCTGCTAACAAGTATCATTTTTATAGATGGTTTGTCACAGATGGTTCAACAGATGTCTCTCTGGTCTTTAGCAAGTGTGTGTGTGTGTGTGTGTGTGTGTGTGTGTGTGTGTGTGTGTGTGCAAATACCCATAGATGTGCTCCTTGTCAATCGTTACGTTGTCAAACAGGGCCTTAAGTGTACTCTTTATAAAACATAAAGCCAAAGTACTTGAGCGTGTAAATTAGGACTGAAATTTGAGCTTTGTGTCAGGCGGACAGAGACACCGAGAGAGAGAGAAGCTTTCTCTTGGGGACAAATTCTGATGAGCATCATTAGTGGTGAATCCAAACCAAAGCAGCAAGACTGTTAGAATGCCTTTTCGGGGGAATTAAACTAGGCATGTCGAAAGCAGAAATATGAATTCCTTGAGAAAAAAAGGTGCATCTGGAACAATTATTTCATGTTTCAATGGCTATTTTTGGAATGCTAGTGAACTGCTTACACAATGTGAAGAGCGTGCACAATACATGTGTGTATGTGTGTGTGTGTGTGTGTACGTACGTGCGTTTGTGTAAAATGTATAACTAAGTTATAATCTAAGAAAAAAAATGTTCTTTTGCATTTTTAATTCTATTTTGTGAAAAAAAATTTGCTAAGAGATATTAAAATGCAGGGTTACAATTGTGTCCTGGTTTATTCTTTGCAATAAAAACGAAAGATCAAGTGTTATGCTGTGCCCTGGTTGCGTACTGCACATTTTTTGAAACTGCTGTACAATATTGTTCAAAATGTGTTAAATGTATTGGAAAACTACACTCTTAATGCAAGCTGAAAGCATAAAATAAATAGTCAAAATGTTTCAGAAATATTTTCTCACCCATTGAGTAGACTATGATACCTTAGTGGGGCCCAGGACAATGTTTCTGATTGCCCCCCAAGAACGGTCCTGCACGTACGTAATTCTGTGTGTGTAATGCTATATATCATTCGAGCAGAGTACACAGAGTGAGAGAAGAGAAAGAGAGAGAGCAGCTCACATCTGATCAGTCATGTGGGGGGAATCAGCATGTGCCCTAATGAGCTTACCGAAGCAACTTCAATATCCTCCGATGTCATGTTGAAATGAAAATTAATAGTTCAATATGGCTCCACGCAAATGCCACGCGTCTCCCATAACCCATATCATGTGGCGTGACCAAATGAGTGTATTCCAATAAATGTAGGCAGAAGAGAAAAGCTGATATCTTCAGCAATCAGGGTTCTGAAAATCACCATTGAATGAAATTCAGGGATGGATGGAAAAGAAAAGGGCAGAGAAAAAAAAGAGACATGGAATGAACATCTTTACCCCATAATGTGCTCATGTCTTTCCCACAGGCTGTGAGCTAGTCACCGCAGGGTGGACTTACCACATACACAAGTCAAATTGGGGCTTGAATCACTGGAGCCCATGTTCATCTTCATGGTCTAAACTAAAGTTCTGTCTCAAATGGCGTCCATGACCCTTGCAGAACCTCCTACAAGTCCAGACTTTGGTGAAGTAGTGTTACTTGGAACACTTTGAAGTCAGCTAAACCAGTACGGACATGCTTGAAAGAAGCTTATGAAACTGCATGTCCACTTCAAGTGAGCCATTTGGGACAGGCACCTTAATTGTGTTCTTTCAAATCAAACTCAAAAGAATTTCAATTAACTTTCTGATAAAAACAACATTTAAAGTGCAAACCATGTCATCTCCACATACCTCCCATCCATAAGTGGTTTCTTTTACCGTGGCGCTCTGCAGTCCATTGTATGGTCCAAAGCGTTCTCCCATCCGAATTTTGACTTTAGCCCAGATTCCAAGGCCAGCGCCGGGAACAGACGACTCACGGAGCTCCAAGTCAGCAGGGATGGGAATATCATCGGGAATGTAGACGGGCACCTCATAAGGTGAGCCCTCTTTAGGAGTGAAGTCCTCATTGCAGGGCTGAGGGGACGTGGGCCCAACCGCAATGGGGGACATGATGCTGTCTTCTGTCTCCTCTTCTGCACTCTCACCGGTCACGAGATTGGGCTCTGTGTCGTACATGCTGTCTACTGCCTCACTGTCATCTGGAAGACAATACAGAGGCATTTGCAATACATTAGTAGAATAAAGAGATGCAACCCATACCAAAATTTTCCTCAGCTCCAAATTACCATTTTCTGTAATTTGCTGATTTTGAAAGGGATAGTTCACCCAACAATTTGTATGCTTACATTATTACTCATGATGGACTAAACCCATGATTGTCTTACTGTTGAAAACAAAATTAGAA
The DNA here is from genome assembly GCA_037043235.1 of Rhodeus uyekii. Classification (NCBI taxonomy): domain Eukaryota; kingdom Metazoa; phylum Chordata; class Actinopteri; order Cypriniformes; family Acheilognathidae; genus Rhodeus; species Rhodeus uyekii. The sequence continues at coordinate 815,631 of JAWRVZ010000206.1, forward strand.
CTTTTAAAGAATGTTCATGCAGCTCTTTTCCATGTAATGACAGTGGTCCATGGTGACCATGTGTTTGGGGCTCTACAAAGGACCAAAAATAACACTAAAAATCTGAAAATCTTGCACTATAGCTTTCAAATCAAATCAAAGGGTCGTCATTGGCTCTTCTTACTTCATTGTAGGGTGTTTCTTCCATTTTGGAGCTTGACAAACACAACACAGAATCTAATGTTTTGTTAGAAATATCCCTTTAAATATACAATCGTTTGCTCTGCACATTGAACATCCTATGCTTTGAACATCATCCTTTTAATTGTGTTTTTAGGAAAGCAACTGGTGTAAGTCCAGACAACACCAATAATAACAACAATAATTTTATTAGTTTTCCCATCAACGCATTTGATTTTCCATTTTTATAAGTGTGAGCTGCAATGATATTGTTTGCCACTTTAAATGCTTAAGCTCTTTAAAGTTGGTGGATTCTGATTGGCTGTGAATGTTTTCATAGTTCATCAGAGGAAGAAAAAATACTCCATCATAGTTCTTCTGTGTCATTACCGTTATTACTGATGTATGGACTTCCTTATTCCCATAGAATTAAAATGATTAGTAAAGGTTTATACTTATTTTCCTTGGTGAGAATGGGCCTTCAGTCTGCACAAAACTCACTGACTCAATGCTAGGATTGGCAGGATCTGGCACGCTGCCAGGGCATTGCTAAGTTGTTGTGAGTGGCTTAAGTCAAAAGAGTCAGCCTTCAAATGATGCTCTGGTTTTCTGAAATGAGTTGGCTCCCTCCTTTAAATGTAAGTCACACCTCCCTTTAATCTTTTAAAAGGCAACAAAAAAACTGATCACTTAGAAAAGTAATAGAATACACTCAGCAAGCCATACAATTTAAGGATGCATTCATATCCGTAACAAATTCAGTAGGGAATGTGAGAAAGTTTAATAGGATATGGTTGTTCAACTTACTAACCTTAAGTTTGAGGAAAATAAGTATAATTCCATGTGTAGAACAAACCATCAACCTTTTTTGGACAAGTCCATATTCTTAACCACTTCTCCACACCAACCAACAAAGAGACCAATATCACCAAGCCATCAAAACAAGCATGAATGGTTCAAACCAAACTTTTATTGTTCTATTGCAGGTTATACAGTGATCCATGAATAGGACTCAGCCAAAACCAAACAAAAAATCTGACGCTCGTGAAGGACTCAAGCTTTACTACATGTTCTGGAACTTATAAAGTCTGGTGCAGGGACAGTTCCATTTATTTCAAAGTCATTTCCTGTGTGATCATTTTATAAATAATGCCAGCAAATGACTCTGTGGCCTGACGCCACTGCCAGCCATCTATGTTTATTGTCACTCTTTGCCTGACAGCATAATTACGGTATTCATCACTCACGCTAACAAAAGGTACAACTCTGATTGCTAAAAATAGGTTCTGTTTCTCTGTACTAGTTTTACACATATCAAAAAGTACAAATGACGTGAAAGCCCTTTAATATACCATGCTAGGACCATCGACGCTGGAGTTGTCAATCTTGGAGAGATTACGCAAAACAACTGACCCAAATGCAATCTGTTCTCCACACCAGAACCTGACATCAGTATGTATCGGTGTTCTGAAATGTCTAACCAGAGGATCTGAGGAAGCACAAGACACTTTCGATCGGTATCCATGATGACAACTATGCAAGTGTGCATTGGATGGACTTGCATGTAATTTGTAGCAGCACCACTGCAGTTTGCTATCCAAACACAGGACCAGCAATCAGGGCTAACTAGGCCACAATTACAACAGGAGTGCTTCCAATCAAGCAGACTTGGGCCCCCTGGCAGCGCTGCCAAGAACACAAGTTTATGACTCCAAGCTGTTTACTCTCACATTCAAACGCTATTTACTTGTAAGCAACAGCACATTTATGAATAAGTATAACTTGTAGTTAATGCTATGTTGGCTTTAAATCAAGTAGCAGCGGTTTCACTCAGACAGTTAAAAGGTAGGGAGAAAGAACAGGAGAGAGTGAAATACAAGACATATTCACCATGCAAACCCTGGGGATTTTGGAAAATTTAACCTATAATACAACTTTAATAAAATGCATTATTACTCATTGCTCTGCAATATTTGATTGGTCAATTGCAGCTAAACTGCATGATTGACGATTGATTTTCTACACGGATGTGCTAGTTTCATGTTTTGGATATCACTTTGTAGTCTCTTTGTAGTTTCCTGCATAATAAAATAATGTAGTTATGTACCATAGTATATAGAACTAGCTTTCCTGTAGCTCAATCAGTAGAGCATTGGGGTTTACAATGTCAAGGTCATGGGTTCAATTCCCAGAGAAAGCAAGAACTGATTAGAATATCAATGTGTTTCTTGAATGCAATGTAAATTAGGATAAAAGCGTCAGCCAAATGCATTAATATATAGTATAATATCAAATCAATATTTCAGGTGATTTCTTTGTACACAACTTCTTTTTTGTTTCGGTCCCAATCACCTGTCATTCCCAACTCATAAGACTGTTGTCCTCCAGGTCCTCTGAAGAGTCACATATGATGAACTGATTCAATTTAGGCAGTTATTGCCATACAGACAAAAAATAAATAAAAATAAATAATTTTTCTTTTGTAACATAAAAGAACCAGTAAGGTTCGTTCTCATGTATCACACAACAACGTTTTAGCTTTTGCAAGAACCAGTGAGATTTGTTCTCAGCACAAAAGGTTTTGGAATGACATTAGGCTGAGTAATTGATGACTGTATTTTCATAACTGGGTGAACTATTTATTTAAATCTAAAGACGACCCAGCTTCCCATGGCAACTTACAGTATGCAAAAATTGGGGCAGGACTGGAAATGCAAATGACTGTGATAGTTCTCAACAATCATGGAATTTATCATATAAAAGCTCCACAGTAAAAAACAAATAAAGCTTTTAAAACAGATCCTGCGTCATCTTACGATTTGTAGGGCAAAGAAATGTTTTACCAATTTCTTTAATGATCAGACTTTCATTGGAGTCTCAAAGCAGCCAGGCAATTAATTTAAGAACATGTGGCCCAGTAGTAGCTTCCCCTTTTCACAGATCAGTTAAAGTTTTATAACCACTGCCCATCAGGTGCTGTTTGCAAGAATCAAAAGTGTTCTCAAACCATTAAAACTTTTTCCCCCTTCTCATTTTTGGCATATGACCTGAGTTCATTTTCAAAAACCATAGAAATGGTTGGGAAAATCTATTAAATACACCAGTTAAAAAGGCTGTAGTGTACTTAATTTAATTGTGATGAACAAAACATCTGAACGCAGCATAATTTTTACAAACATATATCCGAGCTTAGGACGCCAAAAGGGATGTTTTCAGTGTGTTTTGAGACCCAAAACAGGGACAACAATATTGCAGTTTCTTCCTTTTCACTAAGAAACATTTCAATGCATGCAAAAATGTGCTTATTGGTCAGAGTACACCTCTGTTCCTTATAGCATCATCAAGATGGATTGGCAAGTTAGCAACACATTTTCCATTATGAATTACAATTCAGATTGGTTTATTGGTCCATTGGGTCATATTTCTTTCTCATCAGGGTTAGGGTTAGGGTTAGAACAGAATGTGTTATAATTTTGACCGATACCACCTTGTTCAGTTAATCTCAGATTTATTTTTTTAGTGGAGATCCAATCTTCCCATCCGAAAGAGAATGCAACACTGCGTCCCCTAGGGGTCACTTCGGGGAATGCTTCCAGTATGACAGGTGTCTGAAGCATTAATTCAATCACGACAATGAACTTGACACTGTCCAGCAGCCGACGACGTCACCACATGTGCGACTGCATGTATAAAATAGGCACCTGAACAGTATGTCACAATCTTTCATATCTTCAGGAGACAGCTTTAAGCATTGTCTGCCATGATAGACAGCAAAGAAAACCACGTTAGTTGTATTCATCCGTGTAAGTGGTTACTAACACCTGAGATGTGAATTATGATCAAAATAAATGCCTGAGTGAGGGGCATGCAGGCCAACCCTCGAGGGGGTTGTCTGTGTGTGTAGCGAGTGCTTCCCTCTGAGGATGATGCACTCGTGTTTGGGTGTGCATTGACGACGTATCTTTCTGTGAGGCTGTGCTCACGCTTGTCCGTTATCAAAAATCAAGAAGATGGGGATTGCCGGTGAGCCAGTGAGAGTGTTTTTCTCTCAGCCGTCGGACATTACATTAGTGTCAGTCATTCAGAATCTCCAAGTTCTGCACTCGGGGTCTGAGAGGGCTTTTCCTAATAACTGCTCTCTGAGCTCTCTACGACTAAGCCTCAGTGCCGTGACATAGTAGGCTTCCTTTCAATACAAGAGTCTTCTTTACTGAGGCCTCTGTTTCACGGAGCTCCGCTCAGCAACCCTAGCAAATAGTAGGCGAGGTAACAATGTTCTTGACTCCTCTTGTCGTCTGATGCATAAGGGTATCGTCAGGCCTTTCTGAGGAGATCAGGCCTCCACCTTGAGAGCCCATGCTGTGCTCTTGAAGTGCAAGTAAGAACAGCTACAAAGTGTCAGCCACTGGCCCAATCACTCTCAGAGTTCAACAGCGCCTAAGCGTTGTAGGCCTAGAAGTTGCGGTTCTAGGTCTCCGCTTCGCGGGCCCAGTCCTGAGCTGGAGTGCTCCTGTACTCCCTCGGACTCTAGATCGAGGGTGGTTAGGTCTCGGCCCCAGTGCCTTGTGGCACTGGGGCCGAGTAGCCCCAGCCCGGGTCACTGCACGTCACGAGACAATTCTTCTGGGGGTAAATGACTGCTGGCTTTCACATATTAAGTGCAGTCACGCCATTCAGCACGTTGGTATTCCGCTGCCCAAAGCGACCCCTAGGGGAAGCAGCGTTGAGTTCCCCTTTGGAAGGGAACGTCTCAGGTTACTATTGTAATCATAGTTCCCTGAGAACAGGAAACAAGACACCTTTCAGCCTTCCTTTCTGTACTGAAACAAACGCTCCAGATGAGCTAGGTGTAAAAACTTAACCTCAGATGGCACCACACGGACTGCCACAAATCCGTTGACTGCCTTTTTGATACATATCTTCTGTTCAGATGTGATTGGCTGGGCTCACTGTGATTTTGCCAAGACAAACATTTTCCTGGGTCAAAATATTTTGGTATTCATGATCAGAACTCTACCAATAAGTTATCCCTAAAATCAGGGGGAAATGACAGGTGTGTAACTCTGGTGTAGAAACATCTAAGCCTGATTGTAAACCTGAACTAGACATAAACTGTAAACTTGTCCCTTAAATTTGATTGGGGGATTGAAATTGAAAACAAAGAAGTTGATCCAGGAACATGTTGCGCTTGATAAAATCACGTTCACCGATTGGCTGCTCATATGTAACACAGGTTGGCTTGAGTTGGTTTCTATGTCAGTCATGAGGTCTCTTTCTGTCTAAGTGAGCAGTTCTTGGCCAGGTCAAAAATCTACTAAATACCAGAAGGGTGGACTTAATAAAGAAGCATTTTAAACTGAGGCTCAGACGTTCTTTGGATAATGATCACTGTTGGATACTGATGTTCAAAATGTCTCCCGGAAGTGAAGTGCCTTCTTCTGTCTCTGTGTGCTCTCGCTCTCATACTGAACTGTTTATCCTGATTACATCAGGCCGTCATCATTAATTCGCACCTTGGGGGTCCTTCTCTGAGCTACAGCCACAATGAAACGCTTGTTCTGCTTTGTTATTCCACTGGAAACTACTGTGCAGCCAAGCCACAGACATGAAGGCATCAGATTTATTTGATAAATTGTAAAAGCGTCACTTAAGCAGGAGAACGGGGGCCTTTATTATTGCATGCTGCTATAGAGTGGAAGGGAGACACTGCCGTGCTCTGTGTTCTTCTTCCTGAAGAGCTGATCTGTACTAGTCCAGCAATCTCAGGCCTTTGACCTACATACATTGCCACTATCATTTCAACAGACAAAAGTGAATTTGTGCGAAAGCTGCTTGACTAGAGTCTCATTACTATCTATTATCATATAACAATAAACATTTAATACTGATATTTCACCTTTTTTTCGTAATAAACTGTGATTACAATATGGCTTAGTGCAATTATCAAATTGCAAAGGCTGTGATTCTATTAAATATGTAAATGCACTGAATATTGGAGAGTGAAGTGCAGCACTGTGATCTATTACATGTCAGCAGTTCATGACTCTGTGTTTTCAATGTCTCAGAATGGCTCTGCTCTTACACCGGTACAAATGAGTGTACTGCTACGCCCCTAGCAAGCACCACTCACATTTTCTTCAGGAAATGTAAAACTCTATTTATAAGGACTTGGATGTGTTTCTCTTTAGAGATGTCAAGAGCAGAGGCTTGAATAATAACAATAAAAAAGACTTTATGGAGATAAATATAAAACAAGCACATTTTGTGATATTCCAAATAAGGAAATGCTTCAAGCATTCAGAGAGTGAAAAATAATGGTCCTGCCCAGTTTAAAAAGTTGTGTCATCATCAAGATCACAAAGAAGCCTCAATTTTCCACTAGAGTCAAAACTTGATTTTCTTTTTTGCGTTTCTATACCTAAAAACATTGCTTTCCAGAAGCATGCTCTGTTTCCCCTCATAAAAACAACAGGGAACATTTCCAAGTAACACTTAAAGTAGCACTGTTGTTTCTCTAAAAGGTCTGTGTCATGGGGAAGATTACAAAAAGAGGAGATTATAACTCTTATATCATATTATAATATTATATCATTATATATTACTGTCAACTCAAGTGAACTTTATTTATATAGCACTTTTTACAATAGATATTGTTTCAAAGCAGTTTTACCAAGATAACAGGAAAAAAAAAAGTAACAAAATTTGTTTTGGCTGTACAGCAGCTCTAGAAGAGCAGGCCAATCAATAATATATTCAGTCAATATGTATATTAAATGTTAAGTGTCCTACTGTGGTACAGAAGCCTACTGAAGTACCTTTGAACGTTCCTTTAAACAATATTCACACCTCAAGCAGTCTCCACACACTAACAGTGTCAGCATGTGTATATACTCTGCAGGCCAGAGCAAACTCAGAATGTGTGTGCGGTCTGGCCAACATCGGCAGAGAGTGCTGAAGTAAGTGACCTTAACCACCTCAGCTGTTTGAACAGTCAATACACAATGATCTGTACCGTGCTGCCGGACACGCTGGCACACTTCACCAGCTTCATCTCAATATTTGAGCTCAATGAATCACACTGGCTCATTTTTGCAGCACAGCCTATATCAGGAGTGATCACAAACCACTATTACCTCAGAGAGCAAAATAAACGTTTCACTAAAAATGTACATTTATTTACATTTATGCATTTGGCAGACACTTTTATCCAAAGTGACTTATACACTCACACATTCAACTTACACATTGTCATTTTTATCAGTTCTTGCTTTTACTATATTATTATTTTTATGATTTGATTTTATCATGAAAATGTTATTTTATCATTAATATAATATATATATATAATATGTTATCATTATTATTGCAATAAAGCACTATCATATTATGCAATATAGTACTATGGTCTTAGATGCACATCCTGATTCTGCAGTTAGACATATTTGTTCTATTCCTAAAACCTAACTCTAGCCATACGTTATCCCTAAAATCAGATGGAAATGACAGGTGTGCAACGCTGGTCCAGAAGCGCCTAATCCTGGTTGTAAACCTGAACTTCACATAAATTGTAAACTTGTCTCTCAAATCTGATTGATTGATTGGAATGTTGTTCCAGGAATATGTTGCAATCAGGTTCAGCACCTTGGGTCCCTGTTGTTTTTATAACAGTTACTGCATAATAAAATATTAAGGACACAGACTTTCACTAAAACAATATTTTATTAAGCGTTTTATTAGGCCATTAAATTCCATTATTCCACTAAAATATGAAGCCCTATTTTGCACCCAAGTTATAACCCTAATTATGCCCATGTCAGCAATTAAGAAAAGAAGAAGCTTATTAGCAAATACAGATATGGTCTATGGTGTCTCAGCAATATTGACAACACCCCATTTGGATTTGAGTGGTTTTGACAACAATATAATAATAGAATATATGGAGGGGACTGAAAAACCCTATGCTGTAAAACCAAAGTTATGAACCAATACAATGGGGTGGTAATAATATTCACCATGCTACAAAGAAAAAAAGATTTCTTGCACCTTTAGCATTTAATTGATGCACATAATTAGAAGGCTTAAATCCCCACACCTGGTTTTACAAAGCCTAATCAGTTACCAAAATCATATTAGGGCCTGCGGGAATCTGTCTGTGTGTGTGCGCGTAGGCATGTGTGTGTGTGTGTGTGTGTGTGTTGTTCCTGTCAACCTCTCCTGATTGCCATTCTAGTCTGCCTTGCTCCCCGGGGAGCAGCGCAAGGCCTTGAGCAGACATTTATTAACACGACAGATTAATAGCACCAGGGAAAAGACGTTTTCACAAACATGATAAATATTAATAATAATCAATACTAACTTACATTTGCCAAATTGAGTTGCAAACATCACCCATGGGGGGTAAGAAAGAGGTGAATAGAGAGAGAGGAGGCAGACGGGACGTGGGTGCAGGAAAAGGCTAAGGTTTGCTAATAAGTGCCAGAAGGTCTCAGACGTCTGGATAATGACACAACAGCATATGCTCCATCTACTCCAGAAACACTGCTGCTCATTCTCTTGCTGCTCCATATTAGGGACAATTACGCAAGACCAAAGCCATGATAAGCATTAATTTTAAACTACTGAAAGAAATAAATAATCAAATGTTTCATTTTAAACACTATGCATTTTTGCAATCAAAGCAATTTTATGTCAGTGGGGAGACTGGACAAAACACGCCTGTGAGCAAAGAGCTGGATCAGCGACGACTACTCAAAAAACAGTTCTTCTGAAGATTAAAGCCATGATCAGAGCGATTTCTGAATGTAGATTTTAATTAAATTGTCTATGAAATATAGATGAATGTACAGATATAACCATGATCATCATCATCATTATTATCACACTGCTGTTGTATGCAGAACATCAGCATATACAAGGGTCTATTGAAGAACCACACAGCACCAGATTTATTCAAAAGTAGCTATAGGAGTTATATAAATGTGAATTAATAATCAGCAAAGACACGTTAAACTGATCAATAGAAACAGTAAAGACATTTACATTATGACAACAACAAAAATATATTGGAAGAAAAGCTGTTATTTTCAACTATCTATTAATCTAAGAATACTTAAAGGAACATATTAAAATGAAAGATAGTAAGACAATGACATCTGAATTATTATTGTCATCTCAGGAATAATAACGTTTATAGTTTATCCTGTTAAAACTCAAGGGACAAAATGTAGATTTCAGAAACCCTTGTTATTAGTGACACCGGTGGCAAATAAGTGAACTACAGTCTGCAACTTATTGCTCACACTTATGCGCACACAAGAGACTGAATGTGACAAGGCCCGGCAAAGTTATTTTTCATTCTTCACTTAGTAGCAAAAATAAAGATGAAAATACCTTTGAAGGGATTTTTTTGAATGAACATCCATATGCCGTCCATGTTTAGATGAACTCTAAATTAGTGCTTAACTCTCAATAAAAAAATAAACACAGCAAACATGAGAAAGCTGGAATTCAGAAAGCATAGGAGAACAGTGAGATTTTTGCACAAGCTATGCACCAGCACAGCACAGTTGAGGTGGGCTAATTAAAATGACCCCGTTATGATGGTTTGATAAAAAAAAAGTATAGTTGAGACTATCAACTATCGATCTGACTATGTGAGACTATAGTTTGAATTAATCCCTTTTCTTTGCATGACATATTGATATTACAGTACACAACAGCTCTTTCGGTTTTATCCTGAACATTGTATAAGCATTTGTTCATTTGTGTGTCGCGGAACAGTATAAAGGCTCTCGGGAGCTCACAAAACTGTCACATCCTTTTGATTGTCCCAGCAAAAACATTCTGAATTCTTCTGATAAAAATCAGTCTACAGGCTTTCATAGACAACCTAGGGAGTCAAGGGTGGTCTAATGTGTTAAGTTTCATTACAAGTTGTTCACACAAGAAAATAAAAAAGTGACTAATACATTCAAATTCCTACACATAGCCTCTTTAATTATGAAAATTATTTTAAATTGTAATAATATTTCACAGTATTACTGTTTCAGTCAAATGAACACCAAGTTTTGTCACCTGCGCTCTTTAAAGCAGGATGATTCTGATTTCTAGTTTCAGTTGGAACTAGATTTCTAGTTTCTCTATGCTGCTCTTGTTATAGTTGGTGTGTGGACTCTGCTATTCTTTTATATTTAAAATGATTTGACTGCATCTTTATCATTATCACTATAACTATCTTCCTTGGTGTGATCAGGCCTTTAGTGAGGATAAGAAACATACATTTCAGAAACGTAAAAAAGCGTACTGACTGCAAATGTTTGAACATCAGTGCATATGGTGCAGATATATATATATATATATATATATATATATATATATATATATATATATATATATATATATTGCAACCAATTCACAAACTAAAATAAACTCTGAAAAAGTATTTTAGAAAAAAGTTTGTTCACTAATGCATATTTTATATTAGCAGGTGCACTATTGTTTTTGCCTTTGAGCACAAGCTCACAAACTCAGATCAGAGCCATCTTATAGGTCATCATGAACCCCAAGAACATGCATTCATGTTAATTTCCATTTCTATCCTGCTAAGAAGTAAAGTCTCAGTTTTGGGTGTTATACAGCCTCATTTAGTTACCCCAGTGGGAATGACAGAGAAGAGAGAAAGAGAGAAATGCATTAATTTTTATTAACAGGAAAAGCTATTGGTTCGGCTTGCGACGGTATCTGAGTTGGGGGAAATGATTTTCACCTCTGGCTCGGAGAGCACTCCCCACCTATACATCACCCGATTACTCCTGGACTGGCCCCGGTCTTAGTCATTAGCCAGTGAATTAACGACAATCCAGCATGCTATTAATCACACTGACAAAAGTGTTAGCATGCCACTGACCTGCCGGCGCACAGGGACGTGAGCAAAAGAGGGAGATTTCAGTGAGAGAGAGGAGGGAGGAGGTGAAGTGGGGTAGTGGTTGAGAGGGGTTGTTACTCACAAATATACAGTACAAGAAACTGGCAAGCAGCAGCGAGAAAAAGCCAGAGTGGCTACAAAAGAATACTGGAGCTACTGGAACTATGATCCACCACGATCATCTACGATCCACATAAAAAATTATACACACACACACACATATATGCATGTGTGTGTGTGTGTGTGTGTTCTTTACCGATTAAACAGTATTGCCAGGAAACCTAGGATAATTTACATCTTTAAAAATTAGGAGATAATTTATCCAGTATATTTTTAATGTGGAACGGCCAAAAGAGAAAGCGAGCAAATTTGAGTGGTGGCTCATATATATTAGGTATATATTAAAGCAGTTTCAAATTCACAAAGACTGAAACTGTAGTGTACTGTATTCTAATGAACTCTGTTTAAATGTTTTGTGGTAATTTTTCTCTATTCAACTTCGCTCTAAACATGACAAAAGAAAAAATAGATATTGTAGCAAGAATCAAGAATTTGTTCTCACGACATATTAATCAGTGGCCACGTTTTATTAATTTGTTGCCTTGTTTAGTTAAATTGTGTCCAAATCTTTTTAATTTTGTTCTTTTCAGGTAATAAGTAATTAGCTGCTCTTTTTCATTTGTCCTTTCATATCCTTCTTTTTAGGTAAATTGTGAACATGTTGTGCTAATTTGCACCAATTTTAACAGTTAAATTTGACGAATCTTTTGAATTAGTAAAACGTGACCACGATTTCCTAAAGTGAGGAATTTTTTTGAATTGTTTTTACTCAATAGATCATGTGCAGGGATTTGTACCATTCCATTAGACAAAAAGACAAATCTGTGTAATATTATCAATATTTCAAATTAGTCAATAACGAATTCTCTATACCACACTGCAAAACTTTAGATCTTAATTTCGAGAATATTTATAGAATCACCGCACAGTGATTTCTTAAACGATTTAATTTCTCTTAAAAGATAACAGGAATGAGCCATCTCACAAAAGATTTCTCATTAAGAGAGGAACTCAAAAATGTCTGACTTCATTCAATTGAAAAAAAGAACAATTTATTGCTATTTCACAGCCGAGATATTAACTGTTGTACATTAATACTTTAGTTTACTGTACATTATCTATCAACACATACTGACATAATGTAATAGAACACCTGCCCTTCTCCCTTCTCTAGCCTTTTCATGTGTGTGGACTCGGGTCAAGTGAATTAGCCGGGGTCGTTCAATAAGCCAGACACAGCACTGGGCCGTCTAATCACACTGTTCTGCCTCATTGAGCCGCCAGGAAAGAGCTAAAGGAGCCCAGACTGAGGACTCAATACAGAAGCTGGAAGCAGTGCAACCAAACCAGAACGCTCCACCACCAGCCCAGTACTAACTGTACTGTTGCTGCAGAAGACAGTGCATTTGTTTCCTGCAGGGAATGACCGGATTACCTACTTTTCTCAAAATGCAGGGTATATAAACAAATCATGCATGGAATATTGTATTCCATAATGCAATGCACTTACATGCATTGAATGAATAATATCAGACTCAATTTAGCATCTCTTTCCACCCTTCTGGATATGAAAGCAATAATGCCACACTGCTCATGGCACAGGATATTGCCTACTATTTAACAAAAAGAAATAGCATGTCATATCATTGTAGAAGGAAACATTTGTTCTGAATCTGATCACGCAATCTGATTGAAAATTAAAACAACCTTTTTTTATTTACAGCATGATTGCAAAAAAACGACTTGCTGTATAATGATTCCCTTTGAATGAGTACTTCAAGTACGCTTTTCAAAAAACTGTTTTTGCCGATAAAATAATATTAATTACACTTTTATCACCAAGTATAATTTATAATATGTCCAAATAAAATGTTTACTTTAAAGTATATTTTAAATAATTGTGTTTTAATAATATTTTGTCATAATTTAAACCATAGGGTGATATTTTATATCTTATGTTTTATATCTTTTATATCTTTTATATCTTATGTTAATATATTTCAATACTACATTGCAACTTCATCATTACCATGACAATATTAAGCCATGATCAGGGTGTTTCAATAGAAATTACATTAAAGTACATTTTAGTTTACAATGCGCTCGAAAGCACAATTTAACCATATATCAAAGACAACAGAAGAAATAGCGAAATCGCATATAACGATGGACTTAAGTCCTACATATATTGGTCAAAATAAGCATTCTCTTCTATTAAAATTAGTCCAATTTAAACTATAATGCATTTTCATGTAATTTTGAATACACAATTGAGTATACGAAAACAGGTTGCATTTAAGTTTATTATTTTACAGTTTATGATTTATAAGTACTGTATATTACACATATACTACTTTTTCACAAGGGACATAAGAATATATCTATCGATGCATGTTGCATATTTTTGTATGTTTGTAATTTAAGTATGCAGTGTACACTGCACAGTAACCTATTCAGTGAACTGTGCTCATACTCCAATCAGAACACAGCCACCATCTTACCTATCATAACAATCATAAATCACTACCTCAGCTGAGAATGACATTTATAGAGAAATGAGCACTTCATGGAAAAGCGACTGTAAGAAATGTCACACAGGAGGAGATGCACCCTCCATTCTCTCAGATGAGAGGCATGAAACATGCTTTCTTCATTAAATTGCCCATATGTCTTATAAATGATACAGGAACTCTTACAGAGACCCAGCTGAACTTGAATCAAATCAATATGTGAAAGGAAAACTCTAACATATTCCGCAGTTTAATATTATCTTTTGGAATACCAGAATTATTGAATATTATGTTGATTTATAAATTAATTACATGTGCATTGTGCAAATGATACATATTTATTGCATAAAATAGTCAAGTCTTATTTAATCTCAGCTGTTTTACATTGAAAATGCTGTAGTAATTTCCTGTGTTGGGAAGGTTTCTTTGGAAAAGTAATAAATCACCGTTAACAAGTTTCCCTATTTAAAATGCAACAAGTGTCAGAGTTCTGTCACTTCTGTCATGTTTTCTAGTGTTTCGGTGACAGAGCTCTGACACTGCCCTATTGATGTGTCTTTGTGGGAGCGCACGGCTTCGAGTGTCTCGAGTCGCATGCTCTCTTGTCTGTGTAGCGTCTTGTGTGTGGGGCATGGTGTTCGATCCTGGCACTTTGGTCTTGTTCAGTTTTGATTTTATGTTGGGATTCGGACATTCATGAAACACACAGAGCTCCCACTCACATGACATAGGGACACAACAGAGACAAACACACGGTTCATGTTTACATTGGCCGCATGCTTTTATGTTGTGTTTTATGTTGAGCGCAGTTTGTTTCACTGGCTGTGTTGTCTTGTCTTATTTCGTGAGGACACCCGGCTTATGCAGAGTCCGGTGTCCTGTCAATTGTTTAACCCCGCCCATCTTGTTCCCTCGTTATTGTTTGATTTGCCGCACCTGTTTTCCCTCATTCACCCGGCCTCATGTTCTTTATTTATTTCCCTCGTGTTTGCTGTCCTGTGCTGCTTCATTGTCTTTATGCTGTTGATGTCTAGTCTAGTCTAGTTCAGTCAAGTCCTGTCCTGTCAAGTCAGTCGGTGGGTCAGTCAGTCTTGTTTTCTCGGGGCATTTTTTGTTGAGATTTTGTGTAATTTTATATTAAATAAAGTAACCCTTCCTCCTGCGCTGTCCTTGCTTCTTCCCTCACCCAACCGTGACAAGTAGTTTAGCTATTTAAATTATATGAATAATGCAACTTTTTTACATTTGACTACTTTTTGATTACTTTTCTCAATTTCAACTCTTAATAATTTTCAAAAATTCATACATGAACAATTACAAAAATTATGCAAATTAAAACAAAACAGCTTCAAATACAAACAAGAGAACCAATTAAAGGCATCAGAGCAGCATCACTTTACTAAACAGCCTTTAAATGGTAGGAGGTATTGTGCACATCAAAATCAAGCAAAGCAACAAGTTAATATTATTCAACATATCATAGCTTTTACAGAAAATATTCAGATGTAACCCCCTTTTGTATTCGTTAACATTTTTGTTCAGTATGTTATTTAACTGCAGTTTTTTTTCTCAGGAACAGTTACATTTTTTTTTATTAAATTATGTAACATGTAAGTAGTGTAATTTCTAAACATTAAGTGATAACATATTTTGAGTATCACAGAAAGTTCAGTAACAGCTCAATAGATTTTCTTCACCTTTTTACTCTCTCTCTTCTTTATTCCCTTAAAAGCATCTTCTATATGGCACTTCTAATCTATAATCTGAAGCTTCTTGGTGCAAAAGAAAGACCACTAAATGAATAAGACGTCAGGTTTGATTAGACCTTTTTTTTAAAGTGCATTATTTGGTTCTGTTGCGAGCAGGGGTCAATCTACTTATGTTCAAGCCCACTTAAACATAAGCCAGGGAAACTTCTCTGAATGTCAGAACTCACTAACGTAAATATGATCCTTTATCGCTGATGAAGGCCTACATGGTCAGTCCGGTCATGGAGAGTGATGAAACGTACAACACATCATATCAGACTTGAAGGGAGAGAGATCTGAACCTAATTTGCTCAAACGTTTTTATCCTTTCACTGGAGAAATGCAGCAGTTGAAAGAAATAATATATCTTAAAGTGATTGCAGTGGATAGTTTTGAACAGCAGGAATTTAAACAAAAATCCATAAAACCCAGGAACATTTAGTCTGACGAGGAAACAGAGGAAGTTGAGAAATAACAAGCAACGTTAGTAGTAATAAAAATATATATATTTAAATATATATAATTTGCTTATTACACCAGTGCTTTAAAATAATTATTCGACATGTAACGAAATACAATTCTCTCCAAAATACGGTATGTTGCCTTCCTTGAGCTCATTGCGTTCTCATATAGCATAGCATGGCAGGAAGGAGGTTACAGGAAAAATAGAGGTGAAAATAAAAGAAGAGTAAGCAATGCCTCCACAATGTTGATACTATTCAACTTAAAAAACACAGTTTGTAATTGCCATTTGTTTAAATGTTTAAATTATTATAAATCATTTGAAATTACTTACTAAAAATTATAATTGAATATCACATTAATAAAAGTATTATTATTGTTTTATTATCATTATTGTTCTTATTTCATAAAATATAAATCTAATCTAAGATTTTAAAAAAATGCAAAGAGGAACATTTCCCTTATATCAGAAGGAATCACACACCATTTGTGAGAATATAAAAAAAAATGATGCTATCCATACCCATAACAGTAAGTGATTCTCTTACTTTCCTCAACAATCAGCACTTGCTTTTCAAAAAAAGAAAGAAAAAGCGCTAATCAATAAATCTGTCAATCCATTCTCATTTTCACAATTTGTTACGCAGGGCAGAATAACAGGTCTGAAAAGGACTTCGTGTTGTGCCTTGGGAAGGAAGCAGGAAAACAGATGTGGCAGTGGAGTAAATTTTGACAAGTGCATTGAAGAACAATGCAGCCGGTTCTCCTGCAGAACAGAGATGAGAACCTGCTCAGGCGACAATCAGTCAGAGCACAGTGCTGTGCACATGCTTGACAAACAATGGCATTATAACCCTATAATTCTGGGAAAGAGGCCTTGACCTCCATCTCCGATGTGCCGTTAACTGCCAGTTAAATAACTTGAGCTTAATTATTTAATAAAAACATAATACACAAATTTAGTTACGATCGGTTTGGAAACAATCTCTTCAACCAAACTTTATTAAAGACTACTATTAAATAAAAAAAGTGTCATTAAATATGCATAAGAGAGAAGATGTAAAAATATGTCAAAAGTTAATGTTGTTTTTCCATATTCCATTGTCACTTTTATTGAAACAATGTTTTATTTAACAACATCTCAATACTACTGAGATCAGGCCTCATGGTGAGCCAACAAGGACAGCATCTTTATAACACACTCTACTATGTCCTAAATGCTTAATGATACAACGTGTTTCTTCACTTAATTAACATTCACCAGAGCATGTGACTTCATTAGCAGCAGCGGGCTGGTTTTCGCTCACATAAATAACGCCTCGTACCCGAGACCGTGGTGCACGTGCGGTAATACAGAGGTGGGATGTGGTGAGCAGTTGGAGAATGAAAGGCAATTTTCCTGTTTAAAGTGGCAGCGAATTGCAGCGAATTCCAGATAATTGGCTGGTAATTAGGGGGGTCGTCAGGTCGGTTTGGGAACAAATGGCACCCTTTAACGGAGGTGGTCTCCAAGGTAATCTGAGCTGACCCTCCTGCTTTGTCTCGGTTATCTCTGCCACTGCTCACTGCGTGACATCCTAAATAAGGTGTCCCTCTTCAGGGACGAAACGGCGCAGAGCAACTATTTGTCAT
Organism: Rhodeus uyekii; assembly: GCA_037043235.1. NCBI lineage: Eukaryota > Metazoa > Chordata > Actinopteri > Cypriniformes > Acheilognathidae > Rhodeus > Rhodeus uyekii. The sequence goes on from JAWRVZ010000206.1 coordinate 833,126, forward strand.
GAGTCAGACAGTGGTGCTCAGAGCTCTTTGCCGCTCCCTGCGGTACCGCCGCACATTTCGTTTCAGCAGTCTGACTAGACATCCCATTGCTGGGGGAAGCTCGGGAGGTCAGAGTGGACGCAGCCTGAATAAATATCCCACCGGTCTCCTGAGATTCAGCAGGTAGCTCAATACTATGCCTTCGAGCCATGCGGAAGACGAGCAAAGAAAGTAACACAAGAGCCAGATGCGCACAGACTCCACAACCTTTACTGCCACAAAGTGCATTCGGCACATACAACCCAGACCATTAACTGCAGCCAGAGGCATCAACAGCACTGGGCCTGCCTCTAGAGTGCCTCTCACTCACCATGTTCCAGTTTGGAGTCTGTTTTTAACAAAAAAATTGTGACATCATGTGTCAGTTTTAGCACACTTGCTATGTATGGCGGTGAAGTTTAAAATAGAACAGAAGTAACCCGAAACAACCAATAATGGTAAACTGCAGAGTGCTGCAGAGTGCAGTTATTTTGTCCAGTTTTGCTCTGCTCCATTCAGCATCTATGCTTTTAATACATTATCCTAGAGTAAATGATCTTGAGTAAATGAGCTTTTAGACAGTGACTGTTGTCACAGATGACTACTGTTACTTGACAGGAAATACTGAATGGCCTGAGCACGATACTGTACATGAGAAACACCTTAATGTATTGTAAAATACTACTGTAAAAATGTGTTGTTTAGTGCATTTCTGGGGTTGACCAATTATAATTAACAAAAAAAATGCATGTGCAATGTATAACATTAGATTTCAGTTATATTTAAGTAGTAGTACTTGTAAAAGTAGTAGATTTAAAAAGGAAGAATGTGCTCCATTAATCTTAGTTTTCTTCTTCGCAACCAACCTTATTTACTTATTTACTTTGAACAGTATAGTCTGAAAACACAAGAGAGAGGATAAGCAGCCGCTATGTGACCTAGTATTTCCTCAAACAGGAAAACACAGGAGTGAAAAGAATGCAATGCACAACACAAAGGAAAGAAAAGGGGCCTGAATACAGAGTGGTGTGGAACACCGGGGGTAAATACACAGGAAAGGGAGATTTCAATGACACCTCGTCTCTTGGCCATGTGATTCTGCTGTGGTTTTCTGCTTGTATGAAATGAGAAGAGAGGCAAGAGAGAGAAGAGAGGCAATGGAGAGAGAAAAAGAGAAAGCAAAATAACATTTGTGCAAGCTGAGAGAGAAAGAAACGAGAGACAGAGAGAGAGAGAGAGAGAGAGAGATCAAAGGCTTTGTCCAAATTTGCTACTTCCCTTCAGATAATATGTGACACAATTAGACGGGCTTGACAATTTCCATTACGCCTGATCAAATATTTATCATGCTTTGGAGATGATGTCGTACCCCTGGTTCTCACCCGTCTCATTTGCATAACAAATGGGAGAGACACTTAACAAATAAGTGAAATATGGAGTAACGAGAGGGCGGACGAGTGAGAGAGGAGAGAAAGAGAGGGGATATAGAGGTGTCAGAGTTACAGTCAGCCTCTCTCCATTTGATTTGCAAATGGCCAGCCTCTGTCATCAATTCAGGGTGCGGGGTAGAGCTATCACCATGACGAGAGGGCCGAAGGAGAGGACAGCTCCCCGATGCCACCTTACAGCACTATTAATCATCCAGCAGTGGGAGAAACGCAGCCAAATTGGGCTCATCAGTCTCTATATTAAACAGGAATCACGGTACAAGGACAGGAGGGGAAGGCTGTGGAAACGGACTGATAGAACACCTTCTGTTTCATCGCTTTCTTCTCTCCTTGTATTCATTTTTATTTTTTATTGTTTTGAATTGCACACCTAAAGATTGCTCATTGCAGTAATGTGATCTGCAGTGTGATGATTGAGAAAGCACAATAAATAAGAGACCATATCTGTTAATTTTTGTTATATACATATAGACTGTATAAGTATATACAGTTTTTAGTTTGTACTTTTAGTTATTTTAATAATTTAAAAAACTAAGCAAAAGTTCTTATAAAATTTATTTTAGGTCAGTTCATATTTACTTTATTGCAAGTAATGATTATTATTTTATTTTTTTTATTTTTTGGTTTTAGTTAATAACCATGATCAGTTGATATTGGATATATATTTTTAGAACATTTTACAATGAAAATATAATAGTCAGGGTCTTGTCGTGTTTCTTTACTCTTCCTGTTTCCTTCCGTGTGCTTCTCAGTGTCATTTCCCTCACCTGTCACTTCCTCGTTAGTCTCGTCCCCTGTTCCCCATCATTCCTCGTGTATAAAAGCCCTCAGACGTGTTTTTAGTCTCGTTTGTGTGCACGTTTTGTTTCTTATTTAAATTGTTTTGTTTTGTTTTGTTCTCCTTTGTGTTTTCTTCTTAAATTATAGTTCATAGAGCAAATTGTCTGATATTGGAAATTTATGCTGCAATTTTAAATTTAGATTTATAATATTCGTCGTCTAACACAGAGATAATATTCTGCCAATTTGCAAGATTATTTTCTATATTGCCGCACCCCCACACATGATATTGTGCAGGTTCAGAGATAACATTTCTACGCATGACATATAAGAGCAAAAGGAAGTTGCTGTTTTACTGTTTGAAGTGATGGAGTGGGGCTTGGGGGCAAACTCTGTGTTTTCTGAAGACTCACCCCAGCTTTAGATATCATAGCCTCCCTGGACATAACAGAAAATGGACAGAATGAGTAGTGGAACGGAGGTTAAAGGTGATGTCGGATGGAGGGAGAGGAGGACAGACCTAACAAGACGATGAAGAATGACTAACTCCTCTTTGATTTAACAGGCCCACACGACACAATATGAATGACCCTCCAAAGAGATAAACACAGCAAACATGTGGGAGGAACAGAGAGAAACAGAGCAGGAAAACAAATTTCATTTTGTTTCCCTCTTAAATATTGATTTTACTGCCACAGCAAGATGACCGTGAACTAAAAATCACTATAAATCATTGTACTGCGTAATAATACATTATGCCGTTGAGATAAAAAGAGATGTAGACAAGACAAACGGATCTGAAGTTCTAGATTTTCAGTTTTTATGATGTTCATAAAGAACCAGTGAGCATATGTAATGCAACAATTTTATCTTGTCCATATAAAACCTTCACTCCTGGAAAATTCATCTAAATTTATTAATCTCAAAAGAGAAAAGAGACACCGCAATCTCACTCCGCAGCTACAACAAACCATTTACATAATACCCGACTCACTCCTTATCCAAAAATAAGTGCTAAAAAACTTACCAAATGCAGACATGGTCTAAGATCGTGTTCGAAAGCTCTTCCAGATTAAAAAATTTCTGGTTACCAATTAACTGAGAGGCCAAGATAGTTGCTGTCACACATACACACACACACACACAGTCTCAGATAGGGGGAATAAGGCTGGTAAAGAGGCTGTCCGCTGGGGTGATGCTGCTAACGTGCAAGAATGTGAAGCAGATAGCAGAGGTGCAGGAACTCAACGATCTGAAGGAAAGGACACTTCAGAGGTCAGGCATGGAGAGCGAGCCCTCAGACACGAGTGCCTGTCTATCCATATAAGATGGCTTCAGCTTTATCTTCCTTTGCCTGTCGATAGAGCCAAACTTTCAGGATGTTTAGATGGGTCAGACAAAAAAAGCATGGACTGTAAAAAAGAGAAATGTATGTTACCAGCTTATTTTATGTTGCCTGACCAAACCTTTTTGTTCAGTGCTTACATTTATCGTTTACTAAAAACGGTTAACAGTTCATAGCTGAACTATGAATAACACACAATACATTTTGATAATATTAGAGGTTAAAATTAACAACAGAGCCCAAATTAAAACTGAAATGTTTGTATACAACTCAGTTAAGGTAGTTTTCATGTCCAAAGTATTCAAACATATCTATATAAATAACAGTTAATAATCTGCGCTCTAGTGTTTTTATAGCTAACAAACTGTGAACAATGAAATCCTCTCCGGAGGTTAATGTTAAAATGTTAAATAATGTTCAAAAGCTGACATTTCAGTAAGTTGTACTGTATCGTTCAACTCAGCTTTATATATTCTTACATGTTTTTGGTTCTATCGATGTTATGGAGCCCTGCCTCTTTTGTGTGCTGTCTTCATTTATGAATGAACTGCTCATTTTAAAATCTTCCCAGTCGACTGATATTTGTAACGTTCGATTACTCTTAGCTTAAACACTGGGTGATTTAAAGGGTCACAGCCTGCCTGCTTTAACATCGTTATTAGATTTATAGAATACAGACCTTTCAAAGCAGCTTCACATTAACAGGAAAACAGCAATGGTAAAAAAAAAAATTATTCATCAATTTTCAGTTCAATGTTCAATGTAAAATTCAATAACTGCACTAAATTTCTTCATTTATGAAATTAGTTTAATTCAGCTTTGAATAGCTCTATAAAAGGCAATACCAAAGCCACTTGAAGGCAAGCCAGCAATTATAGCCGAAAAAAAAGCAAAATGCCTGCTAAATGCTGCAGAGAAGGAGACCTGAGGCTTTTTTATGAATGTCAGTAGAGGAGATACTTCACTACGCTAAAATAAACCAGTAATATTACTGATTATTAATGTTCTTTTAAACATCAGAGAGCATATGTAAAGTAACAATTGTATCTTGTACATAGAAATCTTTCACTCCTAGGAAAAACATCTAAATATATTGAACTCAGATAAAAGATAAAAGAGACATTTGCAATCTCACACTGCAGCTAAAACAAACCATTTTCATAATACCCGACTCACTCCTCATCCAATTAAGCGCAAAAAAAAAAATTCCAAAAGCACACATGGTCTATGATCAAAATTATATGGTTAAGTTTAAGCCTAAAACAAATTTAACATGACTTGACTGCACTAGTTTACAATAACAAAAGTCATTTACAATTCAAACAATCCTTAATGTAACACGTGTTACCACTTCTTACAGTCGAAACAACAAACGGTCATGTGTGAAGGATAAAACTGGCAAGATGACCAGCACAGTGTGTGTGTGTGTGTGTGTGTGTGTGTGTGTGTGTGTGTGTGTGTGTGTGTGTGTGTGTGTGTGTGTGTGTGTGTGTTTACGCAGCGTCTCTCTGTCCACTGCACCTTATGGACTGGCACACATGAGGTGGCTTTGTGGGAGATCCAGGCGTAGGCAGCATTCCTTTGATAGGATGATACAGGGACTAAAGCTCTTCCATATGACAGCCCTCACATGGCTGCTGTGTCTAGCCACCCTCTATCTCCCTGTGTGTGTGTGTGTGTGTGTGTGTGTGTGTGTGTGTGTGTGAGAGAGAGAGAGAGAGAGAGGATTTCACAGGCACAACAAGGGGTTTGTGATGACAGGAGCTAGGCCTCGATACACACCAAAGCATCTGTGTGTCTTTATCTGTATCCGCTCACCCACCGCAGTGAGAAAGAGATTGACACAATGAGGCTTTCTGAGTTTATTGATTATCACATTCAGAAAGAGATATCACATTCTCCAGCCGTCTGACCGGATGAAAAGCCATTTCTTGTCATTTCTCTCTCTATTTTGGAATATTTTTTATCTCTTATAACTGACAGTGCTTATTAAAAAGTTATTCAAACCATATTAGATCAATAAACATGGAATTCTATTACGATTTTAAGTCATGTCTTAATTGAATGTGTTCAATTAAATACTGATATATTTGATCGTTTTTTAATAAGACGTCCAAAAAGTATCCAAAATTTCAAGCTATTTGATATTTATTGTACACTTTAAAAATATATATTATTGCAATTTTAATGCTAAAATATTTTAAAAATGCTATGGTAAAAACCTGTTAATTGATACATTCACATTGAAGAGCCGCAATATATTTCATGGGACATTTCTTGTCATTTTCAGTAAAAAAAACTGTTAAATGTAGAGTTTTTGAAAGTGTCAATAGAACATTATAAAGTCGTTGAATCATTTACAGTGAAATATCTCTGAGTTAAAGCTAACATTTGATATATTATAAAGGTATCAAACTGATTTCAATCAAAGTAAAATCTGTAAAAATTAAAATATTTTGCGACGAAAAGTTATGGTAAAGTTAAGGCTTTTTTAAGCGAATACATTTCCTTTAAATTGTACATATTGACAGCAAAATATTACATGTTTGTTAAGTTCTAGATTCACTGTTTAAAATGAAGAAAAAGGTATTGTGACAATAGTTAATGTGATGAATTACACACTGGTGTTACTCTGCTAGGACAGTGTGTACTTGTGTGGAACTGCTTTTATACATCCACTCATCAAACCACCAGGTTATTCAAGATCATAGCAAAAATAGTTTAGAAAAGCGAAATTAGTTCTCAGAAAAGTTCAAGCACCATTTGTTTGCAGATGCCATTTGCTTTGACATTGTTTCTGATGAAATGACATCCACACGTTTTAAAGTGTGACTTAAAGTGCCAATATTGCACTATTTTAAAGGTTTTGGAGGTCTTCTATAGTATATTTACATGCATCAAAGGTAAAACAAAGAAAGTAATCTCCAGGTATCTCAATTTACAATGCACATTACCTTATTTCAGAAAGAGTCAAAACGCGTTTCATTCGAATATCCAGTCTCAAACAATGAGCCTACTCTGCTCTGATTAGTCAGATGACTCAGTCTGTTGTGATTGGTCTACAACTCACATCACTTTTTGAAAACTGAATGCCTATTAGCATATCTGAATTTCAGGCCTTCATCAGCACTTGCTTACACAATGATACGAACAGTAATGACGGCGTCAGTTTTTCCATATCAATTACATCATAATTTTATCTTCATCCTTTAGAAGTGAATGCAAAGTGAGTTTGCAGTGTTCAAAATGATATGTTATCGTCATGGCAACAACATGAACCAAATTCTTCCAGCTACAACTACAGTGTTTGAGGGTGGGTCAAAGTAAATGTTGTTCAAGGGCAGTCAAAGATCAGACTGGCATTATGCAAATTTGTTAGATAGTCACTTAGGTCTGCTGATGACTCGTTTCAGTTCAGAACTGATGAATACATTTGGGAGACAATTACTTTATTTGTTATGCACAAAACATAACAGTCGAAAAAATCATAATGATTTTTAGGACACATTTTCTCTTCTTGCCCTTCAAGGCGTTTTTCTCCTCTCTGCCTCTTGCATCACTCACCTCCGCTACTGCTGTGACCTTCTGGGTGGGCCGAACACAACCTTCCCTGGTCCTTATATTTTTTTCAAGTGCTGCACTGGTAGGTTGGAGTCTAATCCCTGTCTAATTCCCGGAGCTGATTGGGTTTACAGGGGCAGGGATCAGCAGTGTTGCCTGGTCCCGCACACAGCGACTCGGAGCCAGGCCCCTGCCCGGCACTGTCCGGCCCCTCCACGGGAACAAAAGAGCCCCTGTTTGCTCACCCCTTGCGCTCAAGAGGCTTAGGGACATTTTTCTCATTTTTGAACAGCTAATATCTTGCAAAAGTTGTCTAATCTCTTTAAGTTAAAGTTGAGCTTTTGTAAAAGCCCAGGCTAGCTGTGCTTATGACTTGACTGTTATCCAGCAGCATTTAATTAGGTCAGGCTGGGCCATCAATGTGCACAGCACACTGAGGATTGTTGGTATGCAAATGCATCACATCATATCATCATTATCGCCCTCCAAACACCAACATCCAGCATGGTAGAACAATAACTGAATACTCTTTTGGAGGAAACTACACTACAGAGAAATTCATTTCAAAGAAATTAAACCAGCTAGCTACAAAAAGCTATGCAATGCAGTGATTTTTACCAAGGTTAAAATGTCTTGTTATTCATGACACAAATCAGTTTAACATTGAAAAGTCTTCATTGACTTGCCAACAGCGATGTTCAGTAAATCATTTGACATCATCATCATAACTCTTTAGCCTAAATGTAAGTGATTTTGCAGATATGTTCAGCTCAACATTCACTACGATTAAGTCGTTGTCTAATCAGATGCTCATAAACTGATGAGCACTCCCATTTGCTTCAGGAAGCTGGTCTAGTATCTTCTTCATCATCATTATGCACCAACCAACTCTAGCACTTCCACACAAGTTATAAGAGCCTGACTAATCACATAATTACATACAATACAAGCTTGAATGGAGAGGGAAAGAACATGACATCAGCATGCACTACAATGGGAACACTTGAATTACAGTGTTCTGCTCTTCTTATTTACCTTTGTAATGGGATCAAGACACAAGACACCACTTTCGACAATAGCCTGTGCGTTCTGTGCAAGAACATACTAATTCTCCTTGCCCCACTCTCTTTGGAGTTTGGGTTACAGGAAGTTAACCTGAGCCACGCTCCGCCTCTCAGAGCCGTCAAGCTGTAAAGAAGATGGGCCGTTGAACACCTGGACGAGCTTTTGAGAGACAGGGTCAATGAGACACTAAACGATGGAAATACCGTACAATCTTGGGAACCTGACGGGGCTGTGACCTGTTGATGCACGAGGTCTTGTCAGAGTTGTGCTTTGTGTTGCCACTGTTTGCCCAGTGTGGTGTCTGTTTTGACAAGCCTGTCTTTTAAAATATATGGCAAGCTTAAGGCGCTCCTCTGGCAAAGGTACCTCATCAGCCGAATAAATCCATGAGAGAGTTCATAATAAAGTCACAAGCAAAGATTTATAGAATTACACGCTAATCTTCTTTATGCCACACATTCGTGCTAACCTCATGAACGCAAGTGTTAAGCAATTCAAACTATTCTGAAAGTCAACAAACTGTGGGCAGGTAAATGAAGGAAAGGTTACATATGAATAAACAAAAGATACATTTTGAGGATCAAAATTTCTGAGCAGGGTAATGTATTGCAAGATCCAGAGCTAAATCAAAACTATAGACCCATTGATTCCCAAACTCAGAACAAGACTTGTTTGTCCAAGAATCAAGCTTTCCATGTTAAAGAATGAATTCAAATCGAAAAAAAAGTTGAATTTATTGCTGCGTTCACTATTGTCTATAATCAAGTGTCTTCTGTGAGAGCCTTGCTTCATACATCGCTGCACCAGTACAGCACAATTTAAGACTTTATTGGGAAAACATTCCAGCGGCAAAATTATATTACGCTACTTTCAAACTGTCAAAACTGAGAAGTGACAAAGAGAAATGTCTAGTGAGGGCCGAGGTTTAAATTTACCCAAAATGAATGAGCACGAAACTGGTTACATTTGATGGTTGTTTCATTGGTTGTTGCTCAGAAACTAAATGCAAGAGAATGTGTTGTAAACTATTAAATATTGCACCGCCTACACTTACCGGTGAACTGAACCTATGTATTGTATTTATAGGTATATTTTTGAAAATCTCAAGAGAGAGAGAGAGGCACATTTGTCCGCTGTGGAAAATATCTAAGAAAAGTCTCCATGTGCTTCCCATCTCGTTTCTTTCTTTGAAACACAACTGACATTAAAGAGATCTAATTTGTGCTTGTTCTTTCTTAGGGGTTCTTACAAACTCCTCATACCGCATCCATCCATCCACACTGTTCCTCCGCCCACCTCCCCTCATCCCCATCTCTCTCTCCTTCCCTGTGGACACAGATGTGCCAGAGCTGGTGAGTTGTAAGCCGGGTGCGTTGGCACAGAGCGAGAGCTACAAAGAGCGTCTGATTGGAAGCAGCGGGTGAGGACCTTTAACGAGAGCCAGTGAATAGGGGACAGCAGCGGCCTGGACCGCCTCCGCTCTCTACACTTCTTCACACACCCAACTGCCTCTCCATCAAAAGCCACACGCAACAGGCGTCCATCTTCTGGCCAGCTTTACCTTGGAAACACACACACACGCGAGGTTAACAAATCAGCAACACACACTCACACACTCTGAACCTTGGTTAACACCGCTATACACAAGGACATTCAAAGAATCAGAATCTCTCTTGTTGGCATGGTCTTAACCAACTAATACAAATACAATTCCACATATCCAATAAAATCATCCCATCATCTCACTCCACACAATGGAAAACAAGCCAATGTGTTTTAGATACCTGCTCCGTCAGCCTTAATGGTCACGATAGAACAAAACAGCTAAGCGACACAGTAGAGCTGTCCAGTTCGGGGCAACAACGCATATTTCACCACTGACATTTCAGACTTGTGGAGCCAAAGGCCTTTTAGCAGAATGACCTTTGGTATTGATCCAGGCCCTCTGCATCCATCTGAACCTCACGCTGGGCAGAGAGGCTGATTTCCATCAGAGGTGGAGGAGAGAAGGTGAATGTGGAGGTGAGAACAGCGGTGGGAAAGGTAGGTGCACTTTGGAGAAACAGAGCAGCATTTGGAGAATGTCAGATGCTTTAGAGGTATAGTGCCCACAAATAACACGTGATAAATGCATCAATGTTACAAATTGTATATTTTGACATCTATTTGCTTATTCACTCATTCCAAAGGGTCAAAAAGAGTACAAAATCCTTAATAGTAGTAATAATAATACTGGAACTTTTACAGTGTAATTACATAGCTATAAAAGACCCAAAACATTTGGTCATGAAATTTAAACATAATCCGTGATTTTGTAAAATAATTCCAGCAGTGGTTTACATTTAACACAATCAATGAATGTCGTAGTTAATTGAGTGACTGTAGAAAGGTTAAGTCAAAACAATAAATAAAATTGATCTAATAAAAAAGGTAGTTTAGGAAATGTGATAGGACAACACAAGCTCCTTAAATAATGATCCAAATGAAGCAATGATATCATTCCGCTCTGCTTCAAAAATAATCACTAGCTATTCTATTAATAGAAGCCAAATTTCTTGACTTGGGAATTTGGCACTCGTTCCCAGACATTCTCTTTCTTCTGCCTCATGGTTTGGACTAGGAAAAAAAACATTCTGCCACTTTAGTGATCCAACATAAAAAGTATTCTGGCTATTTTAAACGCAACTGCTCCATGCTTATGTATCAAAATCCTGCCAGCAATGCCAAGAAAATCAACAAGCCCCTCGCTCACTTCAACAATGCAGAAAATGAAGATGGTAGTGTCTTGCAAACCGTGTTTAGCATCATAATTACCAATGCTGACAAACAACCCTAATGACTAGGGGTTAATTGGTAACTCCTGCTTGTCAAAAGAACAGCTAACAATTTGAGATCGGCACTTAGTGTCTGTGTGCTAAATTACAGACACTGCACAAAGATCAATGTCCAATCAAACAGCAGACGAGCCTTTTGAAGGGCTGAAAGCATGATCAAGCTCTCCACTTGCTATTCAGCTATAATTAAGGCATGTTAATTGCCACAAAAGCTAATTCCCAGACATCCACACATTATTCTCCAACTCTAAACACAAACAGGGCGCTAACATCCATGAAACTGTTTACTACGTTTAGAACAAACATGTACTTGTTTCAGTCCACGCTATTTTTCTCTTATATTTTGTGTGTTTTGGGAGAGAGAGTAACTTTGATTTGTTTAGCTGGTCACGAGTATCACTTTGAGTCTGAGAAAACTAGCGGTAACAGAAATCGTTTATGAGTACAGCTGAAATTTATGTTTTAAAACATATTTTTCTCTTTTTTTTATTGGTAACACTGTACAACATTATCGATTTTAATTATGTATCAGTAAATGTTTAAAATAACATTAAGATTTTAATAAATATGTTTCACTCTTAATTTATGTTAACAATGGGAACCCTAATTTAAAGTGCTACTTCATATTTCATGTAAGGTATATTACTCCAACAATCTGAACTAAATATTCTGTGTCATAAAAATTATAACATATTTCTGAGAATGCCTAAACACAACACATAGCCATGAAGCTCTATGTCGGTCTTTCTCTGTGATATAATTTCTTGTTTCATGATTTCTTGCCACATAAAAACAAAATAGCCCACCGCATCTTGGTTAAACCAGGTTGACATGAATAAGGGTTTATAATATTTTAAACAATATACAAAATAATATTTTGAAACAAAACTGCAATGCATTTTGAAAGAAATCATAAACAAACATAGAAAAATACTTTTATTTTAGTCATTTAACTAAAATTTTGTTCCCTTCTTTATGACTGTTAGGTTATGCCAGCAAGAATTGTTTTTAATAAATAACTGTATTTTAGCTCAGAAAGCATAAACAGAGGTTTATTTTTTTAATTTAATGATATGCACTGTTACGTATTTTTTCAATAACTTTCCATTTAAAAAAATCCACATCAACTCACATACCCATATTATAAGAATGCATAATTAGTATTAACTAACTATGCATAAACTGTGGTATATTTAAAAGCCTTGAAGGTTAAGTCTTTACCAACCCACACGGCATGCTACAAAGCAAGGGTCAGTTATTGACTAACTCTTCAGGCCTTCGGTATTGGTATTGACTCCTATCGGCTCTCACTAATTGTGTTTAAGTGCCGGGTAATCGGCACTCTATTGTCGGTTTCCAAATTAGTAATCAACTCTAACAGGCCTACACAATTACCGCCCTCGCTGTGGCACATTCAAGGGGCCTTCTAAACGATATAAATATCCTCTGTCAGTGGCTCAGGGAAAGTTTGTCTTTTCTTGCTCCCACTTAAAGAAAACACAATGAAGACTAAATCCAACAGTCCTCGATAGTTAGTCCATGGCTTCTCGTTCTTTCATACTTTGGCTAGAGCAGTCTACTTCGAAATGCGCTAATAAATAAACAGCAATGCAAAAATATTTCTATGAAAAACAGATCTGAGCAAAACGTAGAGACTCGAGGATGCACTGTTTTGACTCAGGCCAGTAATCAAACACCAAGCAACCACCTGGCAATGATCTAGCAACAGTAAGACACACATCAGCAACTTGCCTCATAGTTCTCTCATGGAGTGTTTGTATGGTGATGGATATGCCCATGCTGATATGTTCTTGGCATAATAGATCTGCTTTTGTTGCTGCTGCTGGAAAAATATAGCGTACATGAATTACCCGTAGCAGATCTATACAGGTGGAGCTGGGGAGGGAGGAGGGTTTCTGAAAGCGTACTGACACTGACCATGTGTATGAAGGTTGAGCAGCAGCTCATTGGCCGCTGATACAGCAGGAACCAATCAGCTGTGGCCTATAGAGAGTGAGTGATGTCACTGCAAGATGATCGAGTCATCGAACTGTGTGTTGCGCCACCTAGAGGTTCATAGCAGAACTTTGAAATATGAGTAGACAACAGTCAGGTCTTCTTCAGAATATATATATATATATATATATATATATATATATATATATATATATATATATATATAAAACGTTTTAGAAAAACAGTTCAGGCCATGTACTCTCAAAGGTGATCTTAATATTAAAGAACAAGAAATCTTTCATACTTCTGTCATATCACTTTCATCTTTCATATTTTCCACAGATCAACTGTTGTAAGACAGAGATTGGAAGGCAGTAAGTGTTTTAACAGTGCAGTGCCTCAATCCAGAACAAGGCCGCCTCACAGAGCTGAGAGGAAGATCTTGCCCGCTTTTCATAAGAGACCGTTTCCTTTCCATTGATTCCATCTGACGGCAGTATCTGAAGGTGCACTGTTGGCACTGAACTTCCTCTAAAAACTCCCTCATGGTGTGTCTTGGCTTGAATAAATACCTGTATTGTATCTTTTTTCCCTTTTATTTTACATAAGATCCCTGCTGTTTGTATTTATAACATGTTCTAATAATTATTTTGTAGAATAACTGAGTTCTATTTATTTGAGCAAAGCCATCGGCTAACAAAGAAAAGAACCAAAAAAAAACAGTGAGCAAACATACTGTTACACTAAACTCCTGATTCAGAATCTGTTTATATGCTGGTCAGGTGCAAACTTAAACAAAGTGTATCAGTTATATTCAATGTCAGATCCATGGTATTGTGTTGATATCGACAAAGAATAATGTTGACTTCTCTTTCAGTTTGTAAGTTGTCTTTAAAGCAGCTACAGCGCATTTCAGGGAGGCATTGATATGATTTTTTTGGTCTGATACTCATTTTAATAAGCCACTTTTGGCCGTTTCATATATCAATATTTGTCATTTCAAATTGTAACATAAAATAGACAATAGATTTATTGATGCATCATCAAAGAATTTCTATTGAACATGGATTGGATCCATTTAACATTTCACAGGCCAACAAAAATGCAAAGCAAAAAGTTATTGCCTGAAAAGTGAACGAGACGCTGCGTTAATGACGGTATTGGAATGCTTTGCGTGTTTGCATCAAGAAGCACATGTGAAATTAAGCCAATGGTGTAAAAGGATATCAGAGGACGGTGATGTCATGAACCAGGAAACTGTAAAGGCATGCCAAACAAGGCAGAGGCAGCTTCTTTGAGGCTGAAGTCGCTGAAATGCAAGCATTGCAAGGAGACTTGCAAGGGTCCCGTTGCCTCTTATTCTCTATTGAATATGCCATAGAATGACATTAATTATATAATAACTAAAGTCTATTGATGCTGTGAGAACCCTAATACACCACTATCGTGACAAGAGACTGTGTCATGTGGAATCATACTAAGACTAAAACACCTGTGCCCCTGGTGTAGAGTCTTGGTTGTAGAACCTTACGAATGTATGTGTAAGAACCAGCCCACCGCACCACAAATGTCACAAAGGGACACTCCTTGACTCCTAGTTGAGTAGTCAAATCAGTAGACAACCTGGCTGATACTATACCCTTGCTCATTCTCTGCTTTGATGATGGGGAACCTTTTCTAGGAGCCCCAAAGCATACAAACAGCTATATGCCACAGGGCGGCTCTGTGGAGATAAGCATCTAATGTCCACACTGGACAAAGCAGATAACTATTTTCCTGGCTCTGAAAGAAGGGGACAAAAGCCGTGCAGATAATGGATATAGCCATATTAGTGAGATGTAACCTGGCCGAGGGTGAAGGAAAGCTTTCACCATGCTAGGTACAAATTCCCACAGCATCAATCGACGCAGCATGTCGTTCCCTCTTCAGGGAATCAAGGTTACAGGCATAGACATTACAAAGACCGAGATGTTTTCAGGTATAAAAATAGTCATCAAATTTAAAATATATTATAAATATATTATAAATGTAAAAATTAAATACACATTAATTCTTCTTGAAGTTACAAAAGTTATTTAGTCAACAATAGACAATGACAGTACACAAGCAGTACTATTTATGTTCATATACAAACACAACTGATATAACTGACAATGTTTGCAAGGATACTCTCCAAGACTGGCATTTTGATATCTTTTTGTGTGAAGTAGAAGAAGTGAAAGATAACTAAATTCAGCATATGTCTGAAAGGTTGTCTTCCAGGCATATCCCATTAAAATCAAGATCCTACCCATTGTAAAATCACTACATTGCTATATCACTTATTGCTTTCATAAAACAATGATTATATTTAAATGTGTTATAATTATCTGAAAAAATATATATTGGTTAGGGCTCAATGATATTTAGAAAATTATCGGGATAACGCAAATGTACAAATTCAATATACATATTGCAATGGCTTGCGATAACTGAATTACTATTTTCTAGTAGTCAAAATTGATCTATTCATGGTTGCTAAGCAATGTAGTAACGTTATAAATACAATACTTTACAATAGCTCTGAATCCAGTCAGATAGTTGGTAATATTAATTTCATGACGTGAATGTTGCCAGGCTTTTTATATTGCAAATGAGGTCAGAATGCATTTTTGCTTGGCGTTTCATTACAATGCAATAAGGCCTTTAAAAAGAGAATAAATCTCTCATTTATCAGAGCCAGCCAACTGGACGGAAGATATCAGTGCTTAAGTATTATCCAAACAAAATACGAAATCTCTGAATCCTTCTCGTGTTAAAGTCTAATTTGCAGTTCTCTCCTCCACGCAGGCTGAAAGCGCTCCAAGTCTGAGCGGCAGGGCAGCCAACAGGCCTCATCCCTTTTAACAGCCTGCTAAAAGGAGGAGAAAGAAGAGTGGTGGGTGAACAGGGGTGCATAAGGGGATGAAAAAATGTGATGGAAGAAGGTTTGAAAACAATAAGGCACTTTTCCTGCACAGCCTGAACAAACATGAATCCTTATTTACCATCTATTTTACCTTTCCCTCAAACCCTGCACAGACACAAAAGGCATTAAAGTATTATGTGGTAATGTTTTTGGAAGTGTATGATAGCAGAGAGGTAGAGACGAGCGGCCCCTTAAACGCTGGTAAAACTGCACATGGCAACCATTAGCGCAAGATCCTCGGTAAAGCTTCTGAGATGTCCCGAGTCCTGCCTGTGTGTGTGTGTGCAGTGTTTGGACCCTGTGTCAAGAGGTCCATGGGGGCACGGTGTTCACACACTCCTCTATCCCCGTAGATGACAGTTGGACTGCTGAGGATGTGATGACAGTGTGTAGAAAGTAATTTGTTTGGACGTTGCTTCAGGCTAAAGCATTTCTTTAACGAGGAACAATGAGGAGCATAATTTCAAAACATTACATCTATCAGCACTCAACTCACAAAAAGGCACGTCTCAGAAACTGAGATCATAATAGCACAGATTGTTTCACCTCAAATTCACACTGTAAAATATTGATCTATGGGATACAATATCAAAACAGAAGCCAATTAGCGCTGTGTTATTTTTTACCAGTTTAGCTGGGCTAAGCTGATGTTTAGCTGGTTTTGATGGTAAACTGGATGGTCCACAAATCTCTATAAAACCAACAAAATTTACCAGCTAAAAAGTCTGATGTCACAGCAAAGTGTGGTGAAGGAGTACTAATACGAAGAAGGATTACTTGAACAGTCTTTTAATGATCAAACTCAGAATATAAGGAAGAAAAGCATCAATAGACTTCAACATAACATCCAAACTCTCACACTTCAATGGCAAGAGCAGTTCAACATAAACAATCACATATACAATCACTGGGAAGATACAGACAAAGACTAAGGGAAAACACAGGGTGTACACACACACACACACAGGACGATCACAGAGATGAGACACAGCTGACCAGACTAACGAGGGGATTGATGACGAGACAGGTGAAAAGGATGACGATTGAGGAACTCATCAGGAACCAGGAAGTGAACAAATAAACAAACATGATGGCAGTCTCTGACAAGTGATGGCTAGCTAAGACCTGAGGCCTGGTTCAATATATATATTTTAGCACTTGGGTTTTGTTGCATTGTTCCATGTTTATCTTCCTGTGTAAGTGTTCTTTACGAGTGTATTGCAGCCAATATATAAGTAGTCTGTTTTTATAAGTCTGACTGTAGGAGCAAATGTGTAGTTAGAGCCATAAGAATAAAGACACCTTTTAACAAATCACGGAAAAACTATTAATTTCCATGGAGAGCAGAACGGGAGCTGTGTGGAATTCCAACCATATGCGTATGGGGAATTTTCGGGTTCAATTTGCCTGGACATTTAGTATGATTATTGTTCTAATCAAAACTACTAGCAGGTAAAAATGATCGATATTTTACACTAAATGATATTCTGGGAATACAATCTAAAAAAATTATTAATTATTTTATTATTATTTTGATTTATTAGCCATATAAAACCTTAAATTAAGCTAGCTCCCAGAGTCATGTGACTAAGCTGGATCAGCTGACATTTTATACAAACATCAAGCAACATTTCAGCTAAAATATGCAGCCCGTTAAGCCTCAAAGGACACACAAGAAACAAAGGCACATTGTGCAACGCAACCAGCATTCCTCCTTTTGGTTTACAATGTATCACACACTTATACTCACACACACACACACACACCTGAATGCCTCAGGTGAGCTTCTGCACTGAGGCAAGCAGTACACAGACCACACACCAACATGTCGACGCTAACACAGCCATCCTAAAAGTAAACACCACATCAAAACCCTAGTGACTTTCCACTCTCATCCCTATGTGGTATAATTGGTAAAATGTGTTGGCTATTAAAACTTGCTGACATCACATTATGATGAACCAAGCTTCCGAATGCTAGCAAGGCTATAGTGGATCAGTCCTCCAGACACACAAAAGCCTGTCCAGTCTCACTCCAAACAATCAGACCCCTTATCTGTTCAATATAAACACAATCCAAATGTCACAGATGAAGAACAACTCAAAAAAGTGTTACTCGTACACTATAGGTTATGTTTTCCCTATTCTTAAATCGTAATGCCCTAATCTAACTCTTAAACCCAGCCCATTGAATTATGCTAAATAACTCAAAATAGGTCAGTTCTGATGACTTCATGTTGACTAAGTTTTGCAAATATTTATTTTTCATGTATAGTATACATGTGTCTAAAACAAAAGCTACAATAAAATACTGCACACTCCCATAAAGTCACATTTGGCAAATGTCACTGCCTGATTTTTTTTTATTTCATTACAAAATGTAAATATATCATCACCCAGCTCTTGATATAAAGTTGGATATGGAAGTACAGTATGTCTAATTTTATACAGTAATATAGTAGTATAGTTGTATAGTGACGTATACTAAATAGCAATTCTCAACTGCTTGATGTCTTGGGTCAGGAGGGACCTCCTGTCCCGAGCAGGGGCCTTGATAGCCCATCCTTGCCCAGAGCTTTAGAAACTGTGGGCTTGGCCTCTGAAGGGACCCAGCTCATAGACTCTGGTATCTGGAAACTTTTCACTTCTTGGTGCAGTGAGAGGCATTTGAACCCAGTTACCTGTCAAAATGGCACCATGCTGGAGTTCTTGCAAGAAAGATTCACTGCAGGGTTACCTCCTTCCACCCTAAATGTCTATGTAGCCAGATGGGAAGAGAGACGTTAACTGTCTTGTGTTTTTATGAACTTCACAAAACTGTTATTTATAGAAGACAACTTATTTAATACTATTTATTAAATGTTTATATAGTTCATGAAATGTTTCATTGGTGGGAACTGTTTACTATAATGTTTGTTCGAGTGGGACGCTTTTGTGGGTTGTGCCTTACACCTATTGGGGGTGCGAGAGGCAAGACGCATATTTTTCTCCTCCTCACTCTTCCCGTTAAATGTTGATGTGTCTGGAGTTTGTTTAATGTGTGCCTAGATGTGTCGCGAATCTATTGTGTATATTGTGCATATTTCTTTTTGGTGTTTCTCTGTAATGCATTCTAATGTCTTATATTTCATTTGTACACTGTGTTTATGCAGCATTATTGTAGATGCATTTTTTTTTGTGTATTGATTCATGTGAACATTGTTACACATATCAATCATTGTGGATATATGTGAAAAAGAGATGATTGAGCGAAGAATACACAACTGTTTATTAACACACTTTTTTTTCTTTAATTTGTGTTACATTGTTAAATATAATTGTGATCTGTCAGCCTCAGACCGCAAGTGGACGCTGACGAGTGTGTAACGTGGGAAGAGATTGGTGCAGTTTGATGACGTACTAAGTTTGATGAGAGTCTCATGTTTTTTCAGGACTAATAAAGTCAAAAGTTATATCAGCGTTCCTGTGAGACGGGTGAAATTCTTATGAGTAGAACTGGATCTGCTACACCTACATGGCTGCCATATCGCTTACCACGTACCTCTTGGTGGTATGTCAATTGGGAGAGATCCCCTTGTTACACGTTTTCTCTGTGGCGCATTGAGGCTGAGGCGAGCAGTCCGTGTTAGAGTTCCAGCTCGGGATCTGTCTCTGGTGCTCCAGGGCTTATCCCAGACCCCCTTCAAACCTATATGTAACTCTAGTGCCCTATAGATGGAACAAGGCGCTGTGTCTTTTTCCACACCTCGTAGGCACCTGCTGGACGTCTTGTTTCAGACACTGTTCAGCTGCAGCTTCTGGTTTCCAGTGCACCTTTATCCTCCTGGTTCAATCGATTCAATAGTGCTTCATGAGACAATACGCTAAAGCAATCCCATAGCGTTTTGACTCGGTGCAAGTTACCTTGAAAGGGAACTCTCTGATTTCATCAAAAAGATTTTCATTTGTATTCTGAAGGAAAGTTTTACGGGTTTGGAACAGCATGAGGGTAAGGAATTAATGACACAATTTTCCAGAACTGTCCCTTTAAGATTATACATACAGACATCATGATTATTCTGTTAGGCTATACTGTGGAACAATTTGCATTGTGAAAAGTGTTATATATATATATATATATATATATATATATATATATATATATATAAATAATAAGCCAAGTAAACAATTATTGTTATTAACTTAACACAGTTCCAAATGTTTTAAACGCCTTTAACAGAATTCACTTCACACACACACACACTTTCTTGAGTCTATTCTGCTCACTTTAGAGGGCAAACAGGAGAAACGTGAGGTTTAGTTTCAGAATGAAATCTAATTAAAACATGGTTAAGTTCACTCACAGAGTTCCATTACAGGCCTGCGTTGGAGATTCAGTCTTCAGTCACTGTGCTGGTGCCATTAACACCTGCTTCTATTCCAATTAGCCTTCGCAATAAAGACAAATGATCCGAGGGGGCCCAATTAATTCACTTCTGTCATTCACTGCATCCAAGCTCTATCACTGCACTCACAAAACACACACACACACACACACACAGTTTTAATGGGGACTTCCCATAGACAGAAGGATTTTTATACTGTACAAAAACTGTACATTATATCCCCCTGTACTAACCCTACAACCTAAACCTATCCATTAGCATTTTTATACATTCAAAACTCTTCATTAAGTATGATTTATAGGCTGTTTTCATCAACAGGACATTTATTGGTATTACTATCCTTGTGGGGAAATTTGGATCCCATAATGTAGTCAATATCAGGTACATACACACAAGCACGCTTTATAAAGGAAATTGTCAACTCACTTGGCCAAGTGGGACAAAAAAATAACCTACAGTACACTTAACATCTTTAAATACTTCCGCTACAATAATAATTTGATTTTGCCCGATCAATGTTGTTCTGAAAATATAATTCTACAGTTAGGTTTGTGTTCGGGTTACCAATATATTTCACTAAGGTGATATATATATGTATCATCTCATTTATGTTTAATAAAAAAATATATATTTGATTTTATTATTATCAGCATCATTTACTGTGTAGTTTAGAGTGATACCACATGTAGGTGGTTATCAGGCTGTTGCTGTGCTGTTTTTGGCATTCTGAGTGTTTTTAGTGTGCTTCTATGCGGTGTCTACAGTGTTCTGGTGCAATTCTGAGTACCGGGATTGTGTACTGACCATACAGCATTCTGCATCATTGGTCATCATGCCTTTGCAACCTGATAATTCTAAGCTTATAAAAGTCTGAAATAAAACAATCTCAACTGTCCACACTTGAAGTGAGCAATGCAACAAAAGTAAAAAACTTTGCAGCATAGAGAGCACAGAGTGAATGTCTTTAAGCAGAGATGAAATTTCACTAACAGAGATTCGTATTGCCCTTCACTTGAATTTTTACTGCTGCAGCTGTAAGAACATTAGGCTGGAAACCCAAATTGTAGACAGACACAAGCCTCCTGCACTGGTAGATCACTTTTACTGACATTCTCATATGGATCTTTATGGATCATGTACCAAAGCTGCATAAATGTCCATGGATTACTCATAAAGTTCCTTTTCTCTGAATTGGGAAGCAAAAGATCAGGGTCAAAGGCAACTCCAAACGAGTCATGGACTTGAGTTTGCAGGATTTTAGGTCTTTATTTTTTAAAGCGGAACATTAAATTGGATGCTGATGTTTCCTGCAATAACTAAGGTTTTATAGGAAGTAGTCTAGTTAATCAGTTTTCTTTATGTACATGTATCAGTTTTTGTTCAAAAACTCTCATTGTTTTGTGCCAATAAAAAGAGGCTAAATTGTCATTTCTAAAAAAAAATATATAGTCAAAAAATTGGCTGTGGCTTATCTAGTTTAAAGCTATAGCTTGTAGCTTCTGCAACACTGGTATGAACTCTTCTTCTCCACGAAGATGACAAAATCGTTTGATCTTGTTTGAGTTATTTGTGTTCACACAGGTCTCATCATTTATCATACGCCACTGTCTTCTTCTGTTTGTTTAGCTGCTATTTGCTCTACCTGTGCTTACTACCACCTAACTGGGAGCAAACATGACAAAAGATCATCTCCATGATCTCCACACATCTCCCCACCCAGAGTTTCAGAAGGTAGGCCTTTCTAACAGGTGTCGGCATGTCAGTAGACACTAAATCTACATTTGTGAAAATGAAAACCTACTGCTGTTCCAATTACTGTTGCACAAAAATAGGCTAAGCTCTTTGTTTTTTGAAGGCAAAGGGGGTGTTTCAGAGGATAATTTTTAGCTTTGAGTGGATAATGTGCGTCCTTGAGTCGATAAAACGAGATGCGCCTTTTGGTTATCTGTCAGCTTTTCCCAGGGAGAGAGACACGTGACATTACCCCACACATCTGATCAAAGATTGACAAAGGCAGGTTTGTTTATTTTTAACCAACAGATAGATGTGAAAATTACCTTCACCGCTTGTGTATCAGTTCAATTAATGCATGAATATAGACATAGGAGGACCAACAAACCTTTGTCAGGCTATAGAGGCTATATTTAATTCAACATAAACTCATCTCAAGTGATGGAAACACAGTCCTTTCAATATGTTGTAGTTTTCTAAGGTCAATGGATCACATTTTAAAAGTCTTATTGTCTAGACATTTTTTAAAGCAAATGGAGGAGAGAGACAGCTTATTAGAAATCGAATGAGAGGAGTTAGGTTGAATATGGCAATTGTTTTGGAAATTTCCATATTTCGAAAGAATTTGCGGCTTTACGCTTGTGTACCAAGATAAATTAACTTGTCATTAAGGCACTTTGACAACACCCAGGTATGCAACAGTGTGACAAATGGAATAGATAATCTTTCCTCACATCCTTGTTGTGTTAGTGTCAAATGAAATGTGGCATAACCGATCAATAAAGAGAACTGATAAATGGAGCCTGTTTAGTGTTTTCACGTACTGTATGTTAAGGTAATGTGCCCATTTTTGAATTGCAACCAAAATGCAATGGGACATTTTGAAAAATATTAATGTCTTTCAAAAAGTTATTGGTGATTGGATCACCTGCTTGGTTTCTAATCGTCAATCTTTAAAAGCGGTTTTGTTTTTGAGTATTAGCGAACCTGGTGGGATAACTAACCTTTGGACATGTCAACCTCTTTGTGAGGGCAAGAATTGAGAGGACCCGAGTGAAGCCAATTTAAACGGGATCTCTCCCGCAGATACTCGACAGAACCCTGTGCGGCTTTTTTGATTAACTCTTTTCTATTAACTTCCCGGGCCGATAAGATCTTAATCAGAGCCCTCAAATTATCCGCCTTGACATTTATCAAGTCGAATCATCGTGCTCTCAGAGCAACCCGTCCGTCTGTGGACGCCTATTCTTTTCCAGCACTTTGAATGGAAGTTAATTTGGAGTGCATGATTTATCTCGCCAGGACTAACCACAACGAGGCGACCACCTTTATTTTGTTTTTCAAAGGGAGTGCATATTGTGGGGTTGTCCAGTGATTGCATTCGGCAGGGGAGGGTGAATGGTGAATCGGCGTGTCGCCGGGGCCGTGGCGCTGGGGGCTTTTCAAAGCACACTGAAAGGACAGATTAGGCTTCTGACCGTGGGGATGACGGACGGACAGGCGTTATGCGTACTGACAATGGCGTGAATACCTGACGGGATCAGCGTTGCTGTGACTAGTCCTGTTATCCACATTCTCCCACTTTTCCCCTTTTTCTTCTCATCTTAACAGGACAAAACCGTTCCAGTTGAGTTAACACTTCCTCCATTTTAAGTAGGGATATCACACGGCAGGTTGATTCAGTCGGTGAGGCGTAGGACATGTTGTACAGTGCATTAAAATTATACCATCAGAAGTCATTGGAGGTAGTTACTTTACATCAAATCCATTGTGTGTGTGTGCGTAGTAAGGGTGAGTGAGTGCGTAAACTGATCCCTCTTGTATCATCAGGACAGTTGACAGTTGTAATGTTGTTGAAGGCCAAAGTGACTCACAGCTGCTAGCGTTCACACACTCCGACAGTAATGCAGTAATGTTCCATCTACTAAACAACATCATGAATTGAGAGAGATATAAAGAGATAGATAGATATAGGCCTATATCTCACAACGACAACATGCACTGTGAATTTAATTTAGTTACTTGTACTAAGCATGCTTTTTCAAGTCAGGTTAAGAATGTGCTAAGCTTTACTGAGACTTCTCTGTTAAGCTAGAAGGTTAGCGCTGGAATCTTAGGCTCAGACCGCTCATTATTTACGTGGCTCTAATCACTGTCATAAGGAAGGGATTGCACCAGAGTGCTCCTGCCACTTACCAGAGACCACTATATGTGTACTCAACCCATAATTCTCAGATGATCTATAAAAACAACTGAGCTAGGCCTATCAACAAGGCGTGTTGTGTTTGGGGGTTCTACTTAAAAAAATAACAGAATAGTAGTTCCAGAACTGAATGCTGAAGAGGTACTCAAATATCCCAAATCACATCTAAAATGTGATATTTAATATTTAATAACAAAAGAAGAACCTCAAAGAGAATGACCTGAAATTGCAATGCAATTCCATTCAGAAACATCTATAAATCCTTTTCATATGTCTTTTTTTCGCCATTCTTTTGCAACGGTAAGAGTGTGGCACTTACTCAAAATAAGAGTAAAAAATATTTAGAAAAACCTCAGTCTCTCAGTCTCTCTTTGATGAAGCCTAACTAAACCATATAAATGTCCAAATTTTAAAGCAGTGCTAGGAACCCGTTTTTGTTGCCATTTGGTTCAAAGCTCAATTGAACGGCGAACCTGTCTGGTGTCAGGCTA
Source organism: Rhodeus uyekii (assembly GCA_037043235.1). Classification (NCBI taxonomy): domain Eukaryota; kingdom Metazoa; phylum Chordata; class Actinopteri; order Cypriniformes; family Acheilognathidae; genus Rhodeus; species Rhodeus uyekii. The sequence goes on from JAWRVZ010000206.1 coordinate 857,889, forward strand.
AAACATTCAGATAACTGATCTGAAACTAGTCAAATCCAAAATAGATCTTCCTTTTGAAAGTACCGATCTTTATCTATTCAGTAATAATATGGTCTGGACGGCAGGTCAAGTGGTTGTGTTTTAGGCCCCTTTTCAACAATCTGTTTGAGAAACTCTTTTTTTCTCTCTGTCTTCCATGTGTGACATCCAAGTAGATGTGTTTTAGGAAGGATCAGCCCACTTAAGAATCAAATGACCCTAAAAAAGTAATGGGAAAACTGAGGGTATGACCCCAACTATCTAAAAGACCTAACCTCTCCATGTCAAGAGAAAAAAACAACAACAAAAAAACCCCAAGAAAACCTAGTTTATGAAAACTAGTTTGAACTTTAACTCAAAATATTATTTCCCCCTCGTCTCTGTCAGTGTGGTCAGCGAAAGCTGAAAGAGTGTTGAGGTAGCGCCTAAAAACATGGCAAGGACACAGTTCATACATCTGCAAGCATTTAGTGAGATGGATTTGGGTATTCTGTCCTGTGTTCCTCCACTGCTCCTCTGACATCCTTGGGAAAGAGAGACAGATGAGGGCAGACACTTGCCAAAGGGGCTTCAATACCTCATGGAGCAGGAATTTCCTCTGACGAAGCTGGGGTTACCTGTCCTGACTTAGAAATAATCCAGCTAAATAAAAGTCAGCTCACCAAATAAGGAGTAACTTTGAATATCTGGATTAAACCACCCACATCAATAAAGACAGAGGTCATCTTGATGGTATCAGATAACAAACTAAACATAAACCCACCCATAGAGATGCTGTAGTCAGTAAATTGAGATATTTTAGGATTCAACAATGGTTACTGTATGCTTTTTTGTTCTACAAAAGAAAGTCATAAATATTTATAACAACATGAAATAAGTTCCCAAAAAATACAATAAAGAGTATTATAAAAATTATATTTTGTATTCTATCTTTTAGATTCCAAAGTACCTTAAAGAAACTCCTCTATTGGTTAATGAGAACTGACAGAACCTATATTTCACATTAATAACTTTTTTGTCTCCCAAAGAACCAAGCTTATACAGTAGTCAACATGAGAACTATATGTAGTTTTTGATAAGAATAGGGTTCTGCTGAATCCAAGGTGTTGTGGAGAACCATTGAAGAACCGTTTTTTTTTTTTTTTTTTTCAAGAGAGACCCAATGAATAGTGAATGTGTTTCCATGGCTTTTGAACACAAACTCCTCGTCGAGCCCCGGTCATCACTGAATAAGGCCAGTCAAACATCACCTTGGACAGATCCTTCTACCCTCAGACCCCAACACCCAAACAAATCAGCCTGCTCTTTTTGTATCCTCCTGGTGTAACTTCCGCTCTTCACAAAACAACAGAGCCAGCATCCGCTCTAGAGGATGCCATGACTGGGCAACAATGGCCTAGTTGCCTCATTGTGATAATTCTTCCCTCTATCCCCCCACCATCTCTGTTTCGTGCTAATTAATTTAATCCTGTAAGCAGGTGTAAGCCTTGCTTGTTAAGGAGCCAAGTCCAGACGGGCCAGAGATGGCAAGAGTACAGCTCCGGGATTGTGAAAGAAGGGAATTAAAAGAGGGCATAAACAACAACAGCGAGTTGCAAAAACGGCAAGCGGAAAATCCTGTTTAGGGAGCAGACAGCGGGAGGTAAAGAATAGACTCTCTCTCCCTGCTCCGTGTGCTTTCTTGTTTTGTTCCTGTATGAATCATCAATATCTATCCTTACTCTCCTCCTTCAGTACACAGAAAGGACTTGCTGAAAAATGGGAGACCCACTTTCTCTTTTCAGAGAGGGGCAGTGTCCACAGAAGTTCCTTTTTTCTTGTTTCTTTCTCTTTCACTTTCTTTCTTTTAAAAGGTCTGTTTTAAATGCACCCAGAACATGAAGATCCTTCCAGGGCCCTGGTGTGAGGGATCAGTTTTTGGCAGGGCTGCCCGCTGGAGAACAGATAAAGGGCCGGTGAGAAGGAGCAGAATTTGGCGAGGGCGTTTGCTGGAGGACAGATAAAGTGATGCGGCCATGGGCTTTTGATATGTTGCCACCACTTTTTAAGCCAACAGTGCCATAGACAGATCTCTTTTCCGGCGTGTGTGACGTGCTTCCAAATGCCGCTTGGCATCGGAGAGGAAGAGGGTCAGGGGAATCGAAGGAAGGAATTGCTCGCATTCAATGACCCTGGAACAGTCAATCAACCGCCCTTAGCATTGCACCCCCTCCAAAGGCTATCATGATCCCAGTCTGCCCAAATGCACATCCTCTTTCAAGTCCCTGAGCTCCAAAACACCCTGATTTGCTCTTTGCCCATTGCTCCTTATTTATTTTTTTCTTCATAAGGTGTCAGCAACACAAGTTCACCAAATACATTCCTTTGGGCTTGTAGCGCAACAAGCTATTGAGCAGAGATAAGCCTCTTTTAGAGGCGAAGGAGAATTTAATTCAGGTTTGAGTGACAGCAGGAAGATTTATCCCCTCGTCAGACAATGCAGTCTTTTCGGGACTTTAATCTCCTCCAGACAATGGGCTGTTTTTCGCCCCTCATCCTGGGCTTTTCCCACGATGCGCGCTGATTAGCTCTGGCCGATTGGATACTGGCCATTATCTCTTGTTTTCTGTGAATCGTCTGCATTTGTGAGGAGAATAGAAATGGAGGCGAGGATGGAAAAAAAGAGAGAGAACAAGCAAATGAGAGAGAAAGAGAGAGGATGAGAGGAGAGAAGAAAAAAAGTTCATTCACTGCTCAGAACTTTTGTATTCCTAAGCGCGTCAGGAGACACTATCATAGCCAGAGACGAAAGAAGACAAGTGAAGAGAAGCGACTAAACTGTCAGGCTGGAGAAAGGGCAATGACAGAGCAAAGAGAAGGATGACCCACGATGAGAAAATCAGACACCATACTCATCTCGAGTCATGTCACAGTATTAAACTAAAGCAAGAAGAAGCTATATTATTTATCAAAACTACTTATTTATTTTCCCCCATAGAAATGAACATATGATGAGTAAACTAAGCAATAATAATAATATTCTATTTGCACTGATGGTATAATAATGTATAAAGTAGTTAGCTGCTATTTGCACCAAGAGTAAATGTCGATGGTCCAGATATGAGCTGCACACGCCCACGCGATTGTTACAAAGTCATTCTCTAGCCGTGCAATACAAATCTGAGTAGAGTCATGGCTTTTCAAGTTAAACTCAACTCATTTAGGGAATTTAGAATTTGCAAAGTCACAAATTATGGATTCAAATTAAAGTTTAGTGGTAAACTTTCACTTGTAATGCATCAGTCAAAAGGTGGGTCTAAGTTCACATTCTTGAGCATTTATCTTTTACATTTTGTAGTATAAAATAATGCGAGTTAGAGTTGTGCAATTAATCGTTAAACAAAGACGATTGTTATCTCATTCCTAAATGACAGCAATTCAGCTCTCCATTAAACCTTTGCCAATCGGATCACATCGAACATTCAAATCATGTATAGGGATGAAATAGTCTTTTTTTCGACAGCACAGTATCATTATTTCCATCTTGCAAATTATCTGACTATATCAGATGTACTGTGATAAAAGTTTATATTTCAGATATAAAGATTGACAGAAGTCTATGGCATTTATTAAAATACACCAAACAACCTTTTGAAAGTAAATTGAATCAAATACATCAGATGGACTGGTGGTGATGAGGGACTTGAAAAATGTATTTGTCTTTGAATCATTCATTCAAAGAGGTTAGTTCAGAAACACTGATTCATACAGTAAATGAAACAAGTGAAGTATTTATGATTAAGTCATTGAATCATTCATTCAATTTTAAATAGACCGAAGATATTAACATTTTGTCAGATCTTCTAGTAAATCACATGTTATTTAGTTTAGCTTTCTGTTCAGAATCGTGATCTCAACTATCGCATGTTTCATTATGTAGCGAATGAGGAGGGACTATCAGACTCCTTACCTGTACTTGTTAAACAACAAAATAACCTTAAATTCATACATTAAACGGTTGAGTACATAGTGCATAAGTGCATACAGTGCATCATTTGGAACCCAACTAAAGTTCTTCAATAATAAAACCTCTTTCACAGACGTTTGCAGAGGCAGGTGTGTAAACCACAGTAAATGATCCTCTCTATTGATAATCGTGCACCTGCAGAACAAATGCTGCCACTGCATATCATTATTTATCACCTGCAATCCATTAGCAACCAAATAAGTGCAAATCTTTCTTTAATGTATTTCTACATTGGTCATCTTCCAAGAGTGGAGATTTCAAAGAACACAATTGGCACAACACAACTAAATGAAAAAATATATCAAATCTAAAGAAGCACTAAGTCATTTTTACCACATTTGTAGAATGCTGGAGTCATCATGAATCCATGTTTTTGTCTTATCCTGAATCACTACGCTACGGCTGTAAGTGTTTATATTTGGAGTATTTTAGACTTAGCTGGATGACAGATGCTGAAAAATAGCCCAATACCTCGTCATATACATAAACACAGAGAAGTAGCTCTGATTACAATTTTCTTTCTCAAGATGCATGCAATCTTGTTTATTAACCACTAGAGCATCAAAAGTTACATAATGTACCTTTACGGTAAGTGCATTAGAAATGTCATGCCATGATTTCCTGAAGGGTTGTCCAATAAAACAGATACATAATAGATATGTATTGGTCTGCATTGAGTTGGTAATGTCTATTATGCCTTTTGCTGGGCAGCAACCATCAATGCAAATTAGCATTTCAAGGTTAACCAAACCCAACAAAGGAAATTAAACTGTTCTATTTATGTTATGATTTATCTCGGCCTGGGCCTTTCTGAGAATAAACATCATTACTCTTCACATAATAACTCTTCAATCTGATGGAATATATGCATGATCGATATGGAAAAAGCCTGATCTCAGCCATTGACTGATATTGATCAGAGACCAGCTGAATAAGTGAAGGTATAGATTTTGCTATTCATCTTTAACCCAAAGGGATGAAGTGTTTAGATTTATACGCCAAGTGATCAACTGAAAACAAGCAAATGTGATGAGATACAGAGATGCTCTTCTTGTTTCTTTCGATTTCTCAGGCAAATACATCCACATGCAACATGATTGCAAATCCTCTTAGTATCAAATCACAATAAACAACTCCTTATTTCTCTTTTTTGTTTGTCAAAAATTTGATCCACAAATCTTCCCTACTTAGACAGGCTGTTTCCTGGTCCATCAGAACGTCCACACAACCCAAGCCACATGATGTGCCGTCTTCCCAGAGTGGATTGAAGGAAAATAAATATTCCTATAATTACAGAAGAGGAAAAGACATAGGCAGATGTCTAACATGACAAACCCCAGATGGATATCTCAGTCGGAGTTGAGTATGCCTCCCAACCGCGTGCCTGCGAAGAGCTCTGCTGCTCTGGAGCATCATGGGCACTTTGTGTATGTTGAGATGTTATTGTGGGGCACGTTCTAGAAAAAGAGGCGAATTCATGTAATTTGGTAAAATAAATATTTGCCTCGACACTTGGCAGCTGTATCTCTGTTGAGCCTTTTCCGGTTCAAAATTGTTCAGAGAAAGCTGCTTTCTACATTTGGATATTTGACGCTGGCTGAGTACGTTTTCTATTCAAAAGGTATTTGTTTTCAAAACTTTGAGATGCAGATCCATTTACTCAATTTGAAAACCTACGAAGCTAAGACACCTGAAAAGGCCTAAGACAATGCCAGAGTGCATTACAACATATTCAAATCTTCATCCAATGAATGTCACAATAAATAGGACATGGACAAATAGTTAATATATATTTTTATACTTTTACAGTACAGTTAGCTTAGCAACACTAAGGCTAAGAAGCGTTTTGGTCAGTTGGATCATAAGTAGATAATGCAGGTGTAAAACATTTGGAGCTTGTCCACTTCCGGATTGCTTTCGTGGTGCAAATACTCATATGGGCGAATGTGTTTGGGCAACAACAAAAGACCGCCTACTCTCCACCTACGGACTTAATGTGTAAACGTTATGAGCACAAGCCAGAGGGTCCACTTGTGGGCTGGAGACCCAGTTTGATTTGAAGACAAAAAACATACCAAACGCTCACAATATACTCTCACAATTCCTGTTTTTCCGTCGTCTCCTGGTATGTTCATATGTAAATTAGCTTATTTTGTCCATTCAATAAAAGATCTGAAAAAAAACATACCCATACACCCTCCCCTCGAAGAGACGGATTCAAACACCAGGTGTAAATGAGTCTACTTGTGACATACATTATTGCCAAATAAAAACAGGGCCTAAAAGAAAGCACTAACCTAAACTTTAACACTAAACTAGTGATTTGAATTGCCAGCTTCTGACTGATTGGAATAGAGGCATGGGTGTCATGATATTGACATTAGTACAGATTTTTGTTAGTGCATGCTGATGTTTCTCGTTATAGATACAGTGGAGTTTTGTCCAGCTGCACGTTTTGAAGAGGAAATGATGGGTCATTATTCCTGTGGCAAATCCTCTCCTGCATGCATACCTGCTCGTCCCCTTCTGATCTATTCTGCTGCTTACAAAATGTCTTCTACGAGAAAGGGTCAGGAACCCATTAAACACCAGCTTTGATAACAATGAACCCTATCATGCTAAGGGCCCACTTCCTCCATCTGCCCTTGTGCCGTCTATACCGTTCATTCCAGCCATTAGATTTTGTTCTTCACACACACACACACACAAAAAGCTTATTTTAAGAACTATTCACTGAAAGGTTCTTTTGGGAACCAAAATTGGTTCTTCTATGGCATTTGTGCAACAAAGTCCTTTGGAACCTTTATTTGTAATCCTATGAATGCCTACAAAATAAAGCTTCTTCAGTGAACCAGAGTGACAGTGTATTGATACAACGATTTGTAATTTCCAGAATAATATATTGGTTTCTTGTTTATTTGAAGCTGGTTTCTAAATAACTAAAGAATAATATTAATTTTAGAACTAGAAAAGGTGATTTTCCACCATGCTTGACAACAACGCTTTTTCTGTTTCGTAACCATCTACGAGTCTCTTTGAGCTGCACGAGTCATCTCTCTGGTGCGCAAAGCACATTTTTATCAGAATGACTCTTTCTGTGGCACAGTTCCCCTTTGGCCTGCTCCATCCGAACCAGTCTAAGACTTAACAAGCCCATGCCCATCGTTGCCAGCTATAAAAACAGGCCTTGCTGAAGATGCTTGGAGGATGTGGTTATTATTGCACAGAGGTCCAGGCCAGTTTCAGTAAATGATGCTCCGAACTTAGCCAAAAAGGAATGACTCGGGCTTCTTCTCATCATTTCTCATTTGTGCAGTGCATGAGTCAGCCCTAGTGATATTATTTGTTCCAGAGCAAACACACACTCTGTCTTTCTCTCTCTTAGTCTGTCCATTTCTCTCTCTCTCACTCTTTCTCCCACTCCTCTCCATCTCCCGCCTTGAAACACCGTGATTTCAGGCCAGCCCAAGAGTAAGTAATTCAAAAAACATGCTCATAATTTGCTATGACATGTTTCATTTCTGAACTCAGATCAGATAGCATCTCTATTCTGGGCGTCCTGCGGACAGAAAAGTAGGGATATTTGGGCAAGCTGGAAATGAGTTTTGCATGCACCAGAAAGGTATTGTGACTGGATAGTATCGATTTGTTTATTCTTCGTTTGCGTCTACAGAGCTCAAATGAGCCATAATCTCTCATGTGGATATGGATGTGGATCTAGCAGCTCATTATAAAAATGCCTGAAAAAAAGCAAATGACAGATAGGGTGGTGGCATATTTAGGCAGAGTCTGTCCGTTCTAGTGGATAAGAAGTTTGGAACCAACAAAAAGTTCAGAAGACATGAATAAACAATGCTGTGTCGAACGGGGTCAGGGTCACATTCGGAATCTACATCTCAGCACCAGCATGCTGCCAACACAAGCCTTTAATATGAGGATTTTCCCTGAAAAGTCAAGCTGAGGGGAAACAAAGCGCATGGAGAAACAGATATAAGGACAGTGAGATGTGGGTTTAAGAGCTGGCCAGAGACCTGCTGAGCTTTAATTTGGGTGAGAGTTGAGCGAGAAGATAGACTCGCGTGTGTTGCACATAAACACACACTCGCGTTTCCTAAATGGGCACATATATTTATTTATTTTTACAGCAGACTACCTGCAACCACAATAATAAATAGAAGCAATAATAATACAAAATAATAATCTTTTTGCACTAAAAACTACTTTCAGGATTTACTAAAGACACGTAGAGAAAAATTTGACATGAAAAGTCGTGGACAAGGTTATTTTTGTGGCTGATATTATTGCATATGCATTTGCAGGTGCTCCCCTTTCAGACGCAAAACTTTAAGTATTGTAATTAATCATACGGTCATGATTTACTAAGGTTTGCTCTAGTCAATTTACTGGTATTTGTACCATTATTTAATGGCCAAAAGAAAGCATGGAAATGATCTATTATGATCTATTATCTAATTATATTATGGAAATGATTGGCTGCGTCTGTGATATTTAATTTTCACATCAACAGTACTTTGCCTTGTTTAAATTGCCCTAATTGTTTAAATCCTTATTATTTATTATTATATATTTTTTTCAGATTCAACAAAATCTGGTGACTTTTATCTTAATTTTGATGCAATAAGTATATGTTATTTTATTTAGTTTTTATTGAACACTGGGAAAATTACATTTGTAGAACTATTTATAGTATTTATGAACACAATTTCCCTTTGAGGACATTCTCAAAAAGAGGTTTTGTCAGATTTAGCTTACTTCTGGGGACATTTTGCAGCCGTTTTGTCCCTAATGTATAGCTAGGTCAGAAACACACTTTCCCTCACTAGGGAAATATCTCTCTGCCCTTCAGTTGCCTTCCATCACCTTTAGTAAGGCCCATTACCTCTGTACCCCTTCACTAATGTCCCTAAAGCCCGTCTTATCACCTCAAGCCAAAAAAACTAAAGTGACCCCACAACCACAAACAACAAAGCTGCTTTTAAAGGACAATGTCAAAATAATGACAATCCAATGAAGTAGTTTACTGTACTCTTTGTTCAGGCACTATTAGACAGCTTTGTGAAAACTGACGTAGAATTTGGCCTAAATATAGTCTTGTTCTCCATAAAGATATGTTTGTTAGCATAAAGCAAGTTGTTTTCTCCTCAGGGACAGAAAGAAAGATGCTCTTAAACAATTAGCGAAATCCTCCTCTAAACGCTTTCTGTGAGCTGAGAAACCCCCCAAAAACAAACCCTGGAAAAAAGGGCATTACACAGAGCCCCAGAGAAAGCCCTCACAAATCAACAGCAGTAAACGGGTGATAATTGCGTGTGTTGCTTCAACAGCTGTACAAGCTGATGTGCTCATGGAGGAAGAATAGCCCCTTTCAGACAGACTCCCTGCGCTCTGCGCACCACTTTTACTGCTCTGACATCCTCTACCTGTGCATCCAACCATTTTCTTGTCTTTGACAGCACTTTCAACCATTTAAAATCTGTCGTGTCTGTATTCGCACTTTTTTCTTTTTCAAAAAGTGCTGGCCAGCGGTTTGTTGAAAGTCAGACAACTTTCCATAGGTCATGTAATTCAAGACCACTGGCCTGGGGGTTGTGTCCCAAGTCAAATGGATTTGTCTTTACCTGCCTCTTCACTCCAATGAAAAGGCTGATTAACAATGTCTGGCTGATTGAAACAATAGTCCTCCATTGTAACAGATAAGGAGCTCTGGCTTGAAGGGACAGAGAAAGTTCCTCCACTTCAAAGCGGACACTGGACGCTATCGGACACCGACCTGAATGAAAATCCAATTTAAGGCAGGGTAGGGAAACGTGCGTACAATTGAAGACCTGAAACAAAACCAGTTGTGACCCCCAGATCTGATTAGTTCAAAAAGTCTGTCAAGACAATGAGAAACACGAAGCATGACCTCTTTCAATTGAAAACGGACTTGAGATCTGAGAACAACCCAGCTTTGTAATTGAATCAAGCTTTGCGGATTCCGCACAAACTTTTGGGGGAGGGAAAAGATGCTTGGCATAAATCTCATTATTAGTACTTCAAGAGGGAACCTGGCACAGTCGTTGATGCTGATGGTCTAGTGAACAATGGATGGCAGGGAGGCTTCGTTCTGGACAAAAGTGTGCGATAGGGCTAAAAGGTAACGTGAGATATCTGTCAGTTTGGTGCAAAGGAAACAACTTACAAATACTTAAATTATCCTGATGACAGTTAACATTTTGCAGTTGTGGCCCACCAGTAGAGCGATGAGCTCATATGTGTGAGCACTCAAATTCTATCATACCCGAGAGGCGCTTGGGAAAATAAACCCCACTACTGCATACAAACCCGTGGAGGGAAAGGAGGGGCCGTATAAAGCCCAGGTGCTAAGAGAAAAAATATTTAAAATTTTTGTTTTATACCCTCAGCAGTAAGACATGTTCCAAAGTATCTCTTTTATTAACATTTTAAATGTTTATCCAGTACTTTCCCTTTTGATTTCAAACAGATTTTTTTCAAATATTTGAAAAGATACCAACCATTTTAATTTTAAGCACATTTCACTTTTTTTTCTGAGATGAAGATTTTTTGTTTTCTTACATTATGTCTATTCTTGTTTTTTTTTTGTTTTTTTATCACTGTTCTCTTTCCCTCTATATAACTTTACCTATTTTTCTTCTATTATTTTCTTCTATCCATAGATAACCTCAGTCCTGGAGGGCCACTGTCCTGCAGAGCTTTGCTCCAAATCAAATCAAGCACACCTGAACAAGCTAATCAATGCCTTTAGTATTGCTAGATTAGTTTTTATCAGGATTGGAGCTCGACTCATTGGGAGAGAGGCCCTGCAGGACCAAAGTTGCCCATCTCTGTCCTAAAAGGATGGCTCAAACAAAAATGAAACTATCTTTGTTCTGTGAGACATAAAACAATATATTGTTTGTTTGTCATTCATTCATTCATTCATTCATTCATTCATTCATTCATGTACTTTTGTGTTTAGAAGAAACAAAGTTATAGTTTTGGAACAAGATGAGGTGAGTAAATAATGACAGATGTTTTTTGTTTTTTTTGTTATGCAAGTTAGTGCTATTATTCTGAACGATTCATGAGTGAACAATGTGAACCCTCTTGACTTTGGTAAAATAACTGTGTTCAGTGGCTTAATTATTATTTTAAACTATAGAATGTATAATTCGATCAAATCTTTCTTTAATCATTTGTAATAAATAAGTACAAATATTTATGGAAACCTTTTTCATTTAGGGTCCAATCCTCTCTCATTAGCTTGTTGCTTATCATCATGCATATTACAAGGATATTGGCTGTTTAAATAGCACTTATAAGTACATATTAATGCCTTCTTCTGTATGATCATATTGTACATCCCATAATCCTGACCAATACCTAAAAATAAAAATTACATTACATACTATTAATTCATATTTGCATGCAATAATTTAAAAGAAAGAACAGAGACTCGGCTCTTAGACCAACACAAAATATTTTATCATAGCTTCATGCAATATTTTTATCGACACTTGAATGTGGGTAAGTTTCATTAAAGAAAAATCAGCAAAAAGATGAGAAAATTGTGCTTTTGTCAAAGACTACATGTGGATCAGATTCAGAATGATGATCAAAACACAGATGTAGCAGATCAAGTCCATCAACACCCCAAAGCTTCACAGTCGTTAACCCTTCCTGGGTCGATTTCATTCTGTAACATCAGTTCTGATTTATAAAGTGTTCAAGGTTGACGGTTGCTGTATTTTACATATGAATCTGCTAACAATACAATTCAATTCACCAGTTTAGACCAAATTTTCTGAAGGCCGCTTAATATGATTAACAGATTGAATTTAGGGTTTTATTTACATATAAACAGTTATAAACTCACACATAATTTATGGTGAATGAAGGCTCAAGAATGTTCTCTTTATGTGGGAGAACCAATGCAGTTCATTATTGTGTTGCTCAGCACGTTTGAGCTTCAGCGAGACCCAATGAGGTTTGTTCTTGAGCGTCAAGCAGGTTTGAATGATCTTCTGTTTAAGTTTGCTGATCAATGTTTAAATGTGAATTAAATCCTAAATTAATTCTGTTAATCATATAAAGCAATTCAGTCTCTTCAGAAAATGTGGACTAAACTTCTCATTTCATATGGATTCATTTTACAATGAACTTTTTGAATTTTGAAATTGGTTAATTGAGGGACAGAATCAATCAGTTATCATTAAAAAAGATCTTCATATGTTTTGTGAAGATGAATGGAAGTATTACTGGTTTGTAACGGGGAAAGGAATGATTAAGTAATTAGTGACTGAATTTTCATTTTTGAGTTGGACCTATCATTAAAAACTTGGTTAACATCTCTCTATACTTGGCTATTTTACTGACAGACACACATGATTACAGTACATACTTACTCCTTAAAGAAACACACACACACACACACACACACACACACACACACACCCTTGACCTTTAGCAGCAGGGCTCTTATTTGTCAATGAGTGTGTTTGTAGCCATAGCCTTTTCACCCCTGATCAGGACCAGGCCATGGAAAATTTGATCACATTAGCCACATGTTGCTTCCAATATCATTTCAATAAAAAGGATCTGCCCTCATAGACATAAAGCAGCAATGTAAAGTTCACAGGCCGTTGGTGCTTGCCGTGGATAGAGCCATGGGGGTCTACTGCTAATTTCCCGCCCCAAGCTATGTAATCTATGGCAGAGATTAGGGTAAAGCAGTTATTCTTGACTATTTTATTAAGAGGTGCTTTAGGCGCTGGAAGAGGGGCTTTATTTCTTTTCAAACGGCGTGCCATACAATACAAGACAAACATTTGCTGTTATTTCAGCAAACTCGATTCAGATGTGGCGGCTCTTTTTTTTCAGGAGGAACTTGGCATCAAAGAAAAGTCTCTTAAAACAAAAATCTTCCCTTCTGCACAGGTCTCGCCCTGAACTGTGTCCGGTAGATAAATAGGGAGGTGTCAAAAGAACAGGCAGGAGTCCCACACCTAGTTTTAATTAAAAGAGAGAGTGCTGACATGCACAGAGGGAGGGACGATCGGATTCGCAACTGTTACCATTTCAGCACATTTACGTGCGTGTGTGCTTTTCGCAGATTATAGCAAACACTTTAGAGGTTTCAAACTTTGTCGAGTTTATAGTCATTGCAGTTAAGTGTAAGTCAAGTCAAGAAAAGAAAAAAACAACCTCTGAAACCAAAAGAACAATGACCGATCTAGACAAGAATATTAAAGATAAATAAAGATATATTTTAAAATATAAAGCAAATATATAGCAAATAATATTTTTTGTCAATAAATCCAATAGAAAATGTATTATTGGTGTAATATTATGTTTTACTGGATTTCTTGGTGTATATAGTGCATGTGTATAATGCATGTGTATAAAATGGCGAGGGAAGACTACAGTTCTTAAGATACTCTGGTGTGTAACATAGAATCTGCTCAGTGATCACAGAATTCACAGTGTAACATGTTTGCAACGTGTTTTGAACATTCCAATCCATCAATCAAGCAGATTTTAGGCACAAGTTTATAGTTTATGTCTAGGTTTACTACCGGGGTTAGGTGCTTCTACATCAGTGCTATTCAGCATCGTTTCCCTCTGATTGTAGGGATAACTTGTGGCTAGGGATAGGTTTTAGGCTTTTCAGATAACATTGTTGACCCAGGAACGCGCTTAACTTGGCAAATTCAGGATGTGTGGTCACGGCTGTCTGAAATCTAATTATCTAAAAATCTGACCCTTCAAAGACCAGACCAAATCCTGCTTTACATTTCTGATTGATTTTTGTCTAACTAACTCTGTACCAGAAAAATTAGCCAGATCTTCTGTCACACACATAGTTGAACTTGATCCACACGCTGTAACTGTAGTAAGTAGCAAGGGAAACCGGTGTGCTCTAAAACAACCTAAACTGATGAACTTTACCCTCCTGACGTTACAAATATGCCATTCAAACCCCAAAGAATAATAAATACAATGTGGGTTATGGACCCCAAGTGGTATTTAGGTGCAGTAAAGGGACAGAGCGACACAGATTAAAAACCAGTTAGAATGAGCAACAATCACAAAAAAATAAATAAATATTTGCAGCTGTCAAAAGCATTTTAAAAGTCCTGCACCTCTGACTTCTACAACGATGACATGTTGCACTGAATTTCACAATAGCTGAGGAAATGAATCATATAATTGGCTAGAAAAGCAAAAGTCAGTTTGAGTGTGATCAAACGTCTTTGTTTCTCAGGAGACGTAACAGAAAACAGTTGTATGCCTGTCCGTCCGGAGCTCATTTGACTGCTGCTGCACATGGGCAATATCAGTCACATGGAAACTGGAGTGCTTTGTATAAGATACCGCCTGGTATAAAAGTGTACATTGTGTAGACATATATACATACACAATTATTTTCTCATGCATTATTGGCTCGAAATCCAAACCCTGGTCACAGCTTCATTGCCTGTTTACATCATTCCCTCGGCAAAGCCGTAACAGTTGCTGAAGTTGTCACAACAACAGAATGTGCTGTGAGACTGTGTGGAAAAACCTCAAAAGCCTGAAAATAATTTCAATAATGCCAACATCAGGAACATCAATTTGACTGACAGGCTGTCCTCAGGAAGAAAAGGCATTTGTTTCAAATAACTTATTTCCAATTAAAACTTTAATTGACATCTTCAAAAACCTCAGAGACATTTGTGAATGGTCAGCTTAGGAGAGGACAAAAAAACCACACAGGCTGGTATTCTAACCGCTCATAAAACACTACTCTGAAACCGGATCTTCACTTTATGCGAGCTGAAGGATGTGGGTTCGGTAGATGGGGAGAAAAAGAGTGAGAGAGAGAGGGAAAAGGCAAATATCAGAAGTCACAGAGTAGACTTGTGTGAGTTAAACGCTGCCCTCTGCAACTCTCCAAACGCTCTAAATCACACAAATCCACAGAGATGCCCAGAGAAAAGGTCTCATTGATGAAAAAGGGCAGCTTAATTCCTTTTTTATGTTTTTATCCTCATTTGCAATTGCAAATTGTGAGCCCAACCTGGACCGCTCACTTTTTCAATTGCTCGATTCAAGTATTTTGAAACCAATTACAGCAGTTGAAAAAGATTTAGACTGATAACCTAAATTATTTTATAAGGGAATGAACTATTTATCTGAAAAGATATTGCAAATGATTGCAAACAATTCACTTGTAGTCACTGGTCATAAGAAAGAAAAACAAAACATCGCTTAACAATTTAAACAGTTTGGTTAAAGTGATTGCTCTGTGTATCTGTGGAGAAAACAATAGGAACTGTATATATGGTTTCAAAGCAAACTTGTTCAGAACGAAAGGGTCAAAAGTTGCCTAAATATTTGTTTGAAAAGGCAAGCGTACTTCCTGCTCAAGCACGTGCGCTACACCTCCAGGTGGACGACTCTGGCCTGCCCTCTGCAGAACGTCCGAGCAGGGCAAACAGGAGCCAGCTAGCGAGCAAACTGCCGTGTGTCTTTGTGTGGGGGAGTTAATGATTATCTCCCGGGTGGACGAAGACTGTGGCGCACTGCCAGTACAGTGTAGGAACGTCCCTCTTCCCTTTGTAGACGCTTCTAATCTGGTGAAAGCCTCTCCCCTGAGACCATCCCATGATAATGTCATAGACACAGAGGGTATAATAGAGCAATTTGTTTACCTTCCAAAGCCTTGATCTCTCTCAATCCTGCCTTTCTCTATCTCCCTTGCTCTTTCACGTGGAGCTCTGCACTGTTGGAGTGGGATGAGAACATATTGATCGGTGCTTGGGCTTCAATAGAGCACTGCAAATTAAACTCAATGGAAAACAAATTTGTTTTGGGATTGCCACTCTGTTGTTGAAGTAAAAGGTCCAAACTAAGAATCACTTAAGGGGATAGTTCTCCCAAAAATGAGAATTATTTCGTCATTTACCAAGCCTCGTGTTGCTTCAAATATGTACAAAATAGTAAAAAGAAATATTATTAATATCCTCATTAATAATCGATTGAAAAAAGCCCCCCAATTTCACTCTTTTAAAACATAAAATTATTGTGACAGACAATATTTTGTTTTTCATATATCAATATACTGCTTTATTTCAACTGAACATAAACGTTCCAGTCATCAATAATTACTCAGTCTGTTCAAAGTCAATTTGGGGGATGATTACACAGAAAGTGCTATTTTTTTTAAATTGTTGATTTAGATTTTACTCCTGCTGTCGCCATCTACAGAACAGGTTGAAGTCATGTGACTTTTACATTTACACATTTGAGAGACACTTTTACCCATTCTCTTGATTTTGGTGCTGCTAGTACCATGCTGCTCCATTGAGCTACAAGAATGCCTGGATTTATAACTAATCAAAACAGATCCAGTGCATCCACCTGACTAGTCTGCACAGCGGCTACCTTCACCGTCTCCAGCAGTGGACTTGATACATACTTGCACCAACTCTCTTCAATCCCATCAACACTGTTGCCCCCACCAGTGCTCATTCCTGTTCCTGCTCTCATCTCCTTTTCAGCAAGAGCAGTTTGTCAGGGTCAGAAAGCAATTCAAAACCTCTATTAATGAGTGAGAGAGAGAAAAGTGTGGTACGAGAAGGAGGAGGAGAGGGCTGGGGTGCCTGCCATCAAAGCCGACATGAAAAGAAGGCCAGGTGGTTGTGGGAATCTCGGCTCTTTTTTGCAGAGATGGAATCTTCAGCGTAATTAACAGGCTGAAATCGGGGCCTTCTGAAGCCAGGAGGACAACCCCTCAGAGGGGACAATTTGCACTTTTACAAGAGCCGCTGAGGGACGGGGAGAAAGGAGAGGAAAAGGGAAACTATGGCATCTTTTATTGCAGAGACAAAGCACCACATCCTTTCAAAGGCCTGCGCTGGAGCTTCCAGAGCAGAGGAAGAGCGAGTGAAATAAAGAAGAAGAAAAACACAAGAGAGAGAGAGAGACAGAGAGAGCTGAAGAAGTGGACAGCAGTCGGAAAAGGGGCACTGGTGCCAACATGCGCTTCACAGAGAGAAAAGGGCTGGGGGAAGTAGCCGAGAGGGTGTGGGTGGCGAGGGGGGCCTGACATGCGGCCAACTTGCAGACCCTCCCAGAATTCAACAGCTTCTCTCATTATCATTATTGCACAGGGTCCAAAACCAGCAACAAGCCTCTAAATGGACCTAAACTAGAGGCCTCCAACCACTAGAGACTACATGGGTTAAGGTTAAGTTTAGGGGTTCGAACGCAGTTCTAATTGCCATAGTAAGTACATAGTATGTACACACAGATCAGGACTGTAAAATAAAGTGCTACCATTACCGCAATCGTCCTTGATGTGAATGACCCTTTCATTTTTTTAATAATCTTTAGAGACGAAGAACAAAATCGTTGGGATCATTTTCAGAAAAAAATTACAGCCAATCAGAATGCACCGACTTTAAAAAGCTTTGCACTTAAAGCATCAGGCGACAAAACTGAAGCGTGCCGTTATAACAAACAGAAAGTAATTATCTGCTTGTATGACTAATATAGTTATCGTTATAGTTATCTCTTGGCGTGAACAGGCCTTGACAGTATATAATGTCAAGTAAGTGCTAAATGCTAACAGTCAATAAATGTTTTTCCCATACCACAACAAACTATTATGTTAATTTGATATTTCATTTGTTCCAGCTATAAAAATGTAGGCAGTTTTATTTTGTTGCAGAGTTTTTGGGAGTAAACAAACTACAATAACCGTTTTCGGTAGCCTGTCAGCAGTTTACTAGTTTTATTTGTACACTGTTGTCGAATTGGTATTTAAGGCCTCAAAAGTAAAATTTTTTAAATTTAGAGTAGCATAAAAGAGTTTCCTCAACTCACTTCCTCAAAAAACTCACTAGATCAAAAACTCTGAGCAAAAATGTTCAGAAAAAGCTGAACTTGATGTACTGAAGTCAGGTTTGTCTCTGACTGACAAAAAGCCATATTCAGGTTTCCATTTCATTCGTTAGGACGCATCAGACTGCCGTGTCAGATGGCTGACAGAGGCGGTGAAATATCCAGGGGTCAGATGTTCGGCTGATAACGGCCCCTCAGCTTGACTGCCAGATATGGGGCGTCTGCCCAGCACAAAATGCCATTTGTTGTCCATCACTCAGACACTGCGAGTTCAGCGCCGGCGCTGTGCTGAAAGGCACATTCACACAAGCTCACACACTGGATGTTTTTTGCAATTCAATATTTTCACACACAGCCTCATCATTACGCTGGAACCGGAGCCTCGCTGGAGAGAGCCTGCGCTTTCACGGACAGGCAAATCGCAGTTCGAGATTGAAGTTAATAGCCCATCTTGAAATGTTTTGCTGACTCCCTAAAAACCCCTTCTCAGCATTTCACTAACAATCTGATGAGGGCTTTCGATTTTTTTTCTTTCTTTCTTTTAACCGAAGAGAAAACACGGCACACGCTTTAGATCAAGTAGCCAACTGAGAGGTGACAGTCAAGACGACAATATGCAAATACCCTCTGAAAAATAATTAAAAAGCATCACAAACAAACCACATTTTGACTACCTAAATACTTAAAAAAACAGACAATTTTTTGAAAGAACATTTATTTTAGGATAATTTATTGAATTTGAATCAATGATCCTGAAGCTTACATGAAGTTTAAAAAAGGCAGAAAGTGCAAGTGGCCAGGGTTTAGTGTGTGTGCCACTAATGATTTGTTTAGTATGTCGGCCTTAAAGTGGTTAAAGAAAATGGCGGCAGCTTGAGGTTTTATATATTTTTCCAGTAAGCTGCACTGTAGTTAATGAAATTTAACACACCAATAGTGCCGGCTCTCCCTCGAGAGCAAGAGCTTCATAATCAGCGTGCCAACACTCTCATTTTTTATGAAAACAAATTGCAGCTAGAGAGATGGACTAATTGTGTTGCAACGCAGAGCAAAGAGAAACAACCATTCACGTAATTAAGCCAATTTTCGTGGACAAAAATAGTTGAAGG
The DNA here is from genome assembly GCA_037043235.1 of Rhodeus uyekii. Taxonomy (NCBI): domain Eukaryota; kingdom Metazoa; phylum Chordata; class Actinopteri; order Cypriniformes; family Acheilognathidae; genus Rhodeus; species Rhodeus uyekii. The sequence continues at coordinate 876,930 of JAWRVZ010000206.1, forward strand.
GGCAGTAAGCAAGAGCATTCATCTTGTACACAGCGCACGATCCCACCCCCGCTCATGCGTACAAAGAAAAGTTAAGCATTAAGCAAATACAGGGTGCCTCACCCTGAGAAAGTCACCGGATAATGATGGTTCAATTACAGTGGGTCCCAAAGTACCGCACTGTCCAATTATGAAAAATGATGATGGGCTGACAGAGGTCTATGGGAACATGAAAGACGTCTTTATCAAAGAGAATCTAAGCACTCTATCTCTAAAGTAGAAAACAACTCTACTACCGCCATTACGGCACATCATCCCATCTTGATGAGACAGAGCTGCTCATCTTCCCCCGTAATGACAAAAGATGGAGGACAGCAGATGAGTTCAAAAGATAAATGTGGAGGCCGGCCCTTTGAAAATGTGCTCTCTAGTAAAGTTGAAAGTGAGCAGCGAGCGGTTATTCTCGGCTCAAATGGCCCACTGGGGAATGACATCCACTCTCTTATCGCCAAAAGGATGCAACATCAAGGTCTGGCCAAACAGCCCACGGTAGTTGTATACGGATACATGGGAACTTCAGCAGGGAATTACGGAATACGTGTGTGTGTGCATGTGCACACACTGTAGTGGTGAACTGCCACTCTAAACATCCCGAAATTTGCCAAAACCACCAACCTAGCCTGCTTCGTATAGGAAACCTGTTCACTTCCAAGAAAATACTTGTCGTTTTAGCGAGGAATTTCCCTCCAGATATTGGAAACAAATTCCTGAGTATGTTTCATTTTTAGTGCATATGAATGGACTCTTAAAATAGTATAACCTCTTGCTGTTTTTACATAAAAAAACACAATTGTGAGAAATTCTTCGAGCCCAGCTTTTGTGCTGCTTGTGAAGTGTAATATTAATTCGGCTCCCATTAAAATGCAGCACAACTGGGTGCCTCGAAAGGTTGGATGGAAACTTTCCCTGGCACTTTCTGGGCAGGAGTTACGACACCAAGACATTTTACGGCCTAAAATTAGCACCCTGAACACTTGACGCAGGGTTAATTATTTCTTACAATCCTTCCCGGTGGGTGTACAAAGCTACTTTTTCCTTGTACAATATCGGCCAACTCCAGCAATGGAGCTTTCGGAGGTCGCACAGTGTAGAAGACGTTTCACAGCAGGGTGTTTCAGCCAGAAGTGCCTTCATGCAGTCGAGCTGAAACTAGCGTTTGTTTGTTTGTATTGTATCAGCAGCAGATGCTGATCCCAGATCAGCGTTTACTTGATGCTTACTTCGGAAGAGGATATTCTGAGAATGCCTTGATATATATATATATATATATATATATATATATATATATATATATTCATGTTGTTCATTGCAAAAACTGTTCTTCCCACAGATGCCAGTTCCCTGAGGCTGCTCTTGTTGCTCCTGCATTTACTAAAAGTACTTTGAGTACTTTGTGATTGTCAACACTGTTAAAAGAGTTGCTGCCTTCAGTTTTTACGTACAATCAACCTGGAAGTTTTTAAGTGATTTCAACTTAAATTACTCTAAACTGACTTAATAAATGAGTTTTTATAAAAAACGTATTTTGATGTGTTAAAGCAATCAAAAACATTTTGATCTTATGATGAAATCTGACTTTCCAATGCTTTTTTACATATAATATTTCCCTGTCATGAATATATATATATATATATATATATATAGTAACAGTGATTTCATTTAGAGTGCATTCATATTTTTAAAAATCAATAACCTTCAAAATGATGTTGTTTGACAAGGACTGTCAAAAACACAGCAATGGTTGAATTTAAAACAGAGGTTTTATTTACTGTATTAAATCCAAATAAGCATATATATATATATATATATATATATGCTTATTTGGATTTAATACAGTAAATAAAACCTCTGTTTGAAATCCTCTGTTTGAAAATAAAAATCCTCTGTCTCTTTCTGTTATATATATACATAACAGAAAGAGTAAAAAATATCATTGCAAAACTTCTTTTCTGTAATTGAATTATCTAAACTAAATGATTACATTGAAATTCAATGGCAAACGCAAGACAACATTCATAGCGAGAAAGAATAACGAGCTACAATTCACTCAAACACCTTTAAAAAAAACACCAGTGTGTCCGATTCTCCGGCCAAGGAGTTGCAGACAGCCTGGGCTGTAACATGATAAGCATGTCTCTCTCTCAGACATGGCTTTAACAGTTCTGTAATGGCTGTCTTTCCCCTCCTGCGCTGCACCCTGCTCTGCTCCACAGCATGGGGGCCTGTTCTTAAATATCCTTTTTTTTTTTTTTTAAACGAGGCTTGAGAAACAAATAAAATGCATTATGCTGGGAGGAAACACAGCAAGACACTAAAGTCATCTTAAAGGTATGCACATGACTGCCAAAACATAGTCAAGTGATAGGCTTAGACTTTTCCTACAATTGGGTGAACGAAAAAGGAAAAAGAAAAAAAGGTGTGCAGTTCCAGTGCGACAGAGAACAGCTGAAACAGTGTTTAGACACACGCGTGAAAGGCCCTCCCACGAGCGAGTCACTATGATGTCATAAAAAGGTGCCACAAGCGAACAATAACAGCGGAGTGCAGTAAAAAAAAAATAAGTAGAATGAATGACGTGTGACAAATGTGAGCAAGGTTGAGATAGAGCGGCCTCACCTTTGGGAAGCACAGGGCGATTGGCGCAGTGTGCCAAGCTCAGGTGGGCAGGCGCTCTCCACGGGACGCACTGCTAGCCCTGCCTGGGCTCCTCAAGCCACACATCAACCTTTCCTCTCATCCAATATTGGGGTCAACTAAGCAGGCCGTCTGGTTGAAAGCTGTTCTACATCCTCCCATTGAGGACGAACATGTGTGTGCACGTATTCTGTGTGCAGTATGACATGCCAAGATGAGTGTAACTTTATCAAACTCAAATTTAAACTGGTATCAAGAAGGTTATTGTCAGCCACTATATCAGTGTTGGAACAAAGAAATGCACAATCTGTGTGCACGTGTGTGTGTCTCAGTGTGTGAGTATTAGTGTGTGTGTGCGTGTGTGCGTGTGTGCGTGTGTGCGCGTGTGCGCGTGTGTGTGTGTGCCCGTTTTATGAACTCACACATTTATGTATTGCACATGCACACATTAAATGATTTTCAGATTCAGTCTAACTGGCACTTTCATATGCTTTTAACAAGAACTCCTTATCAAACACAAACTTACATGCGAGGAGTTACACATCTCTAATGGCTCATGCACCATTAGTCGGTTCACCAGCTCTCATGTGTGAAAGCATATTGTTCACATACACATTCAACTAGCTGGAAGCTAAATGTCAGCCATTTTGCCTGTAAAAGCCCAGTTTTGAGTGCTGACAGGCTGTGTCTTCTAGCAAGAAATCACACACAGCTTCTATTGTTGCTTTACAGTGTTATGGCTTGATTTTATTGCATCTTGTCAAAACAACATAGGCTACACAAAAACTTTTTGACTTGTTATCCATTGATATTTTTCTGTCTGTACAACTTAAAGACATCATCATAATATAAACAGCAAAACAGCCCACATATAAGTCAAAGAGAGACAAAAAAAAGTTTGTCCAAATTTTGCCTTCTAATGAAAATCTGTTATAAATTTAAAACAAAGTATAAATAATTAGCATTACATGTGTGTGCGTTTGTGTGTGTGTGTGTATACCATATGTTTGAAATGTGCTAAACAATAAATAGGGCATGATAAAAATATGCATTGTTTTTTACAATATATCTTTGTGGTAGTTTATGTCTATTGCTACACTGTATATTTTGATTACTAATTATGAGTGTTCCAACACAATTATTTTCAGTGACGTCATTTGGCCTATATGACCTTCCCAGGAGAAGAAGAAAAAAACAATCGCCAAGAAAATGCATGGTCAGTCCCATAGAATCACGAGAGTCGGGCATGGCTGAAATTGTTAAAGATTGAATAAATGAAATTATGAATGAATATATATTGTCGAATCCAGAAAAATGTCCTTCCTTTCCTGAAAGAGCCAGGCCTCTTTTGAGTACATCGTTGATTAGAAACGAACCCCAAGATCGTTTCAACATAATTCATATTTGTTTGAAATAACATTATCAATATGTTACACATTGTTTTCCCCCCATAGAATTACGCTTTCATTTCATTTAAAATATGATTTTATCTTTGCAAAACGGTAACTAATGGATCAAATAAACTACAGAGAAAGAGAGAGAGATAGAGAGCGAGAGCGAGAGAGAGAGAGAGAGAGAGAGAGAGAGAGAGCGAGAGCGAGAGAGAGCGAGAATATCCTTCTACCTGCGTGCCAGAACAGACTGATTTCTCTGTGAAACGCAACTTAAACTATTTTATAATATATAAAAGGTTGAACGAAGTGAATAAGTGACTATAAACAAACCATAGAATAACGTGAAATCAGAAAGCACTCAAATGAATTTATGGCCTAACATTATAAATCAAGCTCTCTTTTATGTTGACTAACAGCAGAAGATTCAGCCGCCTGATCTAACATTATCCTCTTATAATACATTTTAATTAAAAATCGTTTAATTATAGCTACGATATTTGATTGCACTGAATTATATTATGAGAAATAATTAAAAACAATAACCGTCGGTGTCTTATAAAAACTTACTGCATATCTAAGACTCTTCTCGGCAATACCTGCAATTTATTTTGGAAATGATGAAACGACAAACTGTTGCGTAAATTTTCTTTTTATTTTATTTTATTAATAATACCCTAATTTTTTAATGCATTGATTTTACAGAATTTACGTTTTTAAAATAGTTTGATCAGACATTTAAAAGAGAATATATGGGGGGAAAACAATGCATATTATAAGAATAATAATGCATTGTGTTCTAATAATTATAATTATAATAATACACAATTATTCTATCCAGTGTATACTCTCTTCGTAATTTAAATTAAAATGAGTGCAGATTCGTTAGGTGCAGAAAGGTAGGCCTGTTATATCGATGCATTGGGCACCAGAAACTGAACTCACGGAATCCGTGGACTCTCAGAAACATCTAATAAACATCTGAACTCAATGATAGCGCTCACAGACTGAATGCACTCATACAGTAAATCTGAACACTAACCGGCTATTAAAAGCAATGAAATGAAGTGAGTTATAGATGAAATGAGTAAAGTACGAAATATCAGTAAACTTTAATGTGCGCCTGTTTCAGGCCCTGCAACACGAACATGAAAGTATCCTCTCGGTGCATAAAAGAAGCTCTAATATGTATTATATAAGCTTTGATGATTCGGGAGAGTTGTCGTGTCACTATACTGACCTCCAGTACAAACACGGACTTATCTTGAGTGACCAGCAACAAAAGACACAGAACGGCTCTCGTGCGCCACAGAAGAGACGCATCGAGGCCCACATTTCTGTCCCAAAACAAACTGAGCAATGGGAATCAACAGGTCATCGGGCCCACGACATGTGCACATACTATTTTAATAAATGTCGCATGCAGCTTACATATGCGGTCAATGAAACATTTTCAAAACTGCGCAGTGTTGCATCTGTTTCATATACCAGTTCGGTTACATTTATTATTATAATTATTATTCGTAATTTTCCTCTGGAAACCGATATTAAGGATCGTAACATTATCCTTCGTTAATGCACTTTACATACTTAAATCATGTCGCAGTTTAATGTTGCAATAAAGCCTTTTCTGACGAATTGTGCACCGAACGCTGTAATCGCATGCAAAAGTTCTCACACGGGCATTCAACGTCGGAAAACAGCTCGAGAGTATGAAATCCTACCTATGACAAACAAGTCGGAATACAAATGAAAGCCAAACAAACAACAAGCAAAGACTTCGCGCAGAATCCAGGGGAGATTTACACACTTTCCCTCGCCTTAGAATGAGTCCAGAAAAATAGCTGACTCTTTTTTTTCTCTTCAGTGCGACATCGCCGATATGCATTATTGATTTGCCATTCGCAGATAAAGCATACCGAACCTCAACAGACCCCGGAGGACAAGGATCCCTAAATGCAAACTCCTAATTTTAGATAATGGGAAGAATTGTCCGTTTAGTTTCATATTCCTTCTTCGGTGTCATCCAGCGGCTCTGGAGATCTCCACACTCAGTGTGCGCGTCCTGGGCTCCATGAGCAGTGCTACAGCGCCCACTATTTCAAAAAGCAGGAATATGATTTCACAAGACCTGGAACAACTCAATAAAAAAAGTTACTATCCCTCTCGACAACTCTCCGCTAAGTTTCGTGTAACAATACTCTACGCTTTCTCGACTTCGCTAAAACAAGAGAGTGAAAGCACACGCATGGAAACGCGCTCCTGGTCACTTCAACCAAAGCACCACCATCACAAACGAAACTTCTGAGTGAGCATCTGGTGGAAAGGGTGGCCGCGCGGATCACGGGGAGTTTGAGCGATTTCAAAGCGATTGAGAGCTGGAAAACAAACGCAGCGGACAGATACGCGCTCCCAGCAGGAACTGATCAATGAAAATGACACTTTGGTGATGTGCGCAAGGGTTCAAAGTACCGCGCGGCCGCTCGGGAGCGAAAGAAGCGCAAGAAGGACCTACTTTTGGCCAGTTTTCTCGCCCTCGCCTTGGATCTCATCTTGTCGGCTTGTAGATTCCTCGCGTCCTCCTTGAGCTCAGAAGCAGCAGCAGCGCTATCTTCATCTCACGAGCATTGTCAGTTTGGACACCTTCGCACATGCGCACAGGCCATTCAATCTGACACCCTCGTCAGGGCCAAAAACTTTCCAATGTATTCATCATCATCACTTTTTGTCCTATCGTGTCTCCTTTAGATCACTTATCTCTTTCCCTCCTCCTCCACTCGCTCCGCAACATCTCGGATCGCCCCCCACCTCCCCTTCTTGAGCTCCTGGAGAGGAATAAGGGCTATTTTTCAGGGACCGGCGGAATGTGGTGCGACTCTGGACACTGAATCCTGGACGGGGTCAAGGTCGCAGTCCTCGCGCGCAAGGTGATCGCGAGCATTTCATGCACCCACACTATAAGCGACGGTTTTGTTTTTAAAAGAATGAAAATATTGTTCCGGAATATGTATTCATATGAAGTATATTCCTTCAGAAAGTACATTATTGTTGTTAGCAGAAAAATCAAATGATATGGATGTTCTCTGGACATATCATTCATTTTGACAGAGTAATTTATTGTGAACGTCTCTGTAATTGATGTAGATGTAAGAACACTGGTGAGTGCCTAATATTTAAATAATAATTAAAAAGAACTATTAACATTATTAATTTAGATGTGTTCTATAAATAGGTAAAAGGTGTGTTCAGTTTCAATGTTGCTACTGAGAGCCACCCGAGTCTCCGCGCGCTGGACTCCAGACGGCCAGGAGCTCCCCTGTGTGTGTGTGTGTGTGTGTGTGTGTGTGTGTGTGTGTGTGTGTGCGCGCGCGTGTGTGTGTGTGTGTAATGGTAAAGAGCAGAAATACTGTATGTATGCGTGGGATTCGCACTGAGAAGGTATTCGTATAAACTCTCTTGAAACAATGCACTCTGGGTCTTGTTTGGGTTTTGGGTCTAGATTATGTTTTTTTTTGGTATATACAAATTCGTGGCAGTTTATGTACATTTATAAAGGAAGCAGGGAACTACAGGGCAACCGATTGACTCATGTAAGTATGATTCTGTTGAATTATTTGTTGAACGTATACCGTATATTGTATATTGTAAACATCTGAATGTGCGTAATCATTTCATTTTAATTCTCATTGAAAGACTGTAGGCGTGCTGTCAGAATCAAGCCTCGCTGCTGCAATAACAGGCGCAGGTATTTTCTGCGATCGGCACATAATCTAGATCCTGTTAGACAGTCGGAAATTAGCCGGGTTGAGCGTTTCTTGCTTGCTCAAGTATTTGCATTATTTTGCGTTTTGCATTATTAAAAACTGAATAAACCAGGTTGATGTTTTTGCGACAATATAATGTAATTATTATTATTATTATTATTATTATTAATACAATTATTATTATTATTATTATTATTATTATTATTATTATTATTATCAGCAGTATCATAATTATCATTATTAGTAGTATTATTGTCATCAATTATTCTTTCTCAATTGTTCTATAATTCGCAGCGGAGAGTTAAGATGAAGGACAGATCATCCTCATCCAGTGCTTCTGTCGTCAGATCCCTTGGGAGCTCGTGATCTGCTGAGCTCGTGCAGGTGTCTCGCAGCCATCAACAGTAATGCATGTCCAATAACTTTGAGGCTCCCTGTCAGTCTTTTTCTGCTGATATCATTCCCGACCTATACACGCATTATATAGCTTGCTCTTTTATTTGAGGATGTCGGACATAGAGGTCCGTAAAACCAATAAATATGATTGTAAACATGGGCGCATGAACAGACTGTGAAACTTGTCTTTTTCTCAAAGAAATGCCGAACGAGGCACGTCAATTATCTTTTGATTTTATACAAACTCAACAGCCTATATCCTATAATAATTTTGCACCTTATTTGGCTCATCTTCTTTCGGCGAGAGAAAGAGGTTTAGATGGATTAACAAGGCACGATGTTTTAAAGACGTTTACATATCCTAACGCTGCCGATGGAGGAAGATCTTGTTACTAAGCCTCCACTGACGAATGACATTTATTGCTTTATTGATTGACTCCATATTAAACGCTTTATCGGTAAACCCTTCTCTTGTCAGGACACATGATACGATACGAAACACTTATTGCCATTAAACTGGATATGTGAAACAGATCCCAAAAAAAAAAAATGTTTTTTCTCAATTACTGCACATAAATTAGATTTGACCCTGAGACGTACAGGTGTTGGGTCGGGTATTAAAAACGGGCCATTATTGAATTATTTATCTCTATATCACTTAGGCCCATAATTCAACTGTTGTTTTATTTTAGAGCGAGCAAAGATGAACTCTATTTAAAACAATCTGCCACCTTTTTTCTTTAGTAAATGTCCTTACACAACAAGTCAAATGGAAATGTCTCTCACGCGCTGGGCTGGACTTTTGTTCATATACTGAGCAACACCTTTGTTAAGGCGTGTGAGTGTAATTACACTTGTAAAGAAAGCGTTGCTCCTCATCACTGGCTCATCGGGGAATAGTTTTCTGCGTCATTTAAACGTCTGCCTTTTTACAAGCTCCTGGAAACGTGATGGCTATGTAACCACGCATTTGGACTATTTTCTTTCCAGATTGTTGCCATTTTCCTGTGGTTTAGCTCAGGAAGGGAGGGATGCTGGCCCGGACCCCGGAAGAGAGGTGTTCTGCAAACCAGGCCTCAACATCCAACCTGAGAACCGATGCCAGTCACTGAGACTAGTCATCTTAAATCATTAAGGACGCAAATCAAAAGGTTTGTCAACTAGCCTGAATAAATCACTGGAATTGTAAACACGCTCTCTCTCTCTCTCTCTCTCTCTCTAAATATATATATATATAGTGTATGTTTATTAACTTCATAAGCCAAATAAAATGTATTCGTGCAGCATTGTCTCCATTGTCTCCATGTTTGTCAAATTAATCCCAATAAGACTTAGAAAATATAATATTTTGGGTTAAACTTACGAAAATGCAATTATGGTTAATGATATTCATGTGGTTACTTTTGGGAAGAACAGACTGCAACAATTTATACCGTCATTAATCGGCACACAATGTTTCATTCTATCACTCATAATTTGAGCAAAAATTATATATACGGCTAATAACCAGCTAATAACAAAACAATAGTGTAAATCAAAACAAGTTAAAAACAGATATATAAATGCTATAGTACCACTACTACTACTGATGATGATGATGATGATGATGATAATAATAATAATAATAATAATAATAATAATAAATAATAATAAATATTAATATAATGTTTACAAATAAAACTGATTATAATTAAATAGATACGAAAAGTTGTTATTGCTATACGTTCGACGAAAGCAAATGAAACAAAATCTTTCTTCACGTTAGGAAAGGGCTCGGCTTATGTGTTACGCACCGATAGGATCTCACCACACTCAATATGTGAAATGATATCCAGCCACAGTCGAGCACGAGCGGAGGAAACACACTTGTTGCGACAACCGCGGCTGCGCTCTGATCTTTACATGCTAATACAGTGGATGTAATGGCAAAGTAAACACAACTTCATGATGACGGGCTTCAGGCAAGTTCCCCCTCTCTCCATTACTTTCGAACAGACACACACACACACACACACACACACACACACTGTGTCTGTGTCAGCGCGCGTGCGTGTGTGTATGCATGTAAGAGAGGGGGAAAGAGGGAAATCAGAAAATTGGCAAAGCTACTCGATGGTTGTAGTAACGAATCATCCAAAAAGGCAATAGTAGAGGTTTATCGTAAACACTTTGAGAGTGGAGAGGTGAGGCAGAGGGCTGGAAAATAAATATGTAACACTTTCAAACTTATATATATATGAGGTATTACACACTATGACACTATGGTATTATATACCATTACGTCATTATATATAAGGTAACCATGCCACGTTAAAATAAATTGTAACCATATATATATATATATATATATATATATATATATATATATATATACATATATACATATATATATATATATAGGCGTGCCACCAAATATATATCGTTTACATCTAATGCATGCATTGGTTTGGTTGCACGCCTGTTCTCTTATAGGCGCTCCACAGCTAATGAAACCGCGAGAACAACTACAGTTAAGTTCCCTGGGTAATTATTAGCCATTAATTGGGTTCAAGACCTTGGGAGTGTATGGGAAATAGGAAATCTGACCACTAATCCTAGACCGACTTTTTTCCTCCGTTGCCGCTCGTTCAAAGCAAAGGACTGCGCGCGCCATGGGCTGCTTAATGCACACACAACCCACAAACAAGACCTAAACATTCAACATAACCTAATGCATGCATAACCTTAAAAAAAAATGATCTCAACATTCCAACACATTACAGCATTATACACAGACACATTTCAGTACAGCATTACCCGAGACATTTAAAACAAACACAACACACACCACAAACATCTTCCACACATACAATAATAATGTGCACATCTTATACAAATATATAACATAATGCAATCGTTTATTTTGAGTTAAAAGGGGGATTTTAGCCATGTTTTCAAAACTGACATGTTTGTAAAAATGATTAAAAAATGTCATTCCACACAACAATGATCATAATCAGCATGTTCATGCTTGAAGTCTGACACGCCGTGGTGTTTTATAGAGTCAAATTAAATAATGGGCTACAGCGACTTTGCATGATAACAGTACTTTAATTTGTGCAGTAAAATGGAGCACAGCCCCATGCGATACACGAGCCACAAGTCTTGAATAATATGCCATGTTACATTAATTATACTGCAATGAGTCGTGCGCTTTCATTACGCATCTTCATAACCGCTTGTGATTAATTGCGCTGGAAGAAATTGCGTCAAGTGCTTTTCCTGTCAAGATCCCGTCTCTGAAAGGTAAATTTCGATGTTGTCGTTGTTATTGTTGTCATCCCTGCAGAAGAAAAGAGACGCAGACTGGAGACTTGAACGCGCATGTGAGGATCGCCCGAGGCAAGCCAAAGAAAATTACCCCGTGTAGAAACGAGACCTAATATGATGTGATCAATCACTCTGTCTGCGGGAACACCACCGTCTCTTTCCATCCCAAATGTGTGCTCATATATCGGCGGACAGAAGATGATCAAATGATCTGATTTCTGATCGTTTTCTATGCGAGTTTCAGTGCAGGTATACTGACGCAAAGCGCATCTATTTCACAACAACAAATAAAATAAATAAAGATGCATTTAAATACTTAGAAAATAATATGCATTTTAATACTTATTAAATAATGTGCATTTTAATATATCAGTTATTAAAAAAGAACTTCAATTCATATAAACGTTTGAATGCAAACAAATAAACGTAACAATAATATGCTTATCATTTAAATGTTTTAATTTCACTCTTAAAGTTTTTCTTCAGACTCAGGTAAAATGTATTTAACATATTCAAATTAAGAATTCGCTCTACTTCCTAAAACCATTTTTTATGTTATAATTTAATTCAACATGCTTAAAATAAACACATGCAATTTTTACGTGTCAGTAAAATTAGTTGTATGCGAATCACATACAAACTCTTTGAATTAGTTAGAATTCTCAATACAATGCGCTATATTCATTTGTTGTAATCATCATATCAACATTAATCATTTGAAGACGCACTATTGGTCTATGCCATCTGTATGTATGTAAAAAAAATAAAGAGTCACCGCGATTGGGAGAAATTTCAATATTCCCCCAGTGCGTTATTCTGATGACCAGGGTTAAATGAAAAGGTTAATTAATCATCTCTTACATTTGAGAGCTGTGTGTTCAATAGCATCGTGTTTCTGCTCAATAGTGCACACGGGGTGATGGGCATCAGCACAAGATATATAAGAATAATCTGCGTCTGTCAATGGCGCGTGACGGCACCCAAGCGCGCGCACACAACTCACATGGCTTCATCGATTAAACACATTTTGGCATGACTCGTCGATTTCAAGTCAGATGTGCCACTCGAGCAGAAGATAAGAAACACATCTGAGCTTTTGTGAATAGAGTCCTGGCATTGACATTGCGTAAAGTACAACAGAAATGGAACTAAAGATTCCTTTTCACGAGGTAAAATTGCTGCCTTTTTAGCACAGTGGGTCTAATTAAACTACCCAGTAATTAATGATCTTGAAATCCTTCCAAACCCTTTAAAAACAATGCATCATTTTTATTTATAGACACATGTATAGAGTACACTTATTGTAGGCTATCTTTAACATAACAAGAGGAGGTTGTTTAAATGTCTGAAGTATGAATGGCAACATTAATTAATTTAAACACTAACCAAAAATCAAAGTCCCCCTAATGAATTCATTGCTCAGGCTGAGTGTTGACTTTGACTTGCAGATGCCTGAGTGGCTCATAAATGGAAGAGAGCAGGTTTCTGTGAAAGACCTCTCAGTGTTCCCCTCCTCTTTCTCATCAGCCCTTCCCGGAGTGACTGTGCATAGTTTCCTTTTGATTAGGACCATCTCCTCACCAGACGTCCCGGCAATATCAACACATTTGAGTTTTTGCATACACGGAGGCCCCAGAGTCATGACAGGAGCAAAAACATCATTAGGTCAAGCATTTGAAGGTATGGTATAATAAAATAAAAAAGTGTGAAATGTTGTGTACTGTTAAAGAATGCATTGTGGTCATTTAGATTACGTTTCTCTTATTTTGTTTGGGGGAAAACAGACAAACGCAGTTTGCAGTCGTTAAAGAGCACTCACAACAGAGCAACCCATGCACTGCATGTGCTTGTGAGGGGAACGTCATGACAGTTGACAAATATGTAACGAACACAAAGAATACCAAACCAATGCAAATACTAGTGAGACGTGCCCTCAAACACACTCGCACAAAGACACCAACACACACACACCAACACACACTCTCACAGTGGTAAATCACTCTTATTGTCCCTCATTTAAACTGAAGACTTGCTTATGCGCTGCTGGGATTAAGACTTGAGCTGGGCTGCTTATTTACCTGTTTATGAGTTTTATTAGGCAGTCGATCTGAGGCAGTGTGTGTGTGACAGCAAGATTAATCAGACTCCTGCTCCGGCCAAACTACACATCACAACACACATGCAAACACCTCACTCTCTGGTGCTCATTTCCTCTGAAGAGCAGAGATAGATTTCCACTGCTTTGAGGACAATGCAACTTCTTCCTGAAGATAGGATATTAATGAAGTTTCCACAAGCCAGAGATAACCAGTTGACTCAAAATGATCAGATTTTGTGTTAGTTTAAGATCATATCAAGAATGTGAGTGGATGTCATTTCATCATCCAGTGAAAATACCCTAAATGCATCGAAATGTTGTGCAATTATTCCAGGAATAATTCAACAAAAGATGAAAATTCTGTCATTAACTACTCTCAACCCTCATGTCGTTCTAAACCGTTCATCTTCAGAACACAAACTGAAAAAAATGATGAAATCTGGGAGTTTTCTGTGTCTCCATTAACAACTATGCAATTATCACTTCAAAAAGTTCATAAAGAGAAAAGTAATCCTTCTGAATTTAATGGTTTAGGCCAAATGTCCTGAGGAGGCTCGATCACTTTATATGATGAACATATTGAATTTAGGCCTTTATTCACATAAAAACATTCATCAACTCACACACCAGTTGTGGTAAACAAGCTCAAGTATGTTCTCTTCATGTGGGAGAACCAATGAGGTTCATTCTCGTGTTACGCAGCAAGTTTGATCTTCAGTGAGAACCAATGAGGTTCATTCTGGTGTCACGCAACACGTTTGAGCTTCAACACGTTTTGTTGAGCTTCTGTTTATTTTGCTGATCAGTGTTTATTATCTGGGCAGAAAGCGTCAGATTTCATTAAAATATTTTCATTTGTGTCTGGAAGAAGAACAAAACTCTTACGGGTTTGGAGCGACATGAGTAGTTATGTACAGAATTTTCATTTTTGGTTGAACTATACCTTTAAAAAGCAATGAGTTGTAAACTGCTTTTTAGAAAGCAACAAGTTCTAAAAAGTGTCCCGCTAAGTATAAAGAAATGTAATGCACTAAATTCGGTTCAGCAATCATAATTCCTTTCCCAATACATAATGAACTAAAATATACTGAGTGGGAGTTTTGATTCCAATCTGTGATGAAGCTTGAATATCTCACATTACAAATTCATCTTCAGAATACAACAGCATAGAGCACAGACATTTCGTGCACATTAACATTGTCCGTTTCCAAGAACATACATTTTTTCCTAATATCGGCTTTTGTATTGTTTTGCTTTGATTTGCTGCAATCTAAAGCAATTCTTTGAAGCTGTGTTTGGACACTGTGAACCATACATACTGTAAACATGTCTGAATATCATTGCATTAGATAACAAAATATCAAACCAAGTCACATTTATTTTAATCAAAGCAAACAAAGCATCACAAAAAGACAGCTGTTTAGTTTCACATTGATAAAGCGATAGATATACTGATCAAAAAGAAGACAAAAAGTATTTGGACTCTTTCTAGTTGTCAAACACGATCTTAGTTCATGTGATGAACTGCACTTGTGGTTACTCGTCTAGGACACTAAAAGTCACTGAGACAACAGTTGATTAAAAGTCATTGCAAAAAGTGAAGCTAGATGCATTTGTTTGATTTTTTCTTAATTAAAGCAGTGACGCTTCTGCATGTTCAATTGGCTTTTAAGCATTCAAATACTTGTACTTTGAGGTGTTTTAAATTAAATGGGTTTTGCACTGTGTAGTTCCACACATGGGACTGCTATTAGTGTCTAAAGACTGCCCTCCTGTGTTCCTCATACAAAGTGATTCAGTTTGTCCCAACACCAACTCTACCAATTCAGCATTCATTCTCCTCTACACATCCCCAGCATCCCAGACACTGTATTATATTGTTTCAAATTCTCTCCTACCTCAATAATCCTTACTCACGAAGAGCATTCGACACTGACCGAGATTCAGCATTGCCACTATTAATATGTGAAAACTCAAAAGAAATCTAAATCCAGATGTAACAGTACACATAAAATTGTGCGTAGATGGATTCTGGATAAGAACAATATTTACCTCGCCATTTCTTTTCATACTTCTCAAAAGACATGTCAGATTCAAGTTCAGTTCACATCCACCTCCCTCAGAGCAAAATAAGGATGGAAACCAATCCATTTCAGTAACAAATATTATTTGAGTTGTATAACTCAGCCCACCTGAACATAAATAAAAAATGAACATACATATAAAGAAAATGACAAGCTGGTTAAAACATATTTTGAGCCATGGTGTGAATAAAAAAAAAAGACTTAAATTAAGCCAAGATTGGGCCATAGTTCAATCAGGGCATTCAAGTAGCTTTTATAAACTGCAAATTACTGTTGTGCATCTTGAGACAAAATATTAGCACTGACATATTTTAAAATAATTCAGTGCAAGCTCAGACATCCGTTTTAGTCTGGGACTTGGCTTAGTCTCTGTCTGTGAAACCGAGGAATAGGCTTATATCACAGAATATATTACATTGCTCATACAATCTAAAAAGTAAAGTTTCTTTATGGGTACCTGTGGTTTTTTGTTTTTAAAACACTAGAAAAATAAATTATTTAAGGAACCAAAATCGGCATCACTTCGAAAACATCCACTTGGGATCTTTAAGAATGTAATGTTACAAAATGCATCTTACACTCTTTCTTCCGTGATGCTCAAGTAAAACTGAGCAAAGGAAGGCGCGCAAAATATGATTTCATTTGCGTGCATGTCTTGCACTCCGTCAGCGGCTGAGTTTAAGCAGGCGTTCGCTCTCGGCTCAGAGGGGAGATCGGCTAGCCATAGAGGAATGTTGCATCTACACGTGAAACGAGGCCGGCTTTCAAATCCACAATTCATGTCGTACCTACCACATAGCCAGTGAACTCTCCAGCACTTTACTCATAACTAAGGCTTTAAGAACATCCTCTCGTGGCTATTATGATTATTCTGTGTGACAAATGCAGCCTGGAGATATGATGAGTGTTGGTGGTGAAGTTGCATTTTCCTTAAAGGCACAATATAACCTTCACTCGTTCACAAAGAGTCATTGATGTTTGAAAAATAGAAATGAAGCTCAAAGCTGTAAACGTAGACGGTCAACTGTCAGGGACGGAGAGAGCAAAAAGGAATGAGTTTAAGAGGGAAAACTGTGTCGAAGACTGTTTTCTCCACTTTTCCAGGATCGAGTTATGCTTTGCTTTAATTAAAATATATTTCTCTCTGAGAAGTTGATGGGCCTGACCCCGGCCATGATGCCAGCCTGTCAGACGTTTATTTAGACTCGACTGTGTGAATGACACCACAACCATTCATCAACATTCATGTCACATTTCCTCTTCTATTTATTCACGTCTTCTTTCCGAGGGGATAGATTTGTCCAAAAGAGTGGCTGGGAGAGTGAATCTCTTCAGTCTTGGATAAACAAAACCTTTCACATCTAAAGCTTTGGAAAAACGTGCATCTTTCCAAAAACATAGCTAAATATACTGTTGAACTGTAGAGACAGTAAAAGACCAGCAACTTCTATTCCTTTTCACATCAATTATGATTACATGGGCAGATTAATGAAAAAAAGATTTTCTGTTATTTTACAAATGCTTCTTATACAATACTAACTTAATACACAACTTGTAAACTAATACCTTTTAACGTTTGCATTACATATCCAGAAAAAAAATTTGATTTTTACTTCAGCAAATACGTTTTGATCTGACGTTTCCTTTTGTTACCCTATCAGTTAAGTTTAGGATATGGTGTGTCATTTTCAACAATAACCTTTTAGAGCCATATTTCATTTCCAAACTGCCTTTAATGAAATGTTGGCACAGTAAGTTTATCTGTTTTGGAGAAAATTTAATGTGGTTTTTAGTTCCACTTACAAGACATTTCACTTTGAAACTGCCGCAAAACATATAAGAAGCAACTAATTAATTTTGGGGAAGCATTTTTCCCTAAAATTGTTCAAATTTGAAGCAGGATTTTTGGTGTCTGGTGACAAGGTAACTGCTTAATCCAACTCCTTTTTAAAAGAAAGACCAAGAACAACTGGACCACACATGGAGAGGGCTAAACTCTAATGTGTGCAATGTCAAGGATTTGCTCACTGAAGCTTTCAAATCTGAGCCTGGCCTAGGCTGTTGGGAGCACAGGATTGTGGGTAATAGGGGCAGCTCTGTGCCCGGTCAGCCCTGTTGGACACACGTTTGAGTGAGCAGACACAGGGCAGCGTCTGTGCATCCAGACCAGGGACTATGCTTTTTTCCCCAAGAGCTCTAAACTCTTGTTGACAGATGAATCTTCGACTCCCTTCTCAGAGCCTCTTTCTCTCTTTCTCTCTCTCTCTCTCTCTCTCTCTCTCTCTCTCTATATATATATATATATATATATATATATATATATATATTTCAAAAGTTCAACTGACCTGATGGAGAAAATCCTATTCTGTTCTGTTTTCTCTGTTTTCCCTTCTTGGCATCAGTGAAGGTGTTTCCATCAACCACACTGTGTGTTGTTGTTTTTTTCTACAACGAAACTCTTGTTACTGAAGAGTGGTTCACAGTCTTCTACCTTACAACTTTTATTTTTACCTTATTACCTTCTTCCTCTCTTCCCACCTCTGATCTCTTTCTTCCTCCCCCTTCATCTCACTCCTGAAAGAGCATCTTTGGCCACACAATAAGAGCCGAAGGGGGGGAGAGGAGGAATTTGCCGGCCTGGGACTGCACCTGGATGCCCAGAAAGGCCGGCCCTGCTGTGAGGCGCTATTGTTCGGCATGTCAGCGGCTCCCTGTTCTAATGTCCCTGTATATCATCATTGTGATTATGTCAGATGACTGGGGTGGCCCCTGCACCATGGAAAGCTTAAATGTGGACCCTGAGTCCCACTGGATGAAATCTTAGCACTTAACCCCAGCTATGAGCATTGTGTACCGCGGGAGGGGGTTTTCCTCTTTCTCCCTCTCTCGCTCCCTTCCCATTTTTTCACCTTCTCCTATTCTTTTAAAAGGCCTTATTCGCTTGACCATTCATTCTGTCTTTTACAGCTTTTCTTTGTGATTTTGCCTCAGTTTGGTGTGGGACAGGAATCTCAAAAGCTCCTGTCTCCTCAAGTTCCACATTGTGTTAAAGAGAAGTACAAAGGTCATGCGACCAGGTCAAAATGCTGCTTTTTTTTAAAGATTCGTCTTTTCAGATTCGTGAAAAGAGGCTAAATGTATTATATTTATGAGCATGTGTTTACTGTGTAAATTATTCATTACATACAGTAATGTGCTGATGAACAGTCAAAGAAGAATAGCGAGAGAAATTCAGAATAGTAAATCCACTCTTTGCACTTTTTTACATTGACAGCTACCTTTTTTTCCCCATATATTTCACAAAGATATTTTTTTTACAGTTATGATAATGTGAATTCAAATGAAAATCACTTGAAAATGGCGAAAATTACCCTCGCGTCTCCGAAATTGCATACTGTACAGAAGAAACTACATTTGGTTTGAAACTAAATGTTTGTCAGTGTGAACGTGTATAGAACGAATGAAACTTGGTCATACTACATCTGCCATTTTTTTTTAATATTATATGGAGGTTTTGGATGTCATACACAGAGACCGTGTGCAGAATTATTGTTTTTTACATTCTTATTAGAAGGTAACCATTTTCTGAGTTGCTATTTAGTCACCATTGAAAGCCTTGTTTATTGAAAGTTTAAATGTTTTCTGCATGTTGAAGCATTTCTAAAACTCCCTTTGATTCCAAAAGCCTTGTGAAAAATAGCACTTATTCCAGAACTCTTGTCCCCTGTGTATCTGGGTTGATTTCCCAAGACTTACCTCTGGACAACCCAAATTCATCATAACACCGCCTCCAGTGCACAATACCGAAAGAAAACATGCATGCATTATTAAATAAAGAATATCTTATAGTCATTCTTCCAAAGTTGCACTTCCTGTAATGTAAGAATGATTACCTTGTCTGAAGTGCGATACATTTGGAATGCATATCTTCCATTTTTGGGGCAAAATGAGATTTGAAGGGTTACACTTTAAAAAAAAAATGTATATGCTACCATGCAATTACATGCACTTTAAATGTTCGGTAACACATGTTGGTGTTCAATGTTGTCAAGTACTTAAGAATAATTATATTAAAAATAAATACAGAATTAACTACATGTACATTTTGGAGTGCCAGAATTTTTCTAAGCTGCTTGTAATTTTTTAGTTCTTGTTAATACTATAGTGGGTCATTTAAGTAGTGTAGTGTGTGTGACACAAACACAAAAATGAAGCATTACCAAATGAGTGAGTTGGAGAAGATAGTCATGGAAATCAGTCAACAAGTATCAAGCATACATATTGCCTCAAAGTGTAAACCTACATTATCGCACATTACCGCTTATTGTGATTCATAAACATTAACATAATTTCTGTAAAGTTGCTTTGAAATAATTTGTCCTGTAAAAAGCACTGTACAAATAAATTTGAGTTGACCTGACTTAACAGCATCCCAAAATGCACCTGTTGTTGCTAAAACACTGGACAGTCTTGATTAGTTGAACATATTTCTGTTTGTATTATTTCATGTTTTTATATTCTAAAATGTGCAAAAATTATAACAATAAAAACTGATAAAGACCGAGTAAGTGTCTCATGTAAATGTGATTAAGGAGATTTACATGGAATATGTGTACAGTGGGCACTGTGATGTAAAACAGTTACTGGTTTAGGCTCATGAAATTCGACATGAAAACAAAGACTCAATTTTTCAGCAGCAGCACAATAAAAAATGTCTTGTTGTGTCAAAGGTGAGTGGGCAGGTCTGGGGTGAGCGGCTGTAGCGGGTCTGTGATGTGAGGCATGCAGATTTACAGAGTGTGAACAGTGTCTGGGTATTTCTGGGACTTAATGAAGCCTCAGGGGAGGTGTAGCCTCTCTGTGAAATGCAGAACCCCATGGGTCTGTGTCCTTTAGGAGCCATTTCACTCTATAGCACTGTTTATTTCTCACCCTTCGTGAGTTAAATGATATCCAGCATTAAATAAAATTAAATCCTAAGCATAAAATTAAATCCTATTCACTCTATAACACTTGGTCCTGCCTGTCTGTGTCTTCTTTGTCACTTCCTGTCAGTCGAGTCATTGTTTCACTTCCTGCACCTGTCGTGTGATCACTTCCTCGTTAAGTCTTCCCAGGTGTCCTCATTCCCTTTAGCATAAAACCAACTTGTGTTTCCCTTGTCTTGGTCGGTTGCTGAACTATGTTGACGCTGTCATGTGTGGATGCTGTCTTGTCTCTGTGGTCCGGGTCTTCTGAATTTCAAGTGTTTTGTTGAAGTTCAGATTATGCACAAGTGTGCTTATTTGTTTTGTTATTTAAAGTGTTTTTGTTTTGATTTAATAAAAGTGGAATTTTAAGTTGGAAACCTGCTCTTTTCATCAGGCTCCGCATCACACATGCTCTGACATGCCCCGTTCGTAACACAGTCAGACTCAAACACATTAATTTCACATTGAATAATTAGATTACTTGTTGGAAACAGACCTGTGAGTCCTGCATGAGGAACAAGAGCTGAATATAAATCAGCTAGAAAAACAGCAATACAACTGCAGTATTCATTACAGTGTAATTACATAAGTGTAACTATGTAATACACATGAACTCCATGTAATCATTTTGTGAAGCTGCGTATAATTATGCATTGGTGTTCCGGTTGCTATTGTACTCAATTACTATAATATGCAATATGCGCACCACATGTAACATATGACACTGAAAAGTAAACTGTTCTTTCCCCTCCTAACAAAGATGGGCAACGATGCAACTTTTCTAAATCCTTTTATGTCCAGACTTTTCCCAGAAAGATTGTGTCACTACTTTAAGTGTTTCCAGTAACAGAGATTTCCCTCGTCAGTCCTCATATGTGCAATATAACCATATGTTGTCACATTGCAAACAATTTCCTTGGTCTACGCATAACCACTACAAATTTTCTAGACTATTCCCAGACCTGGCTTTTGACTCAATTGAATTAAAACCACAGTTTCTTTAGAGAAAACGTTGAGTATTTTTACTATTTTACTATTTAAATTAGAAAACATGAAGCTGTCTTGAATGAATAAAAATGGTCACATTCTACCAAAATCAAAACAAAATCAGTCGATCCTAATTGAATAGGACACATTTGATAGATATTGTTTAAAATATTTACATCACATTTCTATTTATGTCCATTCTATATTTCCGTTGACATAATTTATCACTTAATACCATGGAAGTTGCAAACATCTGCTTTATCTTTGAGCTTCACAGCTGTTTTAAAAATGAGAAACAGATCATTTCACAATGTGCAATGTTTAATAATTACATTTGCAGTCACATTTTGTGACCAACACAGCATTAAGTGTAAAAAGCTTTTAGGATTATCTTTAATGGACACATGTTAGATCACTAATCTTTTCAAAATAGGAAAAGTGTGATTGCAAAATCAACAGTATCATGATAACATATGGTACTTAAGGGATGCTGTAGACCTCATTAACACTTGTGAAGTGACATTCACGCAACACATTAGCTCAATAATAAACAAAATCTCTATCAGAGATGCATGACACACATTGTGAAGGACAGGGTTTTCTAAGGGCTGCCGGATTTTCTGAAGTCAAACAATGTTAATGCACCCATTAGAATGAGATTTTCCACCCTGGTTGGCACAGTTTTAGGGGTTGAAACGGGTTTTCCGCAATGTTTGCACTGTTTTAGGATTTGTTCTTGTCTTGGGAACAAATATATTTCTTCTGTGAAAACAAAAAACAAATGTACTGATATCTTGCTTTTTGGATCATTGCAACAGTAGCAGCGCTGGGGGCTTTTCTATATCTCATCACTTCAACTGCTCAGTCCACTTACACAAACATTAAGAATCCTACCTGAATTTCGAGCTTTAATCCTCAGAAACGAGGAACAAAGTTATTTAACAGATATGTACATTTGCATTTAATTTCCAAGTAGCTCAGTCCAGGGAATCTACACACAACATGTTCAAACAGACAGACAGAGAAAATGGGAGGGGAGGGGAAGAAAGAAAAAAAAGCTAACTTACAACCAGAGAAACCACTGTGACCTTCTCAGGACCTGTCTATGGAAATTTATGCCCACTCAACCTTACATATACGCAAATCATGAGTATACAGCATTACAAACAGATGGCAAAGAGAGTTCTGAAATGATGGCCAGTGAGAATGAACTATATTGGATTTTGCAATTATAAATGGATAAAACATGAGAATAATAAGTACTTGAATCTTAAATAATGGACATTCAAATTAATCGTATGTTTCTCTTTTTGTTATTCATTAAAATCAAAATTCAAACATGCGTTATTTGCATGACAAACGAATATTTACATTGACAAACAATTTGTACATTTTACAAATGCACAAATGCACATTTACATCTGTAACTAATTTCTGTAATTACATCTATATGCATCTAATACCCACTCCCTTTAATCCACTCTTAAACCTAACCATACCACCAAACCATACTGTCCCTAACTTTACTCACAACCCCCCTCTGAAGCCGCAAAAAAGGTTTTGCAGTACAGCACGAGTGCATTGTACCAAACAATTCAATTTTACAAAATTCATTGCATTCAAGAAACACATTGATATTCTAACCAGTTCTTGCTTTGCCTGGGAATCGAACCCATGACCTTAGCATTGCAAAAGAGTTGCTCTACTGTTTGAGCAACTGCAAAGCCCTTTAACATAGTAGATGAAGCTACCTAGTGGGACTATTCATGTCCTGTAAGTTTTATTTGATATTGTTATATTATTAATATTGTTTTTATTTATTAATTTTACTTTTGACAAATTATAAGCATAATAGTCGGTGGTAAATTGATTGAAAATATTACCAGTGTGGTAATGTAGTGTGTAAATGTGTAAATGTTGCCATTTTTCAGTGCAGAATAGCTTTTTCCCCATTTACAGCACTTTGGATCCACTTATGCTGTGTTTAAATGTGCTTCATAAATAAATGCTGTTGTTGTAGTAGTGAAAAATTATATTTCAGAATGTCTTTGTATTTCGTGTGTCCCTTTTTTTAGCTTTCAAAAAGAAAAGCTGGAATGAATTCCACAAGTTTATTATGTCACTGATGATTCATGTTCTCCATGTTGAGAATGTTAAAAAAAGAAAGAAGGCACACTACAAAAGAAGCAAGAAAATATGACATTTCATATGGTCAGAGCAACAGATTTTCTCATTTTTCTCATTTCACAGTGCAGAACCTTAAACAAGTCTCTTTTTTTACATACATTTTTTATTTTGTTTAAAAAAATTTCAGATTGTAAACCTTTCCGGTTTTGAAGGGGGTTTTGAAATCCCATACTTCTGCTTTGGTATTTGAATGCCATTGATTCACTTTTTCTTACGGAAAGATGTAACTCGTTGCTCAGTTTGGGCTTGCTGAGTTTCTGCCATATATAAATGGCTGTGGTGGTGGTTCAGAATCTTTAAAGTAAACCTTAAACTTCATAATTGTACTAAACAAGAGAGTCAGCAGGGGGAGTTGAGATTTACACATTTTTTTCTTTACTGTTAATATCCTCATTCTCCTGCCAAACTAAACCAGGCTCATTTGAGAAAGATTTATTTCCTTTATTTCCACTTCTCTATATTTCTGAAGAATTTGTGTCTGTCATAAGAGCTCTGTGTTTAAATAAAGAGTAAAAATGTTACAATGGAACATCTACTGTACAAAGATGCTTCACATTCACTTGAATCATGTGACTCATAAAGATAGCTTTGTTGCAGAAAAACAACATTATTGTTGTCTACATTTAAAACTGTTAAAGTTTGTGCTATTTTTAAACTTTAAATGAACATCTCAACCAGCTTTGTCAAGCAATGCTGGTTTGGGGCAGAGCATGTGTTTGTCAGCCAATGGAAGAGAGTGGTATATAAAAAGGATACTTTCACTGTGGCTTTAGCACATTAATAGTCACATTTCTTTTTCAATATGCTGAATATTTGGTTCTGAATATCTTTTCTGTTTCAGGACCATGTGTTGAAAGATAAAAGACACTGAACTTCTACTAAAATGTATAGACCCCTAAAGGGAAATGGTGATGGGTGAAAAATTAAATGGGAGGAAAAATTAAATCAATGCTTTTGAGGTCCTTTGCAAATATTTGCATTTCCTAGAACAACTTTGCATTCACTCACCAAGAACGCAAAATTTTTGCAAGAGAACAAAATCATTGACATAACTTTTACTCATTTCTCACATTTTTTCCCATCACCATGGGGCTCTGAAATACTTAGATGGAAAATTATAAAACAGAAACAATAATCAATCAGGCATTATATTCCATCATCAAAACAATTCTGTTTATTACTCCTAGAGGTCCAAAACTCCAAAACTTGTGTATAAGATGGCAGCAACACTGATCACTGATATGGCAAACTAAACCTGTCTCATATACATTAACCATTAAATATCCCACAAGCCATTAGCTTAATTATTATTTCACTCACGGACCATTAAATACCATAAAACAAACATTTAACCACTGATTACATTACAGCAGAAAGCCGCATTGTTGCATTGCATTCACTTGCATCATCTAGTTAAAAAAGAATGTGCCATGCAATGGAGATTGACAGCTTGTTTAAAAAAATAAAATGAGGGCAGTGAAAGCCACTAAGTTGAATTATTGATGAAGAGTTACTTGAAATGTTCCACTTAGAAATTGACAGTATTTTTTTAATGCGTGTTACACTGAAATAAGAAACACCCCAACTTTTAACATCCGGAAATGGATTTATATTTTTGTGTTATGCTTTTCATGTCACTGCTCAATCTTAGTGAAGGATTTTACACAGTTTGGGTTCTAATCACTGCCATCCAGCTGCCATGATGCCATCCTGCTGCTCTAGACTAATTAGTCACACACAGCTCAGTTGATTAGTTCAAAATTACCGTCTGCAGAACTGAGTACCCATAATAAATTATGGGTAAATACAGTCCTGTGCAAAGAAAGTGCTAGGCCCAGATAACAAAATTGCAAACGCTGTGGGAGTATTACACTTCATTATTTTGCATATTATGGGAATGTTACTTTTGAATGTTTCAAAAAAAAAGATGAATTTTTATGAAGTTTTATGTAATTATGTATTTATGTATTTATGTTTTATGTACCACTCAATGTTTAAAAGTTTTGAGAACACCATTAAACATCAGATAACTGAACAAACGCTCTATTAATGTTACTGAAAAAATGTTTGTTCATAAAGTAAGTTTCATAATAAAGGCATAAAGGCTGTCACAATTAAGAAACTTGGCTGAACAATAATTGCAATTATGTTGATTAATTCTCGGTTTTGTTGGTTTTCTACAGTAGTGCCATCGTCTATAGTTCCCTTTCAAGGGAACTCACTGCGTCGAGCGCTTTGGGGGAAATACTCGCGCACTGTCTCGCGAAGCACAATATGTAAACTTCCGTCGCGTGCGTGAGTGACGGTCGCAGGTCGGTGACGTCACAAACCAGGTCATAAATGAGCGCCGGTAACCCGGAAGCGGCAGCTTTTGTTGTCTTCACAAGCACAGTGTCAGAGAGTGTGTGTGTGTGTGTTGAGCTGGCTATTTTGAGAGTGAATTCCCTATCTAGTTTAAAAAACAGGGACCTCCTATATATATATATATATATATATATATATATATGTATATTTATATATATATATATTATGGCGGATCAGACTTTCAAACAGTACACGTCTCCTTGCCCTCGCTATCTTTTGGGGGGAGACACGCACTTGTTATGTGTAGTCTGTCTGGGAGCAGAGCATGCTAGGTCAGCGCTCTGCGATCACTGCAGCCAACTACCGCTGCGGTTTCTCCGCTCCCGTCTGACGGTGTTTGACATTGAGACCGACCAGGCTCGCGTTCCCCAGGGCTCGGGTCCCGCATCAGCTGAGGCTCTGCGGCGAGCTAGGTCATGGGGCTCGCAAATGGATCTGTCGGTGGGGATTGAGACGGGCGCTCCCCGATCTCAGCCCTTACCCGGCGGATCCAGTGTTTCATGCGAGGTTTCAGAAGCACGCTCGAGGGCGGTTACTTCCGACCAAGCTGAAGCATCGGCACTACAATTGTCTAGCTCTGAGGAGTTGGACAGTGGCAGTGTCGACACAGAGAGCGAGGATTCGCCAACCTCCTCTCCAGCGTATGAGGAATTGCTCGAGGTAGTGACTCGCGCTGTGGCCACTTTAAACATCGAGGGGCCAGCAGAAAGTACTGTTGTTCGTCCTAGAAAAAGTTAATTAGATGAAAAATATCGGCCAGCGCGGGTCCCTCCCCACCGCCGGGACCTGCCTTTTTTCCTGGATCTTCACACTGAGGTGTCTTGATCCTGGAATAGGCCAGCCACCTCCAGAGTGTTTACCCCTCAGAACAATCTGTATGCCACTCTGATTGGTGTGCGAAATTATGGTTATGGCGCGATACCGAAAGTGGAGGAGGCGCTTGCGAGCCACCTTTCTCCGCAATCGGTGTTGTCGCTTAAAGTCCCGGCGCTGCCCAATAAACCTATGCGAGTTACATCAGCTCATGTGGGCAGAGCATATTCTGCGGCTAGCCAGGCAGCGGCGTGTATCCAGAAAACAGGGGGGTCGGGCAGGCGCTCTCAGCCTTCTGGCAGGAGGACAGATCTGAGGACTGTCATCCTCGCCAAGAAGGCTACCTCGAAGAGGCCCTCGTCAGGCCTCTTGGAGGCGTCCCTCCTCAGTTGCCGCCCGTTACACCGGCTGCACTGAGGAGATCGCCCCCTCCAAGGAGGGTCTTAGAGCAGTGGGTCCTGCAAGTTATAAAGAAAGGGTATTCGATCCAGTTCGGGTCTCGCCCGCCCAGGTTCAATGGGGTTTTACCCACGGTGGTGGACCCCGAGCATGGAGCAGGAGGTAGACTCCCTACTGAGGAAAGGGGCCATAGAATATGTACCCTTCACAGACAGAGAGTCAGGCTTTTACAGCCGTTACTTCATTGTTCCCAAGAAGGATGGAGGATTACGGCCCATCTTAGATTTGCACCTTCTGAATCGCTCAGTTATGAAACTAAAATTCCAAATGTCAACCCTGAAGCAAATCGTGATGCAGATCAGGTCCGAAGATCGATCTGAAGGACGTTTATTTCCAAATTTCCATCCTTCCACAACACAGGAAGTACCTCAATTTCGCCTTTGGGGGAGGCTTACCAATATCGAGTACTTCCATTCGGCGTAGCTTTGTCAGCCTCCAGTCGTGGGCCAGGGGGGGTCTGCCCCAGTGTGAGCACTAGGTCTGTGGGTCACCGGCGGCTGAGGTCCCGTGCCCCACGCAGATCCTGTGCTGGGCAGGCCTTAGTTGAGGCTTTGTTCTTGCCAGGGGCCTTCCGAGGGGGCTGTGTCTTTCTCTTTAGGAGCACGTTCGGGCATACTGCGTTCGCTGAGGCGGCGTTGGTATCTCGTTCCCCTAAGCGCTTCGACGCAGCTCAAGTTCCCTTGAAAGGGAACGTCTCAGGTTACGCATGTAACCCTGGTTCCCTGAGAGGGAACGAGACGCTGCGTCGCTGCCCTCAGTGGGCGTATGCCGGGCTTGTTCAGACTGGGAAAGCTTCCGTTTCCGGGTTTCGGCACGCCTTTTGTACTCCTGGCTCATGACGTTATCCACTTGCATTCACACGGTTTTGTTCTATAGTGTTTCAGTGACGATATCATGAATGGCGTTCCCCTAAGCGCTTCGACGCAGCGTCTCGTTCCCTCTCAGGGAACTAGGGTTATATGCGTAACCTGAGACATTTTTGCACATTCACAAAATGTGCCTCCAAAGCATAAGAGTTCTGAATTACATAGATGACTGGCTGATACTAGCTCATTCGCCACAGTTAGCGATTCAACATCGAGATGTTGTTCTCGCACACAAGAAAGAACTGGAGTTGAGATTAAATGCAAAGAAGAGTGTGCTTTCTCCTCTTCAGAGAACCACTTTCCTAGGTGTTGTATGGGACCCAGTTTCAATGACAGCATGGCTTTCCCTTGTGCACATTGATTCGATCCTAACAACTGTCAATAAAATCAAACTAGGCCGTGCCTTGGATATGCCTTCTATTGCACTTCTAACGCAACGCGGAGCTGTGGGCGTGGCATTTGGCGCCCGTGAGCAAATATAAACTCGTGTAACTAGGAGAAATATTAGGAGAAGCGTTTGCCAGCTGAGAGAGAACACGTGAGTCTTGTTTACATACTTTGTTTTGGTTTCATTCTGCGAATCAGTAGTCATTAGCAAGGAGTAATCTTTGGTAACTGTGGTAACTGTACTGCTATTGTTTGTTTGTTTACCGCGTGGCGACTCGGCGTGTTAGTTTCGATCAAAACAGTTTTTCTACCTCGTGTGTTTTTGCCTTCTATTGCACTTCTAACGCAACGCGGAGCTGTGGGCGTGGCATTTGGCTGTTTTCACCGAAACAGGATAATTAGCTGCTGCGCACGCTGTCGCGGAAGCGTCAGCGGAAGCGTTTCAGCGTCCTCGTGTGAAGACAGACGAGTGTAAAGACGTTCGACTCTACCTGCGCGACTCCACCGAGCAACGACACCAGCAAGTCTGTCTAATATTTCTATTCCCTTACTTTCACACTACACTTTCTCTGCTATCATGTGCTTTCAGTATATTCCTGTCGTCTCTCAACGTCGCTCTGTTAACACTCGCCGAAGGTGGCGCAACATTAACAACCTGCATTCTGTTCCTTCCTCTAATGCACCTCTCTCCATCTCTGTAGGTCTCTGGAACTGTCAGTCAGCAGTCAATAAGGCTACCTTTATTCCAGCCTTTGCTACTAACTCTGCTCTTAATATCCTAGGTTTGACTGAGACATGGATTCGTCCAGAGGACTCAGCAACCCCCGCTGCTCTCTCTAACAATTTATCTTTCTCCCACACTCCTCGCCAGTCTGGGAGGGGTGGGAGCACAGGTCTCCTCATTTCTAACAACTGGACATACTCTACTCACTCATCTTTATGCATGTACAATTCGTTCGAATTTCACTCCATTACAGTTTCATCTCCTGCAATAATCCACTTTGTTGTAATCTATCGCCCTCCAGGTCAGCTGGGCACCTTTGTTGAGGAGATGGACATGCTGCTGTCCTCATTTCCTGAAGATGGCACTCCGCTGGTCGTCTTTGGTGACTTCAACATACATTTGGAGAAGCCTTGCGCTACAGACTTCCTCTCTCTCCTAGCCTCATTTGACCTCAACCGACTCATCACCACAGGTACTCACAAATCGGGCAATCAACTCGACTTGATCTACACACGCAACTGCACCACAGACAACACTCTAGTTAAACCACTGCATGTTTCTGACCACTCTTTCATTACATTTCATATGCATCTTACTAATCCTGCAACACCAACCCCTCTTCCAGTCACTTTCAGGCGTAACCTGCGCTCTCTCTCTCCTTCTCAATTCTCCTCTATTGTCTCATCCTCTCTTCCCTCTCACAAACAGTTCTCAACTCTGGATGCGAATACAGCAACAGATACCTTATGTTCTACTCTAACGTCTTGCCTAGATAATATCTGTCCACTCTCTTCCAGGTCATCACGTGCTACTCCCTCTAGCCCCTGGCTAACTGATGTTCTTCGTGAACACAGGGCCAAGCTAAGGGCAGCTGAGAGAAAATGGCGCAAGTCAAAGGACCCATCTGACCTGAGTTTGTATAAATCTCTTCTCTCTACCTTTTCTACTGACGTCCATACTGCTAAATCTTTACACTTCCACACCAAGATCAACAGCACTTCCAACATGCATGCACTTTTCAAAACATTCAACTCTCTACTCTCTCCCCCTCCACCACCTCCCTCTACCTCTTTAACTGCAAATGATTTTGCCCATTTCTTTATTAACAAAACTGCAACTATCAGTAGCCAGTTCTCACCTCCACTCACTGAGGTAGACGTATCTAAACTTTTCCTTTCCAGCCATCCAACCACCTGCCCTTTAGACCCAATCCCCTCACACCTTCTACAAGCCATCTCTCCTACAATCTTACCAGCACTTACTCACATCATCAACACATCCCTTCACACGGGATCCTTCCCCACCGCGTTCAAGCAGGCTTGGGTAACCCCACTGCTCAAAAAACCCACATTGAACGCATCACTCGTTGATAATTACAGACCTGTCTCTCTCCTACCATTCATATCTAAAACTCTTGAACGTGTTGTTTTTAACCAAGTATCTTCTTTTCTGTCTCAGAATGACCGGTTGGACATCAACCAGTCTGGCTTCAAGAAGGGCCATTCAACCGAGACGGCATTACTATCTGTCACGGAAGCTCTAAGGAGTGCAAAAGCTGATTCAAAATCGTCAGTTCTCATTCTTTTGGATCTTTCTGCTGCCTTTGACACTGTTAATCACCAAATCCTTTTATCTACCCTCTCGTCACTGGGCATCACCGGAACTCCCCTTCAGTGGTTTGAATCCTATCTCACGGATAGGTCCTTCAGGGTGGCATGGTGCGGGGAGGTCTCCAAAGAATGTCAACTGATCACCGGTGTTCCACAGGGCTCAGTTCTTGGACCACTTCTCTTCTCCATGTACACCACATCACTGGGTCCCATCATAGAGGCACACGGCTTCTCCTATCACTGCTACGCAGATGACACTCAGCTCTACATATCATTTCAACCAGATGATCCAACGGTGGCTGCGAGAATCACAAGCTGCCTAGCGGACATCTCGACATGGATGAAAGAGCATCATCTGCAGCTCAACCTGGCAAAGACGGAGCTTTTAGTCTTTCCTGCCGATCCAACCCGACAGCATGATTTCACTATCCAGAACGGTGCTACCACGATAACCCCTTCAAAGTCTGTCAGAAATCTTGGAGTGATCTTTGAGGACCAGCTGACCTTCAAGGACCACATTGCAAAGACGGCTCGATCATGCAGGTTTGCACTGTACAACATTAGAAGGATCAGGCCATTCCTAACTGAGCAAGCTACGCAACTTCTGGTGCAGGCCATGGTCATTTCCAGACTGGACTACTGCAACGCTCTTCTGGTTGGGCTTCCTGCAAATGCAATCAAACCCCTACAACTGATCCAGAATGCAGCAGCTCGTCTGGTCTTCAACCAACCGAAAAGGTCTCATGTCACACCACTCTTCATCTCACTACACTGGCTCCCTCTCGCAGCACGCATCAAATTCAAAGCACTGACTCTTGCATACAAAACTTACACAAACTCAGCACCTTCATACTTCCACTCATTGGTACAACTCTACACACCTACCAGAAACCTTCGATCGATCAACGAGCGACGACTCGTGGTTCCATCACAGAGAGGAAAAAGAACGATCACAAGAACATTTTCATTCACCACCCCTGGCTGGTGGAACACACTCCCTGCCCTCATCCGGAATGCAGATTCCCTGTGGAGGTTTAAAAATTTACTAAAAACGCATCTCTTCCATGAGCACCTAACATGACACACACATGCACTCACAACAAAAAAAATTCCCTTTTCTCTACTCCCCATGCTTGTGCTACTTGTATTCAGAATGTTTGAAACTTTGTATTGTAAGCGCTCTTATGTGTTTTTGTATCCTTTGGACAAATTGCTTCTATATTCCTCAAATTGTAAGTCGCTTTGGATAAAAGCGTCTGCTAAATGAGTAAATGTAAATGTAAATATGTGGAAGAAACCCTGGTTTCTGTCTGAAGGATCCATATTGGGAGCTCTCTGTTGATGTGTAATGCTATCGAAGGATGCATCCCTTACGGGCTGGGGAGTCTTAAGGGATCGCTCCACCCAAGGTCTGTAGCACGACCACCAGTTATCCTGGCACATAAACCTGCTAGAGATGATGGCTATTTGGAGGGTGCTCCCAGACCTCAGGGGCCCCCATGTGGTTGTCCAGACCGACAGCACCACTGTGGTGTCCTATATTAATCATCAGGGGGGTCTACTCTCGCGATCACTATACAAACTGGAACAGCAGATCCTCTTGGTCCCTGGGACCCAGAATGTAGGAGCAGACTTCTTGTCGAGGCAGGGGCCGAGGCCTGGGGAATGGAGGTTCCACCCGGAGGTGGTGGAGCACAAATGTTTGAGATTCGGCCGAGCACAAGTAGATCTGTTTGCATCTGAAGAAACGACCCATTGCCCTTTGTGGTTTTCCCTTACGCATCCAGCCCCGCTCGGGTGCCGTGGTTCAGACATGGCCGAGACTATGTTTGTACGCCTTTACCCCGATTGCTCTGCTCCCGGAAGTTCTGGAGATAGTTCTCCGGGACAAGGTCCATCTCACACTGATTGCTCCACATTGGCCGAGTAGAGTGTGGTTCGCGGATCTAATGTCTCTCTAGAGTTCTGGACGGAGTCCCCTGTGAGATTCCAGTCAGGGAGGACCTTCTGCCCCAGGCAGCGGGCTTGATACGTCACGCCTGCCCAGAACTATGTTAACTTTAAGCTTGGCCTCTGAGGGGGCCCAGCTCTTAGATTCTGGTCTCTCAACCGAGGTTGTTGAGACCATCCATCACTCCAGAGCTCCCTCCATGAGGAAGCTGTATGCCTTGAAGTGGAGACTCTTCACTTCCTGGTGTAGCGGGAAGCAGGTGAACCCAGTTACCTGTCAGATTGGCAAAGTGCTGGAGTTCCTGCAGGAAAGATTCGAAGCAGTGATGTCCCCTTCCACCCTAAAGGTTTACGGGGCTGCCATAGCTGCTTACCACGCACCTCTGGGTGGCATGTCCATTGGCAGGGACCCCCTCGTCACACGCTTCCTCTGTGGTACCATCAGGCTGAGAAAGACTAAGGTTCCTACCTAGGACTTATCCCTGGTCCAACAGGGTTTGTCCCAGAAACAATTCGAACCTCTGGATGAGGTTCCTCTAAAGTTCCTCTCTCTAAAGACTCCCTATCACTTCTCTAAAAAGAGCTAGAGGAGCTATCTGTGGCTCCCTCTCTTCTTGAGTTTGTACCTGGCTCCATCCCAGGCCAGGCTAAGTACCAAAGGTGCACACACATGTGGCCCGGTCTATTATACTGCAGGCCTTTTGCCCTCCCCGCCCACAGTGACCTGGACCAGGAGTTTAAAAACAAGGTCTGTCCAGTGTGAGCACTGGACACTTACGTCCATAGGTCTGCCCCTTGGAGTAAATCTGAACAACTGTTTGTTTTGTTTTGGAATCCTTAAGGGGGCCTGTTACATCCCTAGCGACATAAGAGCTTTGGGGTATTTTCTTTCTCGCTGTTTTGTTGTATTGTCTGTCCCTTTTACTGTCATATTGACAGGTTGCATGCTGATAGGCTGTCTGAACTGTCAATCACACCAGATGTCCACGATTGTCTGTGCTACCCGGAAGGTGTGTTCTCATCGGCTCCAATGATTAACACCTGTGGAACACCCTTCATAAGGAATGGACTGCTGCATGAGAAAGGGGAGGGGGGAAAGAGACTGCTTGTTTGTTTGATATGATTTATGGTGTTTTTGGTTTCTCTTTTGTTTAAGTTATTGGTGTGTTTTTATCTGGAGGATTCTTTGTCATGTTGATTATCTTTTGTACTCCCCCTTTCAGAATTTGTGAGAGAAACTGGTAGTCTTTTGAATCTCATTACAGTGAAGTTCATTAGGGCGAGGAAAAGGGTTTTAGGTAAGATGTCACATGACTTGCATCTACAGACGTAGGAATGTTGTTTGTTAGAAACCAAGTATGGGGATTTGTGCCACACCTTGTATTTTTCTGTTTGTAGAAAGTGTAGGGAAGTTTAAGGCGTCTTTGAAGACTTTTTCTTTAATTTCTTTTCTTTAGCTTACGATTAGTTAAAAATGGTTTAGTAAGATTCTTTTGATTATATTATTTTCGTTTCTTTGGCACAATCCGGGTTCCCTTTTGTTCTCCTCTAATATTTTTGATGTTGATTATTTTTCTTGTGTTCATTATAGGGTTATTTTTTATTTTGTGGTCTATTGGGTGATATATTTATTAAATGGTGATTTAATTGTCTTTATTTGTGTGGTCTCATTTTTTTCTTAACTCACACACAGTATTCTTTAGTGCGGTAGTCATAACTTGGTTAAAAATGCTCCCGTCCCTAAATCCCTAGATCGTTATCAGCCAAGGCAGGGTTGTAACAGGGTCCCTGCATCCAAACTAACCCTAAGTAGATGGATAGTCTAGGCCAGAGGTGCCCAAACTAGGGCCCGCGGTAACCCTTGATTTGGCCCACCGTACTGTCCGAGGTGAGAGAGAGAGAGAGAGAGAGAGAGCGCGTGCGCGCTCGAAATACCTTCGACACAGATTGCCATTTCTAATTTGACATAAAAATTTTGTTTGTTTTATAGTTGAACTACAAAAGAGTAAACTGAAATTAAATGTAAAAAAAAAAAAATATTGTAAATGCGCAAGGAGCAGCACTGTGTGCTTTGCGACACGTGACGTCAATAAACGTCAACAAATTAAATGCAATAATGACGAGATATTTTTTTTAAAAAGCTGGGGAAGATGAGTTTTTATTCACAGAAGTCAAATCAAAGGCAGTATGTCTAGTTTGCAAACAGTCTGTTGCTGTTTTTAAAAGAGTACAATATCCGTCGTCATTATGAAACAAAACATTGTGCAGCTTTCTCAAAGTACAGCAGCGAGATGCGAAAACAGAAGGCTAACGAGCTGCTTGCTGGACTTCGATCTGAACAGAGCGCGCTGCTGCGTCCTTCATCATCAGTGAGACTGTCTCTGTTTGGCAGTACAGTGATCCCTCGTTTATTGCGGTTAATGTGGACCGGAACTATCGCAATAGGTGAAAGTAGGATCAGCCAATCAGCTCACGGGATACATCCCCTCATGCTCTCATTGGTCGATCTTGTGCCGGGAACCAATCACATGTCTTGTCTGAGTGCCGTGGGCATGTACAAAGCCTCTGAGATAGTTTCTCTCTTTGTCTGGCATCCTGGGAAACCGTTTCTCTCGCATCACGATTAAACAACGCTTCTTTCCGCAATACGACTGCAAATGGCGGTATTTTTTAACTTTTATTTTTTGATGAATGTTTTTGAAAAATCTGCGATGCACTGAGACCGCGAAGTGCTGAGGGATTACTGTACCTACCTCTGCGAGCAGACTTTTAGTTGGATGAAGCCAAATAACTGACTCTCACCTACATAATATCTTGTCTTTGTCTTTAAGTCAGATACAGCCCAATCTTGAAGTAAGGACCAGCTTCATATCTCTCATTAGGTCACTGACATTGTTTTATTATTGATTGTCTATTTGGCACTGAACTGTATTTTACATTGAACACTTTGGGATTGTTGCCCATTTAAATTGTTCATTAAAATGCAAAGCTTTACAAATAAAACTGCATTAGTTAATCATAGTTGTTTTATATTTATTTTAAATATTATGAAATACACCCATAGCAACTTTAATGTCATACAGTTTGATTTATGTAAAATAAATCAAATAAATTTACGTTTGGCCTGCGACTCTCAATCAAGTTTGATTTTTGGCCCTTCATAGGAAAAAGTTTGGGCACCCCTGGTCTGGGCTATCTCTCTGGCTTATGAGTCGGCCGGATCCCCCTCGCCTATGAGGGTCCATCTCCACTCCACTAGGAGCGTGGTTGCATCTAAGGCCCTTATATCAGGAGTTTCCTTGTCCGATGTCTGTGATGCGGTAGGCTGGTCCTCTCCGCACACATTCTTGAGGTTTTACCACCTCTTCGATCATTTACATAGTGCTTCACAAGACTATTGTCCGAGTATTCCCCAAAGCGTTCGACACAGCATCTCATTCCCTCTTCAGGGAACTATGGTTGCATACATAACCGGATATGTTTTAAATCATCATGGGTTGAGGCTTTATTTCTTGTTAATTTAGTCACTGTATCAAATAAATGCCTAGGCTTTTATTTGTTTTCTTCTAAGATAGTAGAAAAACAAACAGATCTAGCTGATTTTAAGGCCTTTCTGAATTCAATAGAGCTGTCTTACCACGAAGTGCGAAAAACCTCCAGCTCTGCTAAATTTTTCTGCCTGCTCTCTTGAGGGTTAGTTTAGGGTTAGGATAGTTTTGATTAAAATGACAGGTGTGCAAGGGTTTGGCAGGAAGTGTGAGACAAAGAGAGAAAGCGACGGGCAGGTGCGAACATTCGTTGAGAACAGGAGGAACAAACTGTTTATAAATGAAGCACTGTGAATGTAGAAGATGATCCGAGAAAAGAGGAATTCCACGCTGGAATTGAGGTTCCTGATGACCTGATTCTACCGGACCGGTTCTTTGTCAAAACGCGCTGTGAACTGACTGACCTGCTTCCAAACGGGTTTGTACTACATTCAAAAGAAGGGAATTTATGAGCAATTGGAAAAAGATCACGACGGTTGCCTGTGGTCCCAGTCATACTCCGGTTCATCATGCAATCTTCTGTGGTGTGGTGCGATCTTCTGTGGTGTGGTCAGTGGAATAGAGACACTCTCCCTCATGAACTCCAAGTAATCCTGCATAGTCACGTTCACTTATCCACAGGTACACTTACACACACGCACACACCCAAACACGTCAATGTCTCAAGCAACGGACATAGGAAGACATCTTGAGTGCGGTACTATGTTTATTTAAAATGGCCAAGTGATGGTGGTCTTTGTGTATAATTTTGAGTGAAGACCAACTGTGATATAATTTCTGTTTGCCTGTTTTGATTGTGTTGTGTCACAAATCAAGATAAGTGCCACCAACAAGTATTGGCGTGTGAAATTATTGTAAATAGCGTGAATATGATTTGGTGTATATGATCATTTGAGTTTAAGTAAAGCCGAGTTGAACAAATGGACTGTGAACATATTTTATTTATCGTGTAACAGGTGGTGTAAGATATCCCGGGTTTAATTTCCTTTTTACAAGATTACTTCTCTCTGGTGCCCAAACAAACATTATACACCGAATTAAGTTAATCATAATTCCAGAGCGCCACCGTTACAGAGTAGTACTGAAGGTATTACTATAGATTACAGCAACACCTCCTCCTTTACCTTTCAGATGAGGCTCATGTTTACAGTAATCTTGAGGGGTGGACTCATTTAAATTAATGTAATCATCTGGTTTTAGCCAGGTTTCTGTCAAACACAGCACGAACCATATGATCTGAAAACATATACTTTACATTAAGTGCTTTTGAGGAAAGGGATTGTATATTCAGTAACCCAAGCTTTATAATTTATTCATCAGTGTTATACCCATTTTTTGTTGTTCGTTCATCAATTAAATGTTTACCCTTAAACGGTTTTGAGAGTTTTTTGTGTTTGCTAATTCTGGGAACATACACAGTCTCTATATAAAGATATCTGGGTAAAAGAGTTACCATCTGTTGAAATTTATCTGACCTCTGTGACGTGAGACAGCTAGCAGATGGTCAGTTTAACCAGTCTGTCTCCTTCCTGACCTGGGCCCCAGTTGGTCAAGCTTCAACTCTCTGACTAACTCAAGCTTTGACTATGTGTCAAATAACTACAGAAAAGAGCAACACCATCCCAGGAGGAATGAATACCATCTATTTTCAACAGGTCAGGTCTGACCAGGTCAGGTCTATGTTATTCTGTGGGCACCACTTAGACATCCAGCCATTGAGTGAGGATAATCTGCTAAGTATATCATCACTCCTGCAAACAGGAAGTGGGCCAGAGCAAATTACAGTGCCTGACATCAGACTTGTGAGTACCTGTTTGATGTTCTGATCGGAACAGAACAGTGGTATTTTGACCCGCAACTATGCTGTCCAACAGTCACCTAGTTGCCCTGCTGCACCGAGCTCTACAACCGGAGCCGAACAATGTGCAGTGTTTGCTAAGCTAGTCACATCCAATGCAGTATCTAAAGCCCTTGCATTCTTACTATCGTGTCTCTAATTCTGAATGTGTCTCTAATTCTGAAATTTTCTTTGTGAGCCTGACTATGTCCTTGCATTTATCACATGTGAAGCCCTCACTGCTGACAGAGAATGCTAAGTTATACATGTAGAAGGCAGTGCAAGTGGCAATAACAGGAGAAGATGACATGACTCACCGTTTGTTGATTGATTCCACTCACCACAGTTGTTGATGGCCTCATAAAAAAGGCACAAGCGAGAGAAAGCGGGGTCAAAGAGAGAGAGAAACCGCTGTATGCATGGATGGCAGATTCAAAAAGCTAGCGCAATGCTAACGCATTGATAGTAATTTAGATTGAAGCTAGCGATGTCAGATTGATTAGACCAGGGGTGCTCACACTTTTTCAGCATGGGCTACTTTTGAAATGACCAAGTCAAAATGATCTACCCATTATATTTATTGAGAAATATATTGAAGATTCTTACAACTTATGTTGATGTATAACCACATATGTTGCACAACACAACATAATTTACGTCCATTTTTGCCATTACCTGAGTTTAGCTCCTTCACCTTTGTCTTTCTCAGCTCGCTTTTCGGTTTGAATTCAGTGTCGTATTTTCCATGAAGAGTCCGAAAATGCCGCTCCACATTTCCCTTCTTTGGGATTGCGACGGTAGACTGGCAGACGAGACAAACGTTTTTTTATGTCATCGTGAAAAAAAGTCCTCCTCCCATTCCGTATGAAAGTGATACGTTTTTTTTCTTCTTACTTGGTCCAGCTCCCCCACTCATTTTTATACCCTATCTTATGGTTAAGAGGAAAAAAACTGAGCGAAAAATTAGGATGTAACTAACAACTAGCTTGTTAGCTTTGCAGCGCTCAGGGGCGTTGTTTGAGCACGCACAGTGACCTAATTGTACGGAAAAAAATCAGATGTCATCTGACTGGTTGTCCTTTGTATCAATCAAGTGACGGGATGGCTGATACGCTGATGTCTAGTTTTTATTCAAAACAACTCAACTTTATTTGTATAGCATCAGTTCATGACAATGTCACCTCACCTTGTCATGCGATCTACCAATAGTACCCTGGAGATCAACTGGTAGATCGCGATTGACGTATTGAGCACCCCTGGATTAGACAATCACAATTTATTTAAATAATCTAATATTTTAATAAATATTTTAATAATATTTATTTTAATAATCTAATATCTAATCAAATATCGATACGTTTTATTATCAATATAAACGTAGAGTGAAGATCTAAACAAAAACAAGTCATTGGAGGCAACAAACCAAATCCACTTGGGCAGATGGGAAAAAAACTTTGCAGTCAGGGTAAAAGGGGATAACCCTGCAGTGAATGGTTCTTGCAGGAACTCCAGTGCGGTGCCAATCTGATAGGTAACTGGGTCTAGCTGTCCAGCACTGCTCCAAGAAGTGAAAAGTTTCCACTTCAATGTGTACAGTTTCCTCTTAGATGGAACTCTGTAGTGGAGAATGGTCTCAACAACCTCTGCTGAGAGAACACAGTCTATGATCTCAGAAGCCAAATCTACAATTTCCACAGTTCTGGGAAGGGATGGGCTACTTAGCACCCTACCTGGGACAGGAGATCGCTCCTGACTGGAATCTCCCATGGAGGTCCATTGAGGAGGGACATTATATTCGCGAACCACACTCTGCCCGTCCAGTGCGGGGCAATTAAGGTGAGACAACCTTGTCCCAGAAAACTCTCTTCAGAACTTTTAGGAGCAGAGCAATTGGGGGAAATGTAAACAGATGTAGCCTCGGCCACATCTGGACCATAGCATCCACTCCAAGAGGTGTCACAGGGAAAGAAGGAGGCAGGGTCAGCGTGCTGAGAATCACGGGCTCTTTTATTTCCTCAGACTTGAACAAAAACAACCAAACCATGAGCGCTCGGCGCTCACGCTTCACTTTCTGTGAGTCACGCTTCTTTGTTTCCGGTTTCGTTTCACTTCTCTGTTGCACTCGTAAGCCTTACGTTTTCTGCTTCCATGGTGACAGCTCGTCTCTCTCCCGCTGCAGACCTCGCTGAACCACCCCCCCCCCCCCCTCGCCACAGTCATCACTGTAAAGTCCACCATTGCCCCCCACTCGTCGTCACCACGGCTATGACGCAGAAAAAGTGCATCTTATGCAGCAAAAAATACGGTAGATGAAAGGTTAAGCCACAACAATTCCTCTCCTGGTTGCCCGGAGAGAAAGGTCTGTGCCTGGGCCGATACACACTCGACTGTTTCACAGCACTTGCTGTAGAAACAAAAGCTGCCATTTCCGACTTTCAACATGCCTTCATAGCTTCAGGATCATAATGTCATTATTGCTCGATATGCATTCACACTTCGATTCAAATCTATTGTGCTTCACAGTACAGTCATGCGAAGCGTTCCCATTGCATTTTTGACGCAGAGTGAATTCCCTTGAAAGAAACTCCTCGTCTAGAGTTCAAGAAGGAAGGAACCACGACAGATAGCAACTAAAGAGATCAGAAGCATCAGCCTTACATTATGCAAACTGTAACAGATATTGCATTACAGACATGGAGAAACACGCCAGCTTCTGCTAGCACCTCTAACCACTGATCTTCTGCTATGTTTGTGTTCATTCGGGTATTGGTTGTATTACGTTTCATAATTCTGAGACTGGCAGGCCAGATACTGTTTTCTGAAACTGGGCAAGGCCACATGAGAAACTGGAAATATAAAACATTGCTTATGCATCTGGCACTGTGCTACAGTTTGCTTAGTGTTATGAACGCTGGTCAAACATCTGTAACCCACTAACCTAAATATACTCTTCTGTGGTGAGAAATAGCAGCTTATGGGTAATATTTACTTGTCAAAAGCATGTAGCTCAAAACAGTGGCTGAAGCGTATGTAGCGTGCAATAGGCTTGGACTTAATTTTTCATATGATTTAAAAATTTTCTTACAAGATTTTGCAAGAGGTGTTCCAAGTTTCAGAGCCAGATGAATCAGAGTCAGCCGTTTTATCGGTTCACAGATTTTATCCATGACTGTTTACATTTCTTTGCTATCACTTCTGGTACTTGTTTACTGCATGTGGCTTCATTCAAAGCGTAATGACTAATGTGTTTAGGGTGAAAAGCTTGAAAATATTGTCTTATCTAAAGTTCAAAGCTTTTTGCAACTCATCACTAGAAAACGTAATCATCTTCAGAAATTATTTCCATTTCTTCAAGTTTTAAAGTGTATCACTGGTGATCAGCAACACATGTTCCTGTACACTGTCTGTTTGTAAAACTGTCAATAGAAGAGTTGAGGAGATGTGAGGAGGAAGATGAAGAGGAGTCTGCATGTGAAGGCCCGAAAATAAAGGGAAAAAGATAGGCAGTT
Source organism: Rhodeus uyekii (assembly GCA_037043235.1). NCBI lineage: Eukaryota > Metazoa > Chordata > Actinopteri > Cypriniformes > Acheilognathidae > Rhodeus > Rhodeus uyekii. Next base: position 918,856 of record JAWRVZ010000206.1, read on the forward strand.
TGAGAGCGTCATTTCTTTCCGTGCTATTCACTAATTGACTTCAGAGGGTCAGTCATACCCTTCCATCTGCTGCAGATTTTTGCTGATAAAGAATCAGGTTTGTTTCCACACTTTTCCACTGAAGTTTCTTTTTCTCTTTCTCTATCCCTAGCTTTCTCTCTCTTTTTCCTCTTTTTCTTTTTGCATTTCAGGGGACATGGTTCATTCTAAAGGAGACTGGCTAAAGGAATACATATATACATGTGCACAGTGAAACCTTACAGTCATATTTACTAAATGTAACAAGTTCATTCACAAATGCGGAATGTGTATTGCACTTAGTAGGAAAACTAATTATATCAAGCATAACTCAAACTCAATGTATTACAGTAGAGTCTTGGTTTCCAGAATCCCAGCTAACAGGGAACATTCTTTTAACATTCAGTAATATTTTTTAAAAGTTGTGGAAATTTTGGGACAAAAAGTTTTTAAAGTCCATTTTTAAAGTTTATTTCTTATACTGTTGAGAACTAGATGAATGTTCTCATAATGTTGAGAATTTTTTTTAAATACATTTTGAGTGTTCAGAAAACATTCGGAAATATATTTTTCATAACATTTTCAAAATGACAGAATGGAATGTTCCTGTCACGTTCCCATCACTCCGGACTCTTATTTTGCTTTTGTTGTCACATGTTCTCTGTTCCATAACTCACCCGTCAGTTCCCATCATCACTAATCATCACAGGTGTTTTGTGTTTTGGTTTAATCATTGTCAGTATTTAAGTTCTCCGTGTTCACTCCCGAGTTGTCAGTTATCGTTAATGTGTCACGTGTGTATGTCCTTCAGTGGCGTTTACTTTAATAAAAACCTTCAATGGATTATTCATTGTCTTCCTGTCTTTGTCACACACGGATACGTGACAGAATAACTGACCCAACAAACCAACGACGAGGACTATTTCGGCCGAGGAGAGAAAGCGGGCGGAGAGTCTACTTCGGGGCATCGTCCGCCAAGGTGGGTGAGCTGGGGAGACACCGAATTAAACTTGCATTTCTGGGCTGGGCTGAATGATGAAGCTTGTTATCAGCTAGACCCGGACAACTGCTGGCAGCCGTTCCAGGACTTCCTCAATCTAGTCCTGTATATAAACTGCTCGCCATTCTACGTCGGGGAGGCTGACACACCAGTTCCCACCGCTCGTCAGCCTGCGCCGGAACCCGCGGCCACTGAACCGAGTCCCGCGGCCACTGCACCGCATGAACTGTTGCCTAACAGCCAGAGCCTGATCCAGAGATCCGCCGGCCAGAGCCTGATCCAGAGATCCGCCGGCCAGAGCCGGAGCTGCCGTGGCCCGACCCGCCGCCACCGGAGCCAGAGCTGCCATGGCCTGAGCCACCAGACCCTCCTTCAGACGTCCGAGACCTCCCAGAGCCGCCGCCGGCCCTCGCCGACCCCTGATCCACCAGCGCCACCATGGAAAGTTGCGCCACCCTGGGCCCCTGATCCTACGATACCACCCTGGAGACCTCCTGGACTCTGGATACCCCGGTCTCCAGGGTACCCACCGCCCCACCCAGTTTTGAACTTTCTCCGGCGCGAGGTCGGGGGAGTAGTGTCACGTTCCCATCACTCCGGACTCTTATTTTGCTTTCGTTGTCACATGTTCCCTGTTCCATAACTCACCCATCAGTTCCCATCATCACTAATCATCACAGGTGTTTTGTGTTTCGGTTTAATCATTGTCAGTATTTAAGTTCTCCGTGTTCACTCCTGAGTTGTCAGTTATCGTTAATGTGTCGCGTGTGTATGTCCTTCAGTGTCATTTACTTTAATAAAAACCTTCAATGGATTATTCATTGTCTTCCTGTCTTCGTCACACACGGATACGTGACAGTTCCTCTAAAATTCACATAAACCAGGAAACACATTTTTAAGACGTAAAAAACTTGGACACTTTGAATGTTTACAAAATATTCTATAAAAAAGTTAGAAATAATAGAATTAAATGTTCTTCTAACATTGAAGAAAAAACTTTCTTAATCCAGGAAAAACATTTAAATTTTTAGTAAAAAAAAAACATAGAAATAAAGTTTTCATCATTTAACATTTTTGTTTTGCTGGGATGCTTGGCTTCAGACTCTGTAAGGATGGTAAATGTTTTTACGCAATATTAATATGGGGGGAGATCTGTAAGTGTTTCATATTATGTTAATTTTGTTATTTAAAAGGGTTTCTGTTATGTCTCAGTTTCAAAGGTTACCATTGTGTTAAAGAATAGAGTCTGTGTAGGTCAAGGATGGGCCAAAAATGTTAAGGGCCAGTCACACAGCTGATCACGCACAAATCACTCACAAATCACGCACAGATTGGGTTTGTGCATGCTTGTGCGTCGAGAAATTGACCAAAGTATTCCAGGAACATTTGACGTACGCCCGACGCATGAATCACTAACGGAGCGCGTCCAAACACGCACGCTTCGCGAACGTTCCACGAACAAGTACTTTCAGAATCCACATTGTCAGTGGATGTCAGTGGAATGATTGTGATACGTGTGCGTTCATGCGTGATATGAAGGTGGGGCGTCAGTGGAACCAGTTCCACACATAAGCACTGACGGCCGATGCGTGTCACGCGCATAGTCACTTATACTAGTCACGCATACCGATTCAAAACTCAAAGTCACGCACAAACCGCCTTCGACGCACATCCACTTACAATCACTGATGGTCCAGGTTCTTTCCACCGACGAATTACGCATAGGACGGACGCTCCGCGCAGAAACTAAAATCTGTGCGAAATTCGTGCATGATTCATGCGTTTTCGCTGTGTGACTGGCCCTTTAAGATGTGTATATAACATCCAAGTAAATATCAAGATTTTAAGTTTCTAATTAAAACACAGCTGAAGGCGGATGATCAAAATCTCTTGTCTCTTCTATATATTATTTTATTTTTATTTTCCTTCTCTTATTTCTCTTAGAATGATTGACATATATGACTATAACCTCAGTATTAAATCATTAATCAATATCTTGAATACTTATTTTTATTATTAAATGATTCTAAATGATTTACATTTATAAACAACCATATTATTGTGTAATTGCTCTAATATTCTTCTGATGTCCGTATTGTATTTGCCTATGCTAGGGTCTTAGAGGTCATCACGACCCATGGAATACGTGACGGTCCTTCAATTTTAGAAGGTGAACGAGTTATCAGAATGTTTTGATTTATAGTTGGAGCCTGAGCCGAGTTCAGCCTTGGAGAAGCTGTGTACGTGTGTGTGTGTGTTAATATGGTCTGTATTGTTGAGGTGATTAGCTGGCACCATAAAACTTGTTGTTCTCGACAAGCCACGTCACAAACCCGTCAACCATGTGATCAACGAAGATATGCTTCAGACTGTCTGCTCTTGTGTGGAAAATTACTAGTTTTGTTTATCTTTCTTTCTTTCTTTCTTTCTTAGCCAATCAGAATCATTTAAACGTCATCATTGATGTAGTTAGCACCCTCTGTTAGAGTATAATTGCTGTAATAATGTTATTGTATGGGGGGCGGCCTACAAACTCCTTGTGAGACCTGAAGCTTCTGCTGATGAAACTGCAAACTAAACTTCACTAAAATTTCTTCTATTGACTGCACTTCTGACTCCTGCTCTTCATTCAACATATCTGGACCTCGGGTCTTAACTGTAAATCCCCTACAGAGCACTGTCTCCTCCAGCCTGCCTTCTTCCCATTGTGCATCCTGCTGCAAATTCTTCCCAAGGTAAATTACACACACACACACCCAGCCAATCACCTGATCTGATAGAAAGTATGATTCATCAGACCAGGCAACCTTCATCCATTGCTCCATGCCTGTTGTAGTTGCTCTAGGCAGTGGACAAGGGTCATTACGGGCACTCCAATACAGCTGGTCTACAGCAAACTGCAATGCAGGGTTCTGTGTTCAGTGTTCAGACACCTTTCTATCATGGGCAGCATTATGATTTTCAACAGTTTGAGCTACAGTAGCTCTTCTTTGTGATCGGAGCAGACAAGCTAGTCTTCGCTCTTCACGTGCATCAATGAGCACTTGGCTTAGGCTGAGACACTTGAGACATCCATGACCTTGGAACACTAATTGTCCTTCCGTTCATCACTTTTAGTAGGTACTAATCATTACATGCTGGGAAGATTTGCTGTTTTGGAAATGCCCTGACACTGATGTCAATCCATCATTATTTGGACATGGCCAAAGTTGCATCTTTTTACTCGACCATTTTTCCTTCTTCCAACACATGAAATTCAAGAACTGACTGTTTACTTGCTGCCTAAAATATCTCCCACTCCTTGGCAGGTGTCATTGTAACAATATAATCAATATTGTTCACTTCACCTGTCAGTGTTTTTAATGCCGTGGCTGATTAGTGAATATGGGCCAACAAGAAATCTGAATACCGAAATCTGTGCATTTGGTGTGACAAAACAAATCTATGGTTCTCAGTATGATTGCTTCTGAAGTGTGTCAAGTGTTTAATACGCCATTTTCTTACAGTGTCAGTAAGATGATCATGATCCTCTCACAGTGTGTTTGCAGCTTTGGTCTATGTCTACTGACAAGTCAATAAAAACACAGCATAAAATGGCTTATTGATGAACACATCCTTAAAACTACTTACCTCAAGCTCCATTTACAAAATTGGCATGCCAAGTTTGCCTCTTTTCCCTAGCTATGACTGAATCTCTATTCTCCTCTTTTGCTTACTCTGCTTTTTTTTCAGCGCACATAAAAACCCCAAATGCTTACCAATTGCTTTCATTTGATGCTTACCAAATGAAACGATTCATCTTGCTCCATTTGTTTACTACTAGCTCATGCTAATAATGTTTTATTCTTTTGTGTACTAACTTAGGTCATAGCGATTGTTACGCGATTGTTCACGGGGGGGTGAGCGATACTCTGCTGAACTTCTAATGGGGAAGCGAAACACACCTCCTCACTTCCAAAGCTAAAGCTTGCAGGCGCTCATGGACCGGTCCGCAAATTCGATCCATGGCCCGGTACCATTTCATCACGGACCACTGCCTTAAAATACCTAAAATACCCTTGCTTTATTTATTATATGTGGTTTCATGAATACATGTAAATAAGCACCGCCAGGAAAAGTTACTTCTCTTGAGATCCTGCTTCTCAGCATTTAATGATGTACTGAAGCTCTGCCAAATCATGATGTTATTTTTGATTTCACCATTTTGATCTTCGTCACAAGGTCGATTGTGACGTAAGAAACACCAGCGATTTCAAACCGTGTTTTTGAGACTGTCCTAAGATTCACTGCAGTTTTAAAGAGAAAATATTCAGTAATCTTGTTACTTATACATTTGCAAATGGTGTGTAAAGTGTATTAAAAACAGAGCATAAACAACATTAAAACATTTCACCACAGTGGGACTATACATAACCATAATTGATTATGCAATTGGTTGTTGATTCGATTCTCAATAGGTGTAGGTGGCGGAGTGATTGAACACCCTCTTTTCCATCCTCAATATCCACAATTGAGGCATCTAATCCACCTATCACCCAATAACTCCTGGGCTCAAGAGCAACTGACCAAAGTTTTACAGTGTGTGTGTTCACTACTCACTAGTCAAGTCAAGTCAAGTCACCTTTACTTATATAGCGCTTTTTACAATACAGATTGTTTCAAAGCAGCTTTACAGTGGTCACATGAAAACATTATAAACAAAGTTTGTTTGGCTGAACGGCAGCCTTAAAAGAGCAGGCGAATTAATACAATTGATGAATATTAAGTGCTAAGTTATGATTATTGATCGATTTGATTGATTGACAGTTTGATTATTATATTGATAATTAAAGTCTAATATTAAGTCTAATTTGGTCCGATTGGAGATGGGTTCATAATCTACACCGGGGAGGGTTTAGTAGAGTCACGGTCTCCGCAGACACTTCAGGGCAGTGCTGTGCTCGTGTCCAGGTGCAGGTCCTTCATCTGATCTGAATACGGCCCGGATGCGGCTGACCATGGTAACCTCGGAATAAACAGAGAATAATATCAGCGTAGATTCCATTCTTCTTCTGATGTATCGAGTACATCAGATGTTATGAGAATGTTCCCGGTTCCGGCTAACCTAAATTATGCAGCCTAACAATCATTTTACATGATTTGGATTAAAAATTTATGTATAATGTGTTATGTGTATGCCAGGTTGAAGAGATGTGTTTTTAGTCTAGATTTAAACTGACAGAGTGTGTCTGCTTCCCGAACTGTAATAGGAAGACTGTTCCAGAGTTTAGGAGCTAAATAGGAAAAAGATTGACCGCTAGCAGTTGACTTTGATATTCTAGGTATTATAAGCTGGTCAGTATTTTGGAATCGCAATAGAAGGACTATAATGTGTTATGAGATCGCTCAAGTACTGTGGAGCTAAACCATTTAATGCTTTGTAAGTCATTAGCAAGATTTTAAAATGTATTCGGTGTTTAATAGGAAGCCAGTGCAGGTTTGACAGAACTGGGCTAATATGCTCATACTTCCTGGTTCTAGTAAGAACTCGAGCTGCTGCATTTTGGACCAGCTGGAATTTGTTTATTAAGCGTGCAGGGCAACCACCTAGTAGAGCATTACAATAATCTAGCCTTGAACTCATGAACGCATGAACTAATTTTTCTGCATTTGTCTTAGATAGCATATGTCGCAATTTAGATGTATTTTTAAGATGGAAGAATGCCGTTTTACAGATGCTAGAAACATGGCTTTCAAATGAAAGATTGGTATCCAAGAGCACACCCAGGTTTTTAACTGACGACGAAGACTTGACAGAAGAGCCATCAAGTGTTAGGCAGTAGTCTAGATTATTACGTGCAGAACTTTTTGGTTTAATAATTAGAATCTCTGTTTTTTCAGAATTTAGCAGTAGAAAGTTATTAGTCATCCAATTTGTTATATCAGTTATGCATTCTGTTAATTTAGTGAATTGGTACGTTTCATCAGGATGAGAAGAAATATAGAGCTGAGTATCATCAGCGTAACAGTGAAAGCTAATGCCATGCTTCCTAATAACTGCACCCAAAGGAAGCATGTATAGGGTGAAAAGCAATGGTCCTAGTACTGAACCTTGAGGAACTCCATACTGAACCCGTGATCGATATGACATCTCCTCATTTACTGCTACAAACTGATAACGGTCAGATAAGTACGATTTGAACCAGGCTAATGCAACTCCACTAATGCCAACATAGTTTTCAAGTCTATTTAGAAGGATTTTGTGGTCGATTGTATCAAATGCAGCACTAAGGTCCAGTAACACTAACAGAGAGATACAACCACGATCGGATGATAAAAGCAAAACATTTGTAACTCTAATGAGAGCAGTCTCAGTACTATGATATGGTCTAAATCCTGACTGGAAATCCTCGTAGATGCTGTTTCTTTCTAGAAAGGAACATAGTTGTGAAGATATTGCCTTTTCTAGAATTTTTGACAAAAAAGGTAGATTTGATATCGGCCTGTAATTAACTAATTCTGTAGGATCAAGTTGTGGTTTTTTAATAAGCGGTTTAATTACGGCTAATTTAAAGGTTTTTGGTACGTATCCTAATGACAAAGATGAATTAACAATATTAAGAAGAGGATCTATAATTTCTGGAAGCATCTCTTTCAGTAGCTTAGTTGGTATTGGGTCTAGCATACATGTTGTTGATTTTGATGATTTAACGAGTTTAGATAATTCTTCCTCCCCAATAGCAATGACGGAGTGGAGTTTTTCTTCAGGGACACTAAAATTTACTGTATTTTGTGATATTGTAGTAGACGGTTGCATGGTTATAATTTTCTCTCTAATATTATGAATTTTGCAATTAAATAATTCCATGAAGTCATTACTGCTGTGCTGTTTTAAAGCATCTGGGGTTGAGGCTTTATTTCTTGTTAGTTTAGTCACTGTATCAAATAAATACCTAGGGTTGTATTTGTTTTCTTCTAAGAGGGTAGAAAAGTAAGCAGATCTAGCTGATTTTAAGGCTTTTCTGAATGCAATAGAGCTGTCTTTCCAAGAAATGCGAAAAACCTCAAGCTTAGTTTTTTTCCAGCTCCGCTCCATTTTTTCTGGCTGCTCTCTTGAGGGCCCGTGTGTGTTCGTTGTACTACGGTGTTGGACTATTTTCTTTAATCTTCTTTAAGCGCAACGGAGCAACAGTGTCTAAAGTGCTGGAAAAGAGAGAGTTAATAGTTTGTGTTGCAACATCAAGTTCTTCTAGGCTATCTGGGATGTTAAGAAGATGAAACTGATCAGGAAGATTATTTATAAAGCTATCTTTTGTGTTAGGAGTGATAGTTCTACTATATTTATAACAGGGAGTTAGTTTTTCGACTTTGGCTAATGGTAATCTACACGCAACTAAGTAATGATCTGAGATGTCATCGCTCTGCTGCAGAATTTGAACAGTATCAACATTGATCCCATGCGACAATATTAGATCTAAAGTATGATTACGAGAATGAGTGGGTCCTGATACATGTTGTGTAACTCCAATAGAGTTTAAGATGTCTCTAAATGCCAATCCCGATGCGTCTTTTTCATTATCTACATGGATATTAAAATCACCGACAATTATGACTTTATCTGCAGACATTACTAATTCTGAGAGAAAATCAGCAAATTCTTTAATAAAGTCTGTATGGTGCCCTGGTGGCCTGTATAGAATAGCCAACACAAAAGTTAAACAGGAAATATTACTTGCACTTGATAATTTTACATTAAGGACCATCACTTCAAAATAATTATATTTAAAATTAGATCTTTGAGCAGTACTCATCGTGTTACTATAAATTACAGCAACACCTCCTCCTTTACCTTTCAGACGAGGCTCATGTTTATATCAGTAATCTTGAGGGGGGGACTCATTTAAAGTAATGTAATCGTCTGGTTTTAGCCAGGTTTCTGTCAAACACAGCACATCTAGTTTATGATCTGTAATTATATAATTTACAATAAGTGCTTTTGAGGAAAGGGATCATATATTCAGTAACCCAAGCTTTATCATTTGTTCATTTGTGTTATATCCGTTCTTAGTTGTTTGTAAATCAATTAAATTTTTACCCTAAAACAGTTTTGAGAATTTTTTGTATTTGCCAATTCGGGGAAAAGACACAGTCTCTATAGGATGATATCTAGGTGAAAGAGTCTCTATGTGTTGTAATTTATCTGACCTCTGTGACGTGAGACAGTTAGCAGACGGTCGGTTTAGCCAGTTTGTCTGCTTCCTGACCTGGACCCCAGTTAGTCAAGGTTTAGCTCTAAGACTATGTGCCAAATTACTAGAGAGAAGAGCAGCACCATCCCAGGTGGGATGAATACCATCTCTTTTCAACAGGTCAGGTCTGCCCCAAAAACTTTTCCAATTGTCTATGAACCCTACGTTATTCTGCGGGCACCACTTAGACATTCAGCCATTGAGTGAGGATAATCTGCTAAGCATCTCATCACTCCTGCGCATAGGAAGAGGGCCAGAGCAAATTTCAGTGCCTGACATCGTACTTGCGAGTTCACACACCTCTTTAATATTAGTTTTAGTGATCTCCGACTGGCGAAGTCGGACATCATTAGCGCCGACGTGAATAACAATCTTAGAATATTTACGATTAGCCTTAGCCAGCACTTTTAAATTTGCTTTGACGTCAGGCGCTCTGGCTCCCGGCAAACATGTGACTATGGTGGCTGGAGTCTCTATTTTCACATTCCGAGTAATAGAATCGCCAATCACAAGGGCACTTTCAACAGGTTTCTCAGTGGGTGCGTCACTGAGTGGGGAGAACCTGTTTGATGTTCTAATCGGAATGGAACAGTGTTGTTTTGTTTTGACCCACGATTATGCCGTCTCACAGTCACCCAGTTGCCCTGCTGCACGGGCTCTACAGCCGGAACCGAACAATGTACAGGGTTTACTAAGCTAGTCACATCCAAAGCAGTATCGAAAACCCTTGCATTCTTACTATCCTCGATTAAAGTTTGAATGCGTGTCTCTAATTCTGAAATCTTCTCTGTCAGCCTAAATATGTCCCTACATTTATGACATGTGAAGCCTTCACAGCTGACAGAGAAAGAAATAGTATGCATGAAGAAGGAAGTGCATGTAAGGATTATATGAGATGACATGACTCACCGTGTGTGTTGATCCAATTCACCAGTTGTTTGATGTTTGATGAACTCGGGAAAAAAGGCGCGAGCGAGAAAACGCTGTATGCACAATGCTAACGCGTTAGCGCGATAGCACAATGCTAACGCGTTTAGCGACTAAGATTAAAGATAACGATTACAGTTTATTAAACAATCTAGTTTTGTATTGTATTTGGCAATAAGAACGAACGTCGAGTTTAAAATCTAAAATAAAAACAAGTTTATACGACGCAAACAAACGCAATCCACTCGAGCAAACAGGAAACAGCAGCAGTGCAGCAGTCAAAATGGTCCTTCTGAAACAATCAGCCGTACAGAAGGTTCACTACTTCTTGTGTGTGTGCATGGACATGGATTGGTTGAAAAAAGAGGTCAAATTCAGACTATGGGTTAACATACTTGGCTTTCCCGTCACATTGATTGACATTTTCAACACTTACTACACCTTTAAAAGATATCATTTTGATCATTTTTAACATTGCTTTGAATAGGATGTTATTGCCACATTTCCAGAGGGAAGTCATGAAGTTTTATTCTGTGTGATGAAATCTCCCACGATCATCAGAGCAGATCGAGTGGACTTGTGTCACCATATGGCTGCCATCTCTCTACAGTCCAGCAAGAGATGTCATTCAGGACATTTGCTTCTCATTCATCACATCCACAGCTGTGAAAAGCCACCCCCAAATATGAATGTGTGCACATAAGAGAGGAATATTTGAAAATATATTACCTAGTTTGGTGTATCATTAAAGTATATGGAGCGACACCCACTGAGCATATGGTCCATGCCAACTTTACTGCACATTTATTGCATGCTGAAGAAATAACAACGTCGTCGTCTTTTCTTTTCTTTTTTTTACCACAGAAAGTCTTGACAAAGTGGACTGAGGCCCAGGTGAGCATTGACACATGGGTATTGGGATGAAGGAAACTGTCTCTCTGCCTTTCTATGATTTTCCTTTCTCGCTGTCCTTCTCATCACAGATGGACAAACTTTACCATGGTGGAAAACTCTGTATAGTTCCACATAAAACAGATTTTCTTCCCTCTGCTTTGCTACATTTGAAAGGTCCTCCATGAAAGCAAATCCATGTCTGAATGGTCTGTATAAAATATATAAACCAAATAACACATTACCAATCCTAACCCAAGAACCCCAAATTGTCTTTTTTTTTTTTTTTTTTTTTTTGCAATAAGTCATATAGATCAACCTATTTTTCCACAGTTGATTTTTATTTATCAGCATTCAAAATGCAGGATCATTTTTGGGGCAGAGAAGTAACAGAACCACTGCAGCCTACTGTAGTTATTATTTATTAATACTATGTTGCTACATGTAATGGAAATCTTATTAATGCTCACTCTCACAGTAGGTACAACAGCAGAAGAGAGGAGGTCTCAACAAAACTAGTGGGATATGTATGCTGTATTGACAAATAAAATGTAAACCTAAAAGGCGTGTTCCAGGTTCAACAATGTTTTATTAGGAGTTGCAAATAGAACTTTTCTGGTATAATTGTGCTGAATTTACTGTGTTTATGGGCTTTTGTTATGACAGGAGTATTATAACTCAGCGGGTAATTTTAGCAAGTGATTTTGTCTTATGTAAACATGCACAATTGTTAAAATAATTCAAATTTAAATGTCGTGTTTGTTCTGAAAGGGACAATGTAGATTAGTTAACATGACCACTGAAGTCTATCATGTAAATGTGCCAGATTTAGCCATACACGCTAATTTTCATCAGTAGTCCAGATTTTTTTTATATGTACTTGGTAATAATAATGAATGACATAAAAGGTATATGTCACTGGTTAAATTTCCTAGCATATTCTTGTACATAGGACATTTTCACCATATATATAACAAATATATTTTTAAAAGTACAAATATGTATGTACTATCTCAATCAATATAAGAAAACAATTGCAATCGTTATAACAGAACAAGAAGTTGCTGGAGTATAGCATGTCATACCATGAGACTTGTCTACCCCTTTGAATATATTGCCAGAGGTTAAAAACAGCAGATCTTGGTTTTGATTAAAAAGCAATAAATATATAAGTAAAATAAAATAACACACACAAATCCTCAACATGAATGTTTGCCACTCAGGATGCCTTTCAAATGGCAAATTTTCCCAAGAAGAAAGGAAGAAAATATCCTGCACATCATCTTAGACACAAAGTTGACTGTAAAAATGGTTATCAGGTTAACCACAAATAATAATGGCATTTCTAGTGCCCACTCTTCAGTGGGCCTCGAAGCTCAGACTAAGCCCTGGCCAGCGCCAAAACCCCCGACCACAGATCTTCTACTCAGCTCCCTGGGAAAGTGAGCTTCCATCCCATGTGTTTTTCCCATCAGCCTGGTGCTAGGCTAGCGCTGTAGCGTTTATCTGTGTCTATAACACTTAGCATTCAGTTCTGGTCACACCTCTTCACACAGGGAGAGGCCGTAAAGCCGCGGAGAGAGGAGAAAAGCATGCACGGCGCTCACTGAAGACAGCCGCTTAGCCCACACTGTGACTCACGTTACCCCCTCCATCATGTCATACAATACTGCAACTGTAAATTTTACATAAAGCGTGTGAAATCACAGATGCCTGTGCCACAATGGGGTCGTAAACATAATTTGTTCTGTAACTCATGACTTATTTCCCATTGACAACAAACACTAATGCAGTCAAGAGATACTGAACCATTAACTGGTTTAAATATTGCCTTAAAGATTGAAAGATGACATTAGATAGTTGTTGATTAATTGTATTGAATATGTAAACCATAAAAGTGTATTTGTGAAAAACTGAACTTGCAGATAATAGTACTGAAATAACTATTATGCTACTTTAGTGTCCTTAAAGAGAGAATGCTTTCATGGCTATATTTCTTAACATACTTTAAAAGGTCTCTCTGGGACAATGTCAAATGAAAAATCTGACCTTAAAGTTCATCTTGAGTCATTACATTTTAATAATATTTTGTCATGCATTAAAGTGCATGAATTTGGAAATTTCATGAATAAAGTAAATTTCTGTTTATTAACCGATCTCTAGCGATTCATGAAGATTTGTTAGTGTAGCTATACCCATTAATAGACATGGTAAACAACCATAAGGAAATGACACATTCACAATAGATGATGCTTTTACAACGAACTCTGATAGAGAGCTACACGTGTCAATTAATCTGTTCAACAAGTCTCCTGCTGAGTAATAAAAAAATCAGATCCCTCGGTTCTCCCCATCTCTGTAAAGCCCAGCCAATGTTGATTCTTGTTTTATTACAAGCTCCGTCACATTCTCTTTTAAACAGAAGACTATCCTCTGTTCAGCAAAAATACGTGATGAATCCAAAAAGAGGGAGGCTGGGTGGGAAAACTGGAGAGGTAAGTGTCACAGGATGTAGTTCAGGTCAGAGGTCAGAGCTTGGCGGAACCATCAGGGAATCCAGTTCGTATTTGGATGGGACCAGCGAAGAAATCGGTTCAGGGCTGGATGGGACCAACGGGAAATGCAGATCAGGGCTGGACTACACCAGCAGGGAAATAAGTTTGTACAGTCCTATTGTAAATCCAGTGACCCAAGCTAACCTCTCCACCATGGAAAAGCAGTGGATGGGGCTTTCCTCACGGCCCTCAAGCTCCACTAATCCGCTCATCGACTGATGATGATAATAATAATTCATTACATTTATATAGTGCTTTTTCATAGACACTCAAAGCGCTTACATGGAAGGGGGATTCTCCTCAACCTCCACTAGAGTAATGCCGGCTTGCGCACCTGGTCAGACCTCCTTTGTGGGACAGGTACCAGGGCAATGATTCCTCCTTACCTCTGTCTAATTTCGGGCTAGTGTCTCATGGTGGCGTGGTCTCCATGGTCTACAGTTGGCTCATGCGATTTCCTCTCATTGATCGTTCTCGGTGGTGGTTGGCTGGTCTCTGGCTATGGAGTGTGCCTGGTGTCGTCTTCTGCCCAGCCAGTGGTGAAAGGTGAGTCGTTACACACAAGCACCCATTCTACATAGACGGCAAAGTTTTCCTCTCCACCACCCACTGGAAGGCGTGCCTTGGACCACTCGCTCGGCCCGGCATGATAGAAACTGCTGAACGCACACTCTCCGTGTGGAAGTCCATCTGGCACACAAGATCTAAGTAGTCCTGGTTGTGCTCTTCCAGTGAGCGGTCTCCCAGCTCCAGCTTTTGCTTTTGCTTTTGCTTTTGCTGGAGCAGGACAACTGCAGGGAAGTCTTTTGTGGCGACCAACCAGGTCAGTTGTTCCGTTATGCATTGTGGGTGTGGAATGATGAAGATGAGGAGAGGCAGGATCACTGCAACATCACTTTATTTACAAACTTAAACAAAATACTTTAAATATAAAACAAAAGGCACACTTGTGCAAAAACAGGAGATAACGGCAGAGACCACTGAGCACACAGGATAACATGCTCTAACATTGACAATGTTATTGACAAAGAAAAGAGAACGCATGAGGGCTTATATACACAGGATAATGGGGAATAGGTGACAAGACTAACGAGAAGAGTGATTGACACGACAGGTGAAAGGAATGACAAGGATAACATACGGAAGGAAACAGGGGGTGGAGACACGAAAGGACTGTGACACTATGCCACTTCCACAAGACACATGAGTCAGTAGGCAGAACTTTTATCTATTTAGGGCTAAAATAAGAAACACACGGGCGAGTGTCGAGAATTCTTTTTGTATGAAAAACACAATGGCCACAGTATTGGCCTGTGTCCGCGACGGAGACTGACACGCAAGAGAAGAAATTGTTGATTTATAACATTAAGTTTGAACCAATGTAGTCATATGGACTATTTTAACAATGTCATTTCTTTCTGGGCCTTGAAAATGGGCCTCAGAGATCTCTCTGTTTTCATCAAAAATTGCTTCATTTGTGTTCCAAAGATTACTGGTTTGGAATGACATGAGGACGAGCAAATAATGAAAGAATGTAAATTTTTGAGTGAATTAACCTTTCAAATTCACCTTCAACTAATTGCATTTAATATAAATTTAGTTAGATAAGTATATTATTTGTTTAGTAAGTGCAGAATAGTATTTTTAAAAGTATACTAAAGTAAATTTCATTTTCACAAGAGAATACACAATAAAGACAATATTCAAGATGAAGACCATAAGTATTGTGATACCTTCACAGCTTTCCCGTAGCTCTATCAGTAGAGCACTGGTGCTTACAATGGCAAGTGCATGGGTTCGATTGCCAGGTGAAGCAAGAACTGATTAGAATATCAATGTGTTCCTTGAATGCGCTGTAAGTCACTTTGGATGAAAGCGTCTGACAAATGCATAAAGGTAATGTAAACATTCAGTCTGTCTTCAAATGTTCATAATCCAATGCAATGGATTGTTTGCTATAATGCCTTTGTTTTGATGAGAACTGACTTCATGCATCCACTGACACAACAGCAAAGACTTAAGAAAAAAAGGCATTGCAAAATGTTACTGTTTTTGTTGCGCCATGTCAGCAATAAGAGTAGACGGAAGAACACAGTTTTTGCAAACAGTACTTCAAACATTTGGTTTTAAAGCAAAGAAAGGATCATTCTTGGGGTTTTCAGCCTTCTGTTCATTTAGTGAAGGTGCAATAAATTTCTTGTACACCCGTAGGAGTGTAGGAAGGACATTAAGAGTGGTCCTTGTAAACTGAGCTGCTAAGTTTAATTGATCTAAAATAATTTTATGTGCCGTTGTGAATCGGGGCCGGCAGTGTAGATTTATCTGTTGGCCTCAATGAGAACATAATAGTGTAGAGGTTTAGAGAGGAGGATATTTAATTATTGCCACAAAAGTGATTTATTCTGTGTTGACTTAAATTACAATGCTGTATTTGAGCTTTTGACACTTTAGTCAAAAGGGAAAAAGGTAGCAAAAATAAATAAGTGCAATAAACTTCCTCTTTACAATATGAGTTCATCTCAATGAATTTGTTACGAACATGCGCAATACATATTTTAATACTATAACACATCAAAATCAAAGACAGATTTAGCTATATTTGAAATTAGAAACAAATGGAGACATGAATGAGAGAGTGAATGGGTGAATGAGTGAGTGAGTGAGTGAAATGTTTGTTTCTTGTCAATAACTCCAACTAGTGCCAAGCATAAACACCTGTAAAATATTATTTATGTTATTGATATATTGGTGTAATTCCTTTTATCTAGACCAAACCTTTCCCCATGAGCACTCCACGCAACATGTAGGACCCACAATATATTTACTGTCTCTTGCTCAGAGAGGAAAGAGAGATCTCTATCAAGAGTACACCTTTTACTGGTGTATTTTATAAACTGGTATTTGCTGCATAAAACTCTACAATGAAAGTTGGTATGGATCACTGTTTTGCTTTTGTGAAATTCATCAAATGTAATTTTATTTGTAATGATGAAATGTGAAAGCATTCCGACCACTTCCAGTGTTTGAACTCTGCTCTGCTTTGAGGCTAGGTTAAAAAGTAATCTGAAATCTTGAAATCTCAATGCTTTCTTTCCTCATCCTCAATCTATGCAATCATGCCCTGAAGATAAATCTGTTCCCTGAATAAAGTACACACAACAAAAGATGGTTATAACTATAAGCTGCAAGAAATAAAAGGAAAGTTTGAGTACACTCTAACATAATTTAATTATTAATTTGTGATTTATAAACAGAGAATAATAAAAAATCTGAATGTTGTTTTTTCATAAAAACAACTATGCTATTAGCTTGCATATGAAAAAAATCTTTAATGATGATTAAATTAAATATGAGTTGTTTCTGTATTTTTCCAGTTATTGACTGTTTAGAAGAAAAGTTGTTTACACCACATGTATCCAGCACAGGGCCAAAGAAGTGCATTCAGTTTTCTGGAGATGACCAACCTCTGTGACTGTAAACGTATATAAAATGCATTCAAATCTGTTTTTTTTTTGTGAAATATTAGACATGTTGTAGATGTTTGTCACTTTTGCATGTGTGTGTGTGTGTGTGTGTGTGTGTGTGTGTGTGTGTGTGTGTGTGTGTGTGTGTGTGTGTGTGTGTGTGTGTGTGTGTGTGTGCTCAAGTACAAGGCTTTTATTTCAGTGTTAAAATGTTATTGATTTTATTAAAACAATAACCTTGTTTTTTTATTTTCGCCTTTAGCATTCTTTTTTAATGTGAGGTCCATGTGACCCCAAAGATAATGAGATTGAAATCTCTTTTTTATTTAGATACCTTCACATCAAGCCCAGTTTTTGTGTATGTTTAGATAGATAATTCAACAAAAGTCACAGAATCTCATCCCAGTCAGATGAAAGGAGTAATGTGTTTAAAGAGGGAAACATCAAAGTCAAAATAATTAATCTGATAATCAAAATAATAATTGTTTGTTACACTCTGGGTTTCCCATATGCATTTATGCACATGCAGACTTCAAAAATTGTGCTATAGAAATAAATGTATACATATTTAAAAGGGAAAAGACATATAGATTGCATTACATGTTAACTTGCTTCTGGTGCCCAAGACGCACAATAAACTTAAATCTGTCACGGTTCTGTCTCTGTTTCCAGTGTTATTAGTGTTCTAGTGGACAGAACCGTGGCACTACTCTCTCTCCTGTGTGTGTGTGTGTGTGTGTGTCTCATTAGTGTTTGCCCCGCCTCCTTGTTTCCCGTAATCATTCCCAGCTGTCTCTCATCACTACCTTCCCTCATGTGTTGCCTATTTAATCCTGGTGTGTTTGCTGTCCTGAGTCGCGTCGTTGTCTCACCATGTTTTGCCTTGTCCTACCGTTTCATCCGGTTTGGTTGCCTTCCTTGTGAGTTTGTTTATTTCTGTTATATTAAATACACCTTTCCCTGCATCCTGAGTCCTCCCTCATAGTAACGTGACAAAATCTGCCTATTTAAGTCCAGGTCATACTAAAAAGTGTTGTTGTGAAGAGAAGTGTGAGATACTGTTTGTGAATGTTGCTGGAACTATGGTTTTTAGGAAGCACCGGAACTATGTTGGTAACACCAGAACTTTCAACTATAGGTGGCTAACAATGCCTTCGGGAAACCACCCCAGTTTGATATCAGACATATATTGCGCTCTTGTGAACAGTCTTATCCATGGCTCGTAAGGGCTTCATCAAAAACTCCATAAAGAACGGTTTCCAAGGAAACAATATAAGAACTCAATCTTGGCTCCATGCCGGAGGTCTCCAACTCTCTCTGAGGGGGCTCAAGCCATTGCTTATTGGCCTTCCACCCATTCAGCCTGAGAAACAGCAAGCCGTGCAATTAAATTACAATCCCTCAGTCTGCTCACCAAAAGAATAAAAAAAGATGTTGAAGATGAAGACGAAGAGGAAACTTGTTTTGGGGGACTCAGGGTGCATGGATTACTGGAATGTATCAGACATTGGCTTTTACCCAAGCCTCAGAGCGATTGGCTTTGCGAATCAGAGATGCAAGATGCAGTGACCCAGCAAAGAAATTCAGAAGGCGACTTTAAAGGTGATAGATCAACCATTCTGCCCAAGGATAGGGCCTTAAACTTAAGGCCATTGTCATTGGTGCAGGTGCAAGACCTTTGATGTTTGTCATTTTAGTGACTCTGCTTTTGAATTCCATCAGCCGCTTTACATACTAATTAACCTGACCAACCACCGAAACAGATAAATGGACAACCTGGAAAGTGTGCAGGAGGCCAAGAAAGATCAGACAGTAAAAGCCACGTATGCTAATCGGGATGTTTGAAGAGGAAAAGCCAAAGGGTTCAGGTGAAACCTGCCTGACGTTCCTCTGAAGCAGACCACCAGGATCAGAGGGATCCACACAGGACAAGTTTGTTTTACCTGGTCCATCTCAAGAGCTTGAATGAGTTCTCATGATTTTCGTTTCATCTCAGAAACTTTTCTAGGAGAAACCAAAGCAGAGAAAAATTTGTGTTCAGGGCTTGACATTAACCCAGGTGTGTTTGAGCAGTGGCGAGTGCCACCACTGTATATAAAATCAATAAATATTTCAATTGTAGACTTTTAAAAAGAAATAATAAACTAAGTGTCGTCAAAAATATAAATGTTTCAATACATATCGATTCTGAAATATCTGAAAGGTTTTCCAATTCTCATTTTCCACAGAATAGACACACAATACCAGCTGTTCTTTCTGTGAGAGACACAAACTACTCCTCTCAAAAAAAAAGGCAGATCTTGGTGAGTATACAAGTAAACAGATGAGAAAGAAAAAGCATTTGTAACAGTTTAATGGATCAGTGCTTCAGGTCCTAATATTCCTGCTGCCAAATTATGAGATTGTGTAACAAATATCTATATGGCAGTGTAACAATGTTCAATGTTCAGGGAGGAAGGAGGCGGGAACCGGCAGATGTTTAAAGACTTTAAAATATAAATACAAAATGAAAGTAATGGCGGCAGTCGACTGCCGCCCACACAAAACACAACATAAATCCAGGCCTGGTCCTCTCTCGTCTTCCAATGTCGTCGCTCCTACTTTTATGCCTCCGCTCCTCCGTGAGACTCGAGACACCGGTGGCTTCGCAGGTGACGCTCATTCCCAATCACGCCACCGGCTCTCGTGACACACTCACATGTCCCTCGACCCCGCCCTGCTCGCCACAGGCAGTTTTTCCCCACTGTCAAAATCGTGGCAAGTGAACATGCTGAGAGCCTAATGACTGGAAAACCACAGTGGCTGGTGAGCAAAAAAGTAAATGTCAAGCCCTGATTCTGTTCATAATGTAAAAATGTATATATTTATGACATATGTGGGAAATATATGTGGATAGAATAACTCAAATAAGAATTTGATGAAATATCGAGATTATTTGAGCACAGTTTGTGACACTGATGTTTTCTGAAACTCTACAGGAGACCTGTGAGAAGTATAATTTCTCAATTTACTACTTAATCATGGTCATTTCAATAAGAAACCATTGAGATATTGGAGAGGTCTAGTTTTTATTTCTTTTGAGCATTTAGTAAACTCTGATGATATTGGTTAGACTAGTTGTTCACAATAGAAAAACTGGAGGCTCTCAGTCACACCTGAAGCTCAGCGGCACACCTTCCCCTTACAAATCACAACCACATGCTGTCAGCAGACCACAAAACACCCGCCAATCCCAGAAGCCCTCCACACACATGCACATAGACACGCCTGTTCCACAAGTAATCACCAATTACTCAAGAAAAGACTTCTTTGTCTGAGCAACTGCAGAAGTGTCTGCTCCCTCATAATGATGCTGCATTAGCTGGGCATTTACAAGTTCAGTATGACTCATTTTGAGCTGGATAAAGCACTAAGCAAGTTAGAATTAAGTTTATCTGCTTAGCTTTTCTGTGCATGCTCTATTTGAACTCAAATCTTTCGTGGAAACTGAAACAAAGCCTGTAATTTTAGACTGTTTTAATACAAGCTCTGATCATTAAAAGGAACTCAAGACTGCCTCTCTCCAACATCTTGCGCTAAAACAGTCAGTAGGCCCCAGAACTTATCCAAGACCATAACTCAAATGCCCAACAAATATATTTCTAAAACATAAACGTAGCTTCCCAATCCAGCTCTCGACTTTCATATTTAGCATGCTAAACCCCGATCAGTGCTTCAAGAATTAATTTCAAACCCAAAACCTCACATTTGATGATGGTAAGTTGTTGCTAATCAGGCTTTAGTGTCTTCCTGCACAAAATTGCTCTTTTAACTAAATAGCTCCCCCTAGTGTAAACTACAATTTCCCACTGGGAAGAATATGGAAAAAGGGCTTCTGAAAGGGAGCAAATTCAGATTAAGTGCAGTTAAGAGACTAATTGCATCAGGGAAGATGGACTCCATGACTGTGATGTGAAAAGATGTTAACTGTGGGCTCATGACATCACAAAAACTCTATTAATACAGCAATACTGTGAGCTTTGCTATTAGATAACACCATTCTCAATTCTTTAATTGGTTCACATGAATAGCTGCAAAATAAATAAGGCATCATAGGATCCCCATATTTACTTTGCAGTGTACATTACAAGTGTGACTAAACAATACTAAACATGACTGTGACAATTACGTTAATTTAATTGAAATGTGTTATAGTTTATATTTATTGTAAACTGAACTTAAAGTGTTTTATATGTAATTTCATTTGATTTGACGTAGCAGTTTATTAAAAATGTATTGCCTTTAATTGTAATAATTAATAACGCTACAGTTACATTTACACTCAAGTACTTTAAAGTGAAAAATGATTAAGTGCAGTTTTTAAAAGTCTGTTAAGAAATTAAATTGAAAGTGTACCTAACTGGCCTTTTATTTTATTTATATTAAATTATCTGCAAGTAAAGATATACATATAAACAATTCAGCACTTGTTTTCTAGACTGGTGTGCCAAAAGGTTACCAGTGTTATAAAATGCAATAAACCTGTCAAACTCAACCATGCAATTTTTGATGTAAAATAGTAAAGTAGTATGTAGTATTATAAATGCATTTGTAAACATTGCTGTACAGAAGTTTGAAATTGGTTTCTTGGACCTGAAACACTAGCACAGTATGCTACTTTCAAACCTTTGTGTGCTTGGCCTTTTGTGTCAAAAGTAACATCAACAAGTTCTTTCCTTGAGCTTTTTACATTTATGGTGGATAGGTGTTAAATATTTTGTTAACTCTATTTGCCAACAGAAGATTATGTTGAAATTCAACCAAGGCACAGTCAGGAGTGAAGATGAAGGGTGATGCAGGAGACTCAATAAAATGCAAGGTGACCTTATCATTTTTATCCTGCTAAAATACAAAGAAAAGTTACAGTGTGTTGAGCATTGTCCCTCGGGCGGACGTCTTATGCTCGGTAACACACACTTATGTTTAACTAGAGTAAAAAAAATAGATAGCAGTTTGCGTGAAGGTCAAGATCAGCCCAGTGTCTGCCAATGACAAGCTGGTGAACTTAAGGAACTCTAATTGTGCTTGCGGAAAGGATGTGTTCTGCAATGTACTGAATGATGTTTGTTACAAACAGGAGACCCTTCACAAACACAGAGTTAGTATTCATCTTATCTGGAAAAAGACATTACATACAGAAACATAGACAGATACAGGAGAGTGGGCATAGCAAGAGTAATACATAAACACACATACAATATTCTATTACAGTCTATTAAAGTCCCACTCCAGACATGGGTCTCTCTGCATACTTAAGGTTTCAATATTCACAATGTAAAACCTGCTGTAAAACACATGCCTGCAATATATTATTTAGCCACTCCCTGTAATAAAAAACGGTCTTTTTTTGCATTTTCTTGACATTGTTTTTCCATTATTTTCTCTTTAAACATTAATCAGTACTTTTTTTTGGGCCACCCTCTCTTTCTCTCTGCTGCTTAAAGATTTAAATGTTGCCCCATCAGGATCTGGCTCGGGCTGTTTTGACAGGGCTCAGACAGGAAAATGTTTGGCAAAAATCTGCTGAATTAAAATTTTTCCTCCTTCCCATCCCATTAACAGGAGATTGCTGGGGCTGCAGTTTGCAGTTCTCAGAGAGAGTGCTGAATCTGGCCTTTGCAGGCTCTCGGCTGTTGATAAAGGAAGTACCCCAGTGTTAAAGAATTCCTCCATTACGCCTGCTTAGGATTTAACCACACACACGCACTAAACCTTGGCCCCCTGTACAATAGGCCTTATATCAAGTATTTTAAATATGTTAATATAATATTTAGTAAATCCATTATTATGTAAAAATATTAAATCCACCCATGACACTACACCTGTCCTAACCTCATACGTTGTATCTATATGGAAGAGTCATTTGATTTAATACACAACCTATAATACACTAACCTAAAACCACCAGAGAAATTTCCTATAATTATCTTTATTGAAACTTGAAAATTATATATGTATTTATCAACGAGAGAAACATCTAAACAGATCTGTGTTGCATGATTTTGTTAAAATGACAAAAATTATGGATTTATTTATGTGGCCAGCTACATCCATGAAATGACAGTAGGTGTTGAAGGATCTCATACCCACTAAAGTAGTTCTTGTGATTCACAGAGAGTAATGAAAAGCACAGACCCATGCAGAGGTCTTAGATGAGAAGACTAACAATGCAATTATACACACTCTTTTTTTACTCCACAAACACACACACACACACACACACACATATATAGTATATAGTACTGTGCAAAAGTCTTAGGCACATTAGTATTTCCCCACCTTTTGTTGTAGTGAAATATACCTTTTGCCATAAATTGTAATAATGCAGTGAGATTCTTGTAAGCACAAGGAGTCTGACAGCAGCCGGTGCTCCACACGGAGATCTGCTCTCACCATCATCGAGTCTGTCTGAATATACATGGAGAAACTAATCCTGAAGAACTGTGGCAACATCTCCAAGACGCTTGATGAAACCTTCCTGCAAATATACAGGACTGAAATGTTTAGGCACTTACAGTATACAAAATACTGTAAATTGAGGATGCGTTAAAAAATAATACCATTAATAGATTTTGAAATAGCGTATATGAACTAAATCAAATCAATATTTAATGTGAGTGTCCACATTTTGCCTTTAAAACAGCTTTTGTCCATCTACACTTGCACAAAGCTTTGCATGAAGGTAAGTTAGAGTATGTTATTATCCTATGATTATCTTATGATTATTCTTACGATGTCCACAGAATTTTTGGCGTCATTACTCCAGTTTTCAGAAATCATGCTAATATTGACTAATATGTCTTCTTATCATCAATGTTGAAAACAGGTGTGCAGCCTAATATTTTTGTGAAAGTTGTGATACATTTCTTTCTATGCATTCTTTAATCAATAAAAGCTCAAAAGAAAGTAACATTATAAATGTCTTTACTGTCACTCTTGATCAATTTAATACATCCTTGCTGATTAAAAATATACAGTGGAATCCGGTTATGTCGACGGCCTCGGGGGTTGCAAAAAGGCATCGAGATAACCAACAGCCAATATGGAGATTTGTTTGATGAAGAGATCGGCATGCTATAAAAATGTACTTACAATGTATATGTTTGCTAACAATAAAAGGCATATGTGCACCAACTAACAGCAGATATTTACCAGTATATAATAAAAACACCTTCCATTCTCCATACAAACCTTTAATTATATTCTCCAACATTTCAAACACATAAACACATTCACTCATAACACAGTCATTTCGCTTGGACACAGTTCTGAAAGTATTGCACACGCGGTTATTATAGTTTCTTTAAAAAAGTCTGACATGCTTTGTTGCTTTTTGCCTTTAACGGTCTGCTTGAAAACAAATGCTTCTAAGCTTCTATCAGTAACGACGTCTTTGTCGATCTCAATGTAATCTGGGAACTCCTTCGCCTCTGTAGGTGTGTAATCTGCGTTGTGTAATTTCGTAATCACTCTTGAACACCAGCATTCGTCCCATCAATGTCGTTTATTGGATCGCTGGACTAACTCAAATAAGTTTGAGGACTCTGAAGCAATGAAAACAGCGTGCGCAGCAATACACAACGCGCTGTGAAAGAAAGAGAAGATTAACATAAAGAAAATAATTTCAAAGAAGTAAAATAATCAACAAAACATTGTGTATATCCCAAAAGTGCTCGAGGTCACAATTATATAACATGAAATCATCAATTACACAACATACTTCAAAATCACAATCTGACTGCAAATGCAAAGTGGCCGGAAGGACCGGAAAAAACAAAAATGGTCATGGCATGAATGGCAAACTCGGCGCATGCGCAATGAACTAGGTACTATCTTTAGCCACGGGATTGAGATAACCCATGTGAAGTGGCCAATTTGTCCCTCGTTTGTGCTCGAGATATTAGGGCTCGGCGACATATAAGAATCGACAACCAATAAGAAAATGCTAAGACAATGAGGAAGTTTGGCGATTCCACTTCAAAAACGTCGACATAATAGGATTGGCAAGTTAACCGAGGTCGAGATAAATGGATTCCACTGTACTTTTAAAATAAATAAATAGAATAGTACTGTATATAAATGTGACTGTCAAAACGAGATATACTGGAATTGAAACACTCATTTGAAAGTATAGTATTTATAAGAACAGTTAAATAAGAACTTAAACTGAATGCATGCTATAAAGCCTACAAATAAAAAACGTTCTATTTGTCAAAAGACGCATAAAAACAATATTATTATATTTTTTATTTGATTTTTTTATCATATACTATTTGAGTTTGAATTCAACATAGAACCATTTGTTTTCTTAGTGTGAAGAAAGTTTTAGAAATCTAAATACCTCTACAAATACCCTGGACATATCATTTGAATTTCTCAAGCAACAACAATAATACAAAAATAAACTGTATTTTTAAGAAAGCCAACATTTGCCAATGTGCTACAAAAAACAACAGCATAGAAGTCCATAGCAAGACTCTGAAGAGTTTTGTTCTTTGCATGTCACCCTTCCTCACATTTTCCTCAGAGTACTCCTGATGTGTTTTGTGTGTTTCTTTCCAGCATTGACTGGCCGTCTTGTAATGTGGCCTTCGTATGGCAGGTACATTCTGATCGCCTTGTGTCAGGATACAAAGGTTTGCCATCTGTAGCTAACCATATCAATTAATCAGTGGACTCATTAGAGTAGGAGGTGACCCAAGGGCAAGGGGAGTCCTTGCACAGTGGCAGGAGTGTGAACCAGATCCAGTGGCAACATTATTAAGAGACTGGCAGCTAATGAAGGTGACAAGAGAGGAAGGCGGCAAAAAAAGTCATTTACCAAGAGAGATATCAATCCCATGAGCTGCAAGAACAGTGAAATTGAAGATATAGATCCCCTTTATGGGGATGAAGGGAAATGCGGGATAATTTCCCTGATAAACACGCCGCTGACATTGCCATATAAACGAGTGTGGATTTATCCCTGCGGAGGCAGATGAGATGACTGCGGTTCGGCGGTCCTGGTGAACTCATAACAGCACTGGCAGGCAAAATAAAAATCAACAACTCGGCAAGGCGCTGATAGCAGCCATCCATTCCTCGCAAATTGAACTGTCACCTTTAGTGTCACTTTTCCAGCCGAGCAGATGAAAAAGACAACCGCATGGCGGTAATGTTCCGCAAAATTAATTCCTGGTGGGAGAAAATGACGTGGAAACATCAAACAGATAAAGACTCTCTGTGTGGAAACAGTCTCGCAGGGCCTGTTTATGTCTGTAGTGATCTATTCAGCAGCCCTCCTTTGTTAATATGACAGGGTTTGTCATCCATCCCTAAATAAATGTAGATAATTTATCCCCTGGGAAAGCATGCAATGTCAGCAAAACTAACGACGGCTTATTCTGCAAATCACGCTGACTGTGCCGATAACGGGTCATATGATCAAACTCATTTGGAACGACAAATGGCAGTAGCTCTAATACGTTGCGTATCCCGGTCAGTAAGCAAGAATGAAAAAAAACACACAAATGATCATACTGGTGCATAAATGAGGTACTAAAACACAAGCAAATGCATAGAGAAAGCATTTATATACATGTATTGTCTCATCACAAGCCAAAATCATAGTAACCTTTGTGAAACAGCAGCGTGTTTATTTGTACACTTGTAATCTTAAAATTAAATTCCACCTAGTTTTGAGTCAAGTCAAGTCACCTTTATTTCTATAGCGCTTTTTACAATCAAGATTGTTTCAAAGCAGCTTTACAGAGATAACAAGAAAATAATGCAACAAAGTTTATTTTGCCTGAACAGCAGCTCTAGAAAAGCAGGCCAATAAATAATGTTGATGAATGTGAAGTGTTAAGTTTCCTTATGAGAGTACACTTTCATGACTTTGTTTCTTAACACACCGAAGTACACTTTATAGAGTTTTACTGTTTTAATAATCTTTTGTCATTTCACATTTAAAAGACAACAGGAGTAATTATGAAACTGCATGCAAGTTCGATCCAAAAAAAGTCACTAAATTTCAGATAAACATTTAATTTGTAATACATTTTCATTTAATTGCCATTAAAAGAAATTAAGCATCTGAAAATAGTACATAGTGCATTATTGTCACAATGAATACTCTTTTAAAAAGTAGAAGACAACTGCAAAAAAGTGCAGCAGCATTTAACCATCAACATTATAAAGAAAAGGTAAATAACTGCCATATAGCATGTAAATTGCATGGTACGTCAATATTTTATATAAATAGGTTACATTTAAAAAAAAAGTTTGTACATTTTAAACCTTTTGTTGCTGTAACTGTCAGAACGGCTATATATATATATATATTTTTGTGCGTCATCTGTTGAATTACATTTAAAGGACATTCTGCTACTTTATGTTATTAATTACATGTTGAAAGTATTTGTGTTCAAAAGCAACATATAACTGCACCTAAAAGCTGTGGAAAGTGGAAGTATGTGCCTGTACTCTGGCTATAGTTGTCTATATAAGACTCTTTCTCTCACATTCACACACATACACGCTAGTCCTAATCCACTTAAATATTTATACAGATTCCTATTATTCTATTAACTATTCATTGATTTATAATTTAAAAGATTTATACTTGGCACTTAAAAACTGCTAGAATGACTTTCACCTATAAGAGATGTCAGGGGCCATTTATTTCTTGCGAATGTCAAATCTAGCCCCCTCTGCCGCTCAATTCCAAGAGATCGACATGCTTGGAGTCCATTTTCAATATTCATGCTGTTTGGCTGTTGTGCTGAGTAGCTTTGCCTATGGCAGGCCATGCTTAGTTGATTCTGGCTGTCGTTCTACAATGAAAATGCATGGCTGTGCCCAGTCTACTAGCTCCACTTATTGATTTATATCTAAAACAAGATCTTTTCCCTCTCACATGCGTTCACAGAAGCTAACGCCCACGTCACGCTCCTGTGCTCTCCATATCTCCTGTGCCAGAGGACAATGTGATGGCTGCAGCAGAAGGGCAAATCTTTACACCCTCATTTATAGGTTTTATCATATGTATATTCTGTAAAGCAAACAGCAGGTACTATGCCATGATAAACACGACATTGTTAAAAGTGATATTCTACAAATAAAGAATAAATTTACGAGTAAACATTAAAGCGATTCAAGTTCCTTTATGTCTAAATGACTTTATATATCCATTACATATTGGGTCAAACCTTTCAAAAACAAGTCTCTGCATTGTTGTTTTAATGTGGGTTATTTTATGCTTATTTTAGAGGTTTTAAATATTTACATTTTGTATTGTGACATTTTCAGATTTTGGTAAGCACATTCCACATAATCCTGTTTGTGATGTCATGCTTTTCTGGCCAGTGCTCAGGAAGATTAAGATGATTTTATTAACGCACTGTTTTATGCAAAATAATAAGGAGATTATAGGAACACACATGATAAATGCAAACCAAACAATACATTAATAGGAGATGTTTAAAAGCAACTGAAACACAGAGATTAAATACACAGTAGAAACAAAGGAAACTCAACAAAGGCAGGTGTCGCATACTGATGCTGAGTGCTGGTGCAGAGACTGAGACTGAGAACTCGGAGAAACGAAACTGCAGATATCAGTTTTATTTACAACCGAAAAGCAGAAGACTTTGAATTGAACTGAAAACTAGAACTGAAAACGGCACTCATATAGTGCAAGCACGGAAGGATCAAAGGAAAGCATCCACACACATGGCTAAACGACACATAAGCAACGTTTAAGACTGACAAAGACAAGGGAACACAGGAGGGTATAAATACACATGAGGCAAATAGGAAACAGCTGACAGGACTTTAGGTGAGGGATTAGACAGACAGGGAGCGTGGAGGACCTGGAAGATACATAAAGGGACCTGGAAGGGAACAATGACAAGAAAAGACCGTGGGTGGGAATGAGAAAAGACAGCAGGTGGGAATGAGGAGTAATTCAATTGGAAAGCATGACAAGCAGCCAGCAGCCATATCGCCCTGTAGCCTAAGACTGGTTGCCCACTGAAGCTAAGCAGGGTTGAGCCTGGTTAGTACCTGGATGGGAGACCTGGGAATGACTGGGTTGCTGCTGGAAGTGGTGTTAGGAGGCCAGCAGGGGGTGCTCACCCTGTGGTCTGTGTGGGTCCTAACACCCCAGTATAGTGACGGGGACACTGTACTACAACAAGCACCGTCCTTCAGATGAGACGTTAAACCGAGGTCCTGACTCTCTGTGGTCATTAAAAATCCCAAGGATGTCCTTCGCAAGAGTAGGGGTCTAACCCCGGTATCCCTGGCCAAATCTGCCCGTTGGCCTTGGTCCATCACGGCCCCCTAATCACCCCCCTACATTAATTGGCTTCATTGCTCTGTCTCCTCTCCTTAGCTGGTGTGTGGAGCGTTCTGACACAGGTTGCTGTCGCATCATCCAGGTGGATGCTGCACACCGGCGGTTGAGGAGATTCCCCCCCCCCTCCCAAGCGCTTTGAGCTTGGTAAAAAGCGCTATATAAATGTAACTGATTATTATTATTATTATTACAAGTAGCAAGTAATGAAAATACCGCAAATAAGAAAACAGGGAAAATCTAACCAAATCACAAAAGAAATAAACGTCACTGACGTTAGGGGTTAGGGTTTGGATTGAGGTGGAGCCGGAGGGAAGATATGGCCGAAAGGGCTGGAGGGACAAGGCGCAGCCAAACACCTAGAATGTGGCGTATGCAGAGTGACTACTGTCCAAGGCAGAGTTGGAGAGACAAGGAAGACCAATGTATCAGTGAGGAAGATAGTCCCAGGTGGAGTCAAGGGGCGAGGAAGCAAGGTGGCGCTGACTGGTCGACAGGCTGAGGTCGAGTGATGGGCTCAGAGGCCCAAGGGGATTCACTTGCCAAGGAGACCAAAAGAACCAAGGTGGATCTGTGCAGCAAAGAGGACTAAAAAGAGAAGGAGCTGAGGAACTGAAGGGAGCCTGTGGAGACGGGAGCAGGCTGTGTTAGGTAGAGACAGTGGAGGTGAAGGAGGCTGAGTGAGATCAAGGAAGGACAATTAGACCTGTCTGAGACCAGCTTCAGAAGACCTGGAACCGGGCGGGACTAATAAAGTTTTAATGGAGACTTGGAACTGGTTGGGACCAGGAAACCATGGCAATGGGAAACTGTGAGGAATAACCTTTTCTCTTCCATTTCCTCATAAAATAAAACAGGCATAGCTCAGTCTCTGCAGTGGGAGTGTAGGTGGGGTTCCCTCCTTTTCCTTGTATTCCACAAGCAGCCCCACTGGGATGGACGATGTTGCCCGCTCATGTACCTAGTAGTACTCTCTGTCGGGCTCTGGGTCCAGGGCGATTATTTACTCAGGCATTGTCTCTGGCATTCCAGCAGGCACTTTTTCCATGAAGCTAGTGTGAAGCCGCTGACTGGGATCTGGGACAGGAATGGGCTGAGTGGAGTGACGTTTCTCCTAGTATGCAGTTTGCTCTCATTCCAATTTACCTGGTCACACAGTTCTATAAAGTCCTTAATAAAAACCTCCAGGCGCCATCATCCCTGATATAGGAACAAAAGTCGGTTCTCTGGTGGGAGTGGAACTGTTGCCAGATATATTTAAGGTCTGCTCTTCTGTCACACTTTGCAGGTCAGTGAAAACAGAGACAAGGGAGATTCAATTAATACAGTTTATTAATTATCCAAAATACTCACAGAAGATCACAGGATGAATGCAAACCAAACTGACCAAGAATCACAGATTGAATCGCAGAGATTACTGAAACTCGAAGACAGGTGAAAATGAGAAGTAATTCAATTAGAAAGCATGATGAAAATGAAATGAAAGAAATGAAAATACAGCCAATCAGAAAACTAAAACCAAAACCAAAAATCAAACCAAATCACAAAAGAAACAAACTTGACACTGGCACTTGCTAATGGAAAAAAAAATTTGCATTACGTATTAATTTATTTATGTTATATTAAACTAAGATATTGATAAATAGCTCTAGCATTTGTTGTAGCTTTATTTTAATTAGAATATTATCATAATAAGAAAAATCTAAAAAAGCATCTGGTGTTGCGGTAAAGAGAATGAGGGCAACATTTGAACTGAAGAGTTGGATCCATTCCAGTTAATGACTTGTAACTTGAGTTGAATTTGCAATACTTCACAAGAAGTTGTATAGTAATTGTAATTACAATTATAGGAAGTTTTGTAAATGCATTCTGGGAAATTAAATTCTGGTTCACTAGAATGAACGTGAAGTATGCATGTTTGCAAGTATGCAGGTTTTGACCAAGCATTCAGATAAGCTTGCCCAACTGTCTTTCAAAGCTTTTCCTTTTCAGTTAAAACGTACACTAATTGCAATTAGATAGATTTCTTTCAATTTGAATTTATTACTTTAAATTCAATTCTGCTTGAGTAATGCATCCTACCTTATGTCAATTTCTGGAATTTAAAAATAAAATCTCAATTCATTTGTAAATGGTGCAAAGTCTTGCAAAGCAAATCTTATCTAACATAATCACTGTGTTTTAAATATGTTTAGATGTTTTTACTGGATTAAGAAAACAATTTTTTCCAGAGCAAACAATAACTTTTTATTAAAGAACTAGAAAAAAACGAGAAGACTAGGAAGCCTACTTAATATAAGAACAGGAAGTGAGTAATTTGTTCTCTCATTTGAGAACTTGAAGGCGGACTCTGTGCCAGACTTTAGCTGGATTCATCATAATTCCCTTCATTTGAATCAAAACGCCAGAGAGAAGGAGAAAGAGGGAAAGTGAAAGAAGAAAAGGAGAAGTGGAGAGGGCCAGGGAGCCTGCAGAGAGCAGATCAGAGTACTGAAAGGAAACATGTTTTCTTATAAGTCCAGTGAGTGACAAGGAAACCATTAACACACGCCGTCAGTGGAAGGGATTACGCCCCGCGCATGCTTGGCTATTATTCAGCCTAATTAAGTCTTTTGGCATGATTTCCCAAGAACAAAGCGAAAGGGGGAGCAGGAACAGCTTAATAGCTTTGGGGTGCCTGGATTCCAAAGAAGAGATATTAATATGCGCCTTCCTTTGGCATATTATTTTTTCAGAGTTTATTAATCCCCTTTTTCACAAACCACAATATATGCTGCAACTCCCAGAGTTACTGACTTCTTAAGATGATTCTAATGCAAACCATGTGCTCCTTCAATCAGTGTTTTAAGAAAAAAAATTTAATTCTATCCTTCCTACTTATTTCTACGTATGACATAAAGGTTAGTGTAACTAAAGCTACTTAATTCACTTTAAATCTAAGTTTGGGGACTGTCAAAATTAATATAATAAGCTGCAATATATTAGCTTGCTGTCAATGTAAAATTAAATTGCATGTCTTTGGCTTGGCAAAAGTATTTTAATAGTTAAAATGATTCACATACTGTAATAACACAGTTACAACATGCCAACATATTGTCTTCTGTTTCCATTACAGCTTTTCTCCCAAGTAGTGTTCATCTTTTCAGCTATTCTTTCATTTAGTTCTGTGTCAAATGTAGTTTTTATCATATTTAGTCAACCTTGCCCTGTTCTTGTTTAGTCAAGTTTAGTCAACTAAATGTCAATAAAGTTCTAGTCAATGAAAACTTATAGTCACACATTCGTTGTGCTGCATAAGTTAAATTGTTAATCCCGATTATTTTGCTCAAACTTAGAATCAATTTTAAGTCAAAATGTATTTTTAAATTTCATTAGAATTATTGCACTTTCATCTGTAAGCAAAAAAAAAGATAACGTCAACTCATATGCATGATTTGTTTGACCTCATCTAGTTTCCTGATTTATTTTAGGGTCAGCAAACAGCACAAGTGGCTCGTGATAGAACATATCCAATGACACTTTACATCCTCCTTAAATTAACCAAAAAGATTTGTGAAAAAAAAATGAATGACATGACATCTTCTTGTCATATTATGGTAACAGAGCAGGGAAAGATCTGTACAACTGCAATGCATCACGAATGAAAGAAATTCCTTGTGCCGCAGGAGTGAATCCGCAGTATCTCTCTCAAGCCATTAGACCTGAAACCCCTGCAGCTGAGTGCTGAGAGAATGAGTAGACATGATCTCCGATGCACAGACACACAGCGGATATGATGAGACATGGCTAATGGAGCAGAATGCCAAAGACCTCAAGAGACACTTAGAACAGAGGGAGAGAAGACAGAGGGGAATCTTTGGTGAATGTAGTGCCACAGTGCATGTGATGTTATGAAACTACAGTAATCAGTCTTATTATATAAGCAGCTCAAGTCATAATACATATTGGTGATAAGTATTACAGAAATTCCAATACGATAATTATCATTATCAATAAAGTATTTACAGAACAATAGCTTGACAATAGCTGTTTTGTCAATAATAAATATGTTGTAAGTAATAAATGTTTAGATTCAAATATGCACAGATGATTTAAAAATAATGTTCCTGATTTATATTTAAAAACATTGTTACTATATCTAAATAGATAATAATGTTATTGTAATGTCATTATTATTATTATTATTATAAATACTACTAATATGTGCAGGTAAACATTCTTAACATGCCATAACAATTCCCTGTGGATTGTATAGTGACGTCATCTCTAAACTTCTGCTTTAGAATACAATAAATTCTACAGTATTCAATAGTATTCTACATACATTTCAATTCATTTACACACAATTCATGAAGTGATTCATGAATAGTGCGCTGCCGCAGAACAAACCACAGCAGAGAAACATATCTCGTTCTCCCTAGAAATATTGCCACTTCAACTCGCTTCTGGCTTAATTCAGCTTCTTATTTAGATTTAGAATTGAAAAATAAAGAGAGAAGGTGAAATCTGTGAAAGCATCTTTTCTTTGAAAACAGTGGCTCCCAAAAGAATTTGGACATTAAGCTACACTTCGATTGTTATTGTATTTGAGTAAAAAAAAGTTGCATCTGGAAACAAATACATGTTCTCAGAACTATTTTTCTTTGGGTCACACTATGGTTTAGGGTTCAATTATCACTCTATTAACTAACTATTAACTATGAATTTTGCCTCAATAAATTCCTAATTACTGTTAATTAATAGCTAGTAATGTACTTGTTTAGTTTAGATATTGGGTAGGATTAAAGATGGAGTAGGAGTAGTCAGTTCCACTCAAGTTCATATACCAGAGGAATCGCAGGTGTAGTTAAAGTTACATCTGGTTGGATATTTTGTCATCTAATCCAATAACATTCAGACATTTTAAGCTTTGCTTGTGTCGCATCTACGACACCAAAAATGAGCTCAACCTGTGCTTTCTCTACAGAGTTTGATACAGTACATTTCAGTGGAATTACCATCTCTCCTTGCCCTAAAGCGTGCAAAATGGTGTGACCAGTTAAAAGCAGTCACACCAATAACGTTAGTCTCAGACTTCAGCCTCTGGATCTATAGGCTGCCACTCGAGCACATACATTTTTAATTTGCCCTCGCTCTCATTCTGTCCCTGTCTCTTCCTCATTCCTTACCCAGGCCTCTGTTTAGAGCCTAATTATCCTTTGCCTTCTGTTCAAGACTCTCTTAAATGTGATAAAAAACAGTCACTTCCAAAGCAAACTAGTTCTTAATTTTCCCTGACAGGCTCCTTTAAACATGTGGGCAGAATGCACAGTCTAATTGAAAGCACATTCCTATTCCAAACAAATTAAGCACAATTAAGGCCTCTGAGTTATGAGTATCTATCATGATGAGATGTTTTTGTAAAAATCACCACATTTAGATCAAAGTCGGCCAAACCTTTCCTTAATAGCCTCATTAGAGTCCTCTGCAATGGGCTTCATAAATACAGGGCCAGCGAGTTTCATTTGGGAATTACTCTAAAAGAGGACCCTAAAACTAATTGTTTCCACATTTCCATAAAAGCTTCATCTGTTTTAGGTAGAAGCATAACGAGATTTTTTTTTCTGTCCTTTCTGTCTCTTTGTGGCATATAATTCAATGGTCGTTTTATCTAAACCATGATTTACTCATTCTTTTGAGACCATTGTAGGATGTTGCTAGAAACAGTGAGAAGAAAATGAAAAACGAAAGAAGTGCAAACATTTTTAACAAGCCATAACAATGACCTCTGCACATCATCAAGAATGAACACAAACAAATCAGTCGTATCGTGACATCATCTCTAAACTTTTGTTTTGTCTAAAGTACTTAAAGTGATTCATGAATAGTGTGCTGCCGCAGAACAAAACCACAGCAGAGAAACATATCTCGCTCTCCTAGCAAAATTGCCACTTCAGTTCAGTTCTGGTTTAATTCAGCTTCTTATATGTGAAAGCACACTTTATGTCTGATATATTTTTCCAATTTTGAGGGGCATTTTAATGCTTAGATGCAAAATGGAGGTAAAGACTTCTGAACGTGCAAACAGATAGCACATTTAGAACATAGGTTCAGAACATTCACAGCTGTTTTGGCTACGAAATAATTCAATTGTACAAATTACTTTAAAAAAAGCATACAGCATATGTAGCATTATTTATGAGCTGATTAAAATGCAAAACAGAAATAAAGTCAACATAAAATAAAAATGTAACATTGCAAGTTTTGTTTGTACTCGTTATCCACAGAAAATAATAAAGATTCCCATTCAAGGGAACTCGCACTGCATCTAAAACGCCTGGGGAACGTGTAGTCTCGTGAAGCACTGTAAAATCAAAAATGATTGTGTGAATGATCGTTGCAGGTCGGTGACGTTATGATCCAGGATCATATGAGGGTGCCAGAAACCTTAAGCGGCAGCTTTGAGTGTCTTCAGCAAAGCTCTGTGTTTGTGTGAAGCTACCAGCTTCAAGTCAAGTCAAGTCACCTTTATATAAATATATATAGGACTTGAAGCTGGTTGACCTGTGTGTGTGAAACAAAAAGTATATCTTTCCCTAAAGAGACAAGGGACTTCCAGACATTTGATATTATATACTATGGCGAACTAACAAGTTCATTCAAGTGTGTGCTTTCCCTGCTCCGGAAGGGTTACACACCGTCATATTTAGACTTGTTTGGAGCGAAGCAAACACGGTTACTATCTCAGCCTTTACCAGGCAGATCTGATTTCCGAAGCTTGGATCTGGAGGCACGCTCTAAGGCAGTTACTTCTGGCCAGGCAGAGGCACTGGCACTGCAACAATCCAGCTCTGAGGAGTTGGACAAGTTTCTCCTTCCTCTTCATAAGAGCGTCCTCCTGGATACGCTTCTCTCTCATCTATGCCTTTTCGGTGACTCAGGCCACGTCCACACGAAGCCGGTGCATTCCCTATCCGATCATAAACGTGTAACTAATAAGAGTGTAACTAATAAGAGAAATATCAGCGTCCACCCGAGACCACTAAAACCGACTGAAAATGGTGTGGTATATATGCCAGACCAGTATGGGGCGCTGTAATTCTGCCACAGATATACACTATACACGGAGAAGAAGACTTTGAGCATGCGCATTGTTGTTGCTGTCCAGTGTTGCCAGATTGGGCGGGTTGATGCAGCCGACACGTGATGTGATGACATCATCGGTTCACAAAAAATATACGGATTGGCTGTCCACACGAGACCGCAAGGGTGTCGGATTCAGATCTATCCGCTTTAGGACCCGGATCCGTGTGGACGAAACGCCAATCCGATAAAAAATTTATGTGGATACAGTGATACGCGTCTCCGTGTGGACGGGCCCTCAGTCAATCTGTCGTCGAGAGGTTTCAATAGACTGCTAGAAAGCAGGTAATTATTGCCCCATCACCCACAGCCTCACAGCTCTTCCCTTAGGGCTTCTCAAAAGAAGGGCGTCGCAACCCACTACCCCCCAAAGTATTGCTTTCAGGCTCAGCCCTCTGGCAAGAGGACGGATCTGAGAACTGTCCTCGACCGCCAAGAAGGCCCAGAGTAAAAGGTCCTGATGCTGTGTGCACAAGGCCTCACATAGGCAATCTTCCCCAGCTGCCGTCCTCGAGTTGGATTGCTCTGGGGGAGTCGCTCCCTTCGAGAGGGGTCCTAGAGCATCCACCCCAGGTGTACCCCAATTAACCGCTCTTCAAATACCAGAGGCCAGCCTTGAGAGGCTGGTTCGGTCAGTAAACTTTCTGGTCACGTGTATGCTTGTATCAGATGCCTCCTAATGGGTTCTGCACACAATACTATGGGTATTTTATCCAGCAGTTCCAAATCTCCATCCAGGAAGCTCAGCAGGTTCACCTCCGTGAGGAAGACTTACCTGTATCAGGGACTTCCTCTTTGGCCTAGTTCTATCACCCCACATTTTTACCAATATTTGGACGCAGCACTATCCCCACTCTCGATGACTAGCTATTCTCCCAATCGCCATTCTAGCGGTTTGAAAAGCAAGCTGTCGTTCTTGCACTCTTGAAAGAGTTGGGGTTGAGGTTGAACCTAGAAGAGTGTGTCTCCTCTGGATCAGTGTCGATGTCAGCATGGCTTCCTCTGTGCGCATCGATGCCATCCTTTCAGCTATCAAGAGCTTATAATAGGCCAGGCACCCACTGCTAGCACTCTCACAGCACTGTATCTCAGGAAAGCGGCTCCCAATCTTGCTCCACTTGGGTTGCTGTACCTGAAATCACAGCAGTGGTGGCCAGAACCAGTGGAGTTTTTTTTCACCAAGGGGTAACCCCGTTTCCGCACTATCAAGGTCAGGAGGTGTGCCTATGCACCTAAGGTAGTGGAGAAACCCTGATTCTAGGATCCATATTGGAGCTCCTTGTCGATGCATTATGCTATCGACAGATGCGGCTTGGGAGGGATCCTGAGCGACCCACATCACTCCGCCCAATATGTGAGGACTATCCTCCTTGTGTAGAGGGCTACGAGCAAGAGGTCCTGACGCCAAGTGCACCCGACCTCCATCTGGTGATCTTCCTCAGTTGCCGCCTGTGAGTTGGGTTGCTCTGGGGAGTCGCCCCCTCCTAGAGTTTTCTTGGAGGTTCCTAGACTGGAGAGTTTCTGATCGTGTATTTATGCCCACCAGACACCTTCCAATGGGTCCTGCGGTCCCAGGGACTCCCAGAATGTGGGAGTAAGCATCCTGTTGAGGCAGGGGCCGAGGACACTTGGGAGACTCTGATGAATCTCTCTCTCCCATCCAACCCCTCTTATGTCAGGGTTCTGTCACTTTAGTTTGGGATCCTAGTGTGTTAGCTGACAGAGCTCTGACACTGCCCCTTTGTTGTGTGTTGTGATTGTGAAACCCCGGCCATCTTATTCCCTCATTTCCCTTAATTGATCCCATCTGTCTCTGCTCATTACCTTTCCTCATGTGTTCCCTATTTGATCCTGGTATGTTTGCTGTCCTGTGCCGTGTCGTTGTCATTTGTTGGATTTCTTCCCATGGTTGTTCCTGTTGGTTTGTACTTGTGTTTCCTAGCTCCCTGGTTTATGTTCAGTTGTTATCTTAGTTATGTATTCCCCCTCGTTTGTGTTTCTTTTGTGTGGTTATGTTAATTTATTTATTATTAATAAAGCCTTCACTCCTGCATTTGAGTCCTCCCTTGTACGATCCATGACATCTTAGGCTAGAAAATATGTTCCGGATATGGACGAGGCTGTCCGTACTTTTCCCCGATCACCCAGCTGGATGGTACATCTTTTGGTACATCTTTTTTCCTCTATGGCTTGAGGTGTATATGCCCTCTCCCTCCTTTCATGATCATGTCCAGGACTTAAGAACAAGGTCATTCCTGTGTGAGCAGGATGTCCACAAGGTCTACATGGGTGTCCACTATGTCCACAAGGTCTCCTTGTGGTATTGGACCGACCAGTATCTAAACATAGTTTGAGAAGATGGATTGCATATGTTTGTGCTGTAGCAGGCTGGTCTTCCCCGCACACATTCCAGAGGTTCTACCAGCTTGACCTCTACTCCAATCCAGGAATGAGGGTGCTCTCATAGTGAGCTGCGGCCGGTGTCACTGAGGTGGCATTGGTACATCGTTTCCCAAACGTTTAGATCAGGGGTGCCCAAACTTTTTCCTATGAAGGGCCAAAAAACAAACTTGATTGAGAGCCGCGGGCCAAAAGTAAATTTTGCATCATATATCAATCTGTATTACATTAAAGGTGTTACGGGTTTATTTCATAATATTTAAAATAAATATAAAACA
The DNA here is from genome assembly GCA_037043235.1 of Rhodeus uyekii. Classification (NCBI taxonomy): domain Eukaryota; kingdom Metazoa; phylum Chordata; class Actinopteri; order Cypriniformes; family Acheilognathidae; genus Rhodeus; species Rhodeus uyekii. Next base: position 958,115 of record JAWRVZ010000206.1, read on the forward strand.
ACTTTAATCTGATTAACTAATGCAGTTTTATTTGTAAAGCTTTGCATTTTAATGAACAATTTAAATGGGCAACAATCCCCAAGTGTTCAATGTACAATACAGTTCAATGCCTATGTGGTTGCAATGTCAGTGACCTAATGAGAGATATGAAGCTGGTCCTTATTTTTCAGAAGTTTTTCAAGATTGGGCAGTAGATGACTCACAGACAAAGACAAGATATTATGTAGGTGATAGTCAGTTATTTGGCTTCTTAGTTTACTCTTGTTCAAGTTTATCAGACTAAAAGTCTGCTCGCAGAGGTACAGTAATCCCTCGTCACTTCGCGGCCTCAGTGCATCGAGAATTTCTCAAAAATAAAAGTTAAAAAATACCGCCATGTACAGCTGTATTGCTAAATGCAGCGTTGTTTAATCGTGATGCGAGAGAACCGCTTTCCCAGGACGCCGGACAAAGACAGAAACTATCTCAGAGGCTTTGCCCACGCCCACGGCACTCAGACAAGACACGTGATTGGTTCCCGGCGCAAGCTCGACCAATGAGAGCACGAATGGATGTATCCTGTGAACTGATTGGCTGATCCTACTTCGCTGATTTTCACCTATCGCGATAGTTCCGCGCTCTGTTCAGACCGAAATCCAGCAAGCAGCTTGTGAGCCTTCTGTTCTCGCGCCTCGCCGCTGTACTTTGAGAAAGCTGCACAAAGTTTTGTTTCATAATGACAACGGATATTGTACTCTTTTTAAAACAGCAACAGACTGTTTGCAAACTAGACATATTGCCTTTGATTTGACTTCTGTAAATAAAAACTCTTCTTCCCCAGCTTTTCAAAAAAAATATCTCTTGTCTGTGTGCCACTGCCTTGATTTCTCCATTATTGCGTTTAATTTGTTGACGTTTATTGACGTCATGTCTCGCAAAGCACGCAGTACTTTACAATAATATTATTAATTAATTTACATATAATTTTAGTTTACTCTGTTGTAGTTCAACTATAAAACAAACAAAATTGTTATGTCAAATTAGAAATGACAATCTGTGTCGAATGCATCTTACGCTCTCTCTCTCTCTCTCTCTCTCCTCGGACGGTACGGCAGGCAAAATCAAACGGGCCCTAGTTTGGGCACCTCTGGTTTAGATGCTGCATGAGTTCCCTTGAAAGGGAACGTCTCAGGTTATGTATGTAACCATAGTTCCCTGAGAGAGAATGAGACGCTACGTCTTTTGTCTTAGCTCCTTCTGCCTCCTTAGCTGACTTTGATGTCACAGTTCATCGTTCCATAGAAGCAAACACTTCTCTAGCGACAGTGGAGCAATACATTCTTCCCCTGTGTGCTTCAGCAACAAACATGGGTGTGACACTGCATCTTTTTAAAGATGTCAATTCACCCTTGTGTTTCTGGATGTGGTCGTTACCAGGCCCGTCTGACAGTCACGATCACTGCCTCTCAGGGCGGCTCATATCAGTTCTAAGCCTCCCACCCCAGTGCTTTTTCTTTTCTTAGAAGTCTCTTTGGTGATATGGTTGAGAACTTTGCCCAGCAGTTCTTAGCTGCACTCTCCCCCATGCTCATGTGACAGGTGTAACTAATAAGAGAATACTATTGTATTACAGTAATTCCATGGTTTATGTGTAGTCTGTTCATGATACAGTACCGAAAGACTCTAGCAGAGGTTGGTGAGCATGGAGAGTTATTAACAGGAATATGGGTTCCCTTCCTCCCTTTCTCCGCTATACAGAGAGCGATAGAAATGCAACAAGTGTTTTGTGCCTGTTCTTAAAAACTTGCTTCCATTGATATGCCACCATTAGCACATTTTGTGCACTGTATTTTTACTTGTCGTGAGAGCTCGTAAGCTGCACAATTGAGCTTGGTCAGGATGTGAATGGCGCAAAGCAACCTTAGATGCTTCTGACACAATAGGAGGAGATGGCGGGTGATTTGTGAGATGCGACTTGTGACGAGAGTGTAGACCACCTTGATGATTGATATACGCAGTGGCCGCTGTCCGTATGGACCACTACGTGCTTGTCTCTTAGCAGCAATTTGAAACAGCCTATCGCAAGAGTTAGCAACTTAATGCAATTTATATTTTTCATTTACATTTATGCATTTGGCAAACGCTTTTATCCAAAGCGACTGCAAAAATGAGGAAATCCATTGCCAAACTTATGAACTAAATACATTTCATTCCTAATTGAAAATTAAGTTATGTGAACTTGACAAGTTTTTCAATCATGTTGTTATTTATTAAAGTAAAAGTCTTTTTCTAATTTTAAAGGCAGCAGGTTTCCTCACTTTTTTTAAGTTAAGTAAGCAGATTATTTTTTACATAGGAATTGATTTAACATTTCCCTAACTCCTTCCCCAGCAATGTACATTTTATTTTGATTTTGATTTTTCTATTTTTACACTGAGCTTGACGTAGTGCATTCTTGGATGCATTCAATGATACAATGTTTCCTTGGATTCAGAGTTAAAGTTATTTTAGAAAGCAGTGTTTTGTTGCCTGTCATTTTAAAACAGCCTTCATACTGTGATTGCACCTATGATGTCTCACCAGAACTTGGAACAGAGCTTATGTTCCAAAATGGCAGTGCAGCAATTACATTGCAGTCAGTGATTAAACTGAGAGACTGTGCCAAGTCATGGCTGGAAGGAAGTCTATAAGTCACCCCCATTCAAGACAGGAAGATGACTGATGGTATGAGTGCAGCCAGAGCCCCCTTGCTGGGTTTATTGCCCCCAAAGTGCCCCTTACCACATATGTCCCCCATCCTGCAATGACAGCACTAATAGAATATGCATAGCTCTATTAGCATACAAGCTAATGGTGCCCCAGAGGGAGGGCAAAGACATCAGACTTTAAGTAGAAATCAAAACATGGAAGAGGGAGAGGACGGGGAATTCAAAGGACACCAACACCTTAAGAAAACCAAGCCTGAGGCACTAGACAGGATCTAATGCTCTTATCAAGACCCCATCAGTCTTGCTGATACGCATGAAAACAAAACAGGAAGAATTCAATGAACTGCACAAGGGACACTGATGTAAAAATTTAGAATGGTGCATACAACCTGCCAGTGTTGGGAAAACTACAGTACTTTGTAATTGAACTGCTTGTCAAGCTACTCATAATTTTAAAGTAATATAATTCACCCAAAATTAAATTCTGTCATCATCTACTCACCCATGCAATTCCGAACCTTTATACCTTTCTTTATTCTGTAAGCATTTTCCTTTTTATGTGAACTATCTACTGTCAGGCTATTTTGATACAAGTTATTAGATTCTACATCGAGGTAAATGGCGTCACAATCCGCCAGGTTCAAAGATAATGAATTCCCAGAAAAAAACTATTTATTAAAAAAAACCTCAGTTGATCCACAAAGCATAACAGTGTGCACTTGACACAAACAACAACCGAATAGTGAACAAGGAGGAACTTAAATACACAGAGATAATTAACTAAATGACAAGAGGCTGTGAGTATAATTAGTGTCCATAGAAACTAATGATTGGTGGGAAACAAAGACAAAGCAGAACACGTGACTGAGAAAAACAAACTAAAAGTTCAAATAAAATTGACTGAACAAAACTCTGAACATTACTGAGAACATTAAGTAGTGGGAGGGGGCGGAGATTTTGGATGTAGATGAGGAGTCAATGAAGGCCGGGTAAGAGTAGGTGAAGGGTAGATGAAAGCAGGTAGAACAGACCAGCTGGAGGAAGAAGCCATGAAGGAGATGAGGAGTGGCCAGGTAGTACTGCCCCAGAGTACTGCAGGGACAACAGCAGAGTCAAAGAAGGGAGGAGCAATGATGTAAAGGTGGTCAATGACATCCGCGGGATGACCAACGGAGATGGAGCCTATGTCAAGGAATTCGATGGCACAGACGGAGATCCAATGGACTTCAGCGACACTGCTGGCACTGAAGACTGCAGCAACAAGTATCCAAGGAGGAACACAAAGCAGGTTGATGGCTGACCTACAGGAAGGCAAAAGGATTCCAGTTGAGGTAGGATTGAAGGACTGGCTTCAGTAGAGATAATAGAGGGATTCTGGATGGAATTAATTAGTATAATTTCATGTCCATGCAGGTTGACGATACAGTCTCAAAGCTGATAAAAACAGTGGTGATGATGAAACAGGGTGGGATAGGGTGGGAGGCAGTACCTCATTGTCCCATTGTTTCAGCCAGTTCTTGTCCAAATCCACCAAGATTGCCTCTTCCACAAATGTTGCTAGCTCACACCTGTGGTCAAACTCACTCTGGGCCTTTCACTCCAAGGTGATGATCGCCACTGTCCTCATTTCATTTGGTTCTGGCTCTCTCATCACAGCAGGCATAAACTCTATATCTGCGAGCGGCACTAGCAGAAACTCCTCCATCGAAGGTAATGGTGGGCCAGGCTCTGGGTCTGGCTGTGTTCTGAATTAGGGGTGGACACTCTCCTGCCCTCCAATCTAATCCTTGGGTATCTGGGAGGTCTACAGGATGTTATGTGGTACAGAATGTGTGATGATCGCCATGGTCCAGAACAGCGGATTGTCTTATCATCTACCACCGCAGAGTCCACAGAAGAGCTGCCTCCATCATCAAAGACCCCTCCCACCCCCAACATGGTCTGTTCACACTTCTACCCTCAGGACGGAGGTACAGAAGTGTGAAATGCAGGACTGCCAGACTGAAGAACTCTTTCTTTCCCTCTGCCATAAGACTCCTAAACAGCGGATAGGAGTCTACAATCACAACATTACATGAACAATTGTTTACATTCTGCACTACCTCACTTTACACTATCAGAACTGCACTACCTCACTTTACATTATCAGGACTGCACTACCTCACTTTACTACTTCACTCTTTTGCCCTTTTACATTTTTATATATTTGCCCTTCTTATTATTTATATATTTATTTTATTTTTAGTTTACTTGTGTGGCATTTACTGTGGAAGGCAAAGTAAGAATCTGATTGTACAGGGAAACATGCTTTTTGTCTGTATATATGAGACAATAAACACTTTGAATCTTGAATCTTGAAAGGGTTAAATGATTTATTTATCTAAATCATTAACAAAAAGAATACTGCACTGTAACTATAGCATATAGTCTGCAGACTATATGCTGCAGTTTGTTTTAGTTTTGTCAGGGTTGACATTAACCCTGACACTGCTCTCTCTTCGTATCTATGTGAGATTGTGTGCTTCGGTGTGCACTCTCGTGTCCATGTGATTTCATGTTGTCTGTGTCGCCATTTCGTCATTATTGTGAACACATGGCGTGTTCGTGTCTGTACCACACCCACTTGTTACCTTGTTTCTCTTGAGTGTTGCCAGCTGTTCATGATGCGCGGACATGCAGAGAACACTGCTGAACCACCAGATCATAAGCCAGGGAGATCGACAATTCACCTGCACAGAGTTGTTTTTGATGCTGTAGCTCCCCTTAGGAGCCCCGAAGCATACAAAGAGTTGGTCTGACCTACGGCATTAAGCCGCTCTGCGGACGTTCACTGATGATGAATGATGAACAGCAACAGAGAAGGTGGGAACACTGATGACGCAGGGACTGAGACGGCCGGGTGAAACGACGTGATGAGGGTGCAGGTGAGACGAAGAACTATAATCCACAAGCGAACAATCCAGTGTGAACAGAGATGGGAACAAGAAGATCGGGACTCTAAGCAGACAGGAACAGGCAGGGACTCACAGCACACAACATCAAAAAATGATCTGGCAATGGAGATGAGAAGTGAGTGAGTATAGGGGAAGTGAAATGAGCTGCAGCTTGTCCGGTGATGAGTGGCAGGTGACAGCACTGATCCTCCATGTGGCTTGGAGCCCCGCCTACTGACACACACTGACACACACACACAACAACAAAGACACATGACAGCAGGAAGCAATGCATTCATGAACCGTGACAGCTACAAACTGATAACGGTCAGATAAGTATGATTTGAACCAGGCTAATGCAATTCCCCTAATGCCAACATAGTTTTCAAGTCTATTTAGAAGGATTTTGTGGTCAATTGTATCAAATGAGGTCCAGTAACACTAACAGAGAGATACAACTACGATCGGATGATAAGAGCAAGTCATTATAACTGAGAGACTATATATTATAACGGAGCAGTCTCAAGACTATAATATGGTCTAAATCCTGACTGGAAAATCCTCATAGATGCTGTTTCTTTCTAGAAAGGAACATAGTTGTGAAGATATTGCCTTTTCTAGAATCTTTGACAAAAAAGGTAGATTTGATATCGGCCTGTAATTAACTAATTCTGTCGGACAAAGATTAATTAATAATATTAAGAAGATGATCTATGATTTCTGGAAGCATCTCTTTCAGTAGCTTAGTTGGTATTGGGTCTAGCATACATGTTGTTGATTTTGATGATTTAACGATGATTTTCCTCCCCAATAGCAATGAAGGAAAGGAATTTTTCTTCAGGGTCACTAAAATTTACTGTATTTTGTGATACTGTAGTAGATGGTTGCATGGTTATAACTTTCTCTCTAATTACTGCTGTGCTGTTTTAAAGCATCTGGGGTTGAGGCTTTATTTCTTGTTAGTTTAGTCACTGTATCAAATAAATACCTAGGGTTGTATTTGTTTTCTTCTAAGAGGGTAGAAAAGTAAGCAGATCTAGCTGATTTTAAGGCCTTTGTGAATGCAATAGAGCTGTCTTTCCATGAAATGCGAAAAACCTCAGGCTTAGTTTTTTTCCAGCTCCGCTCCATTTTTCTGGCTGCTCTCTTGAGGGCCCAGGTGTGCTCATTGTGCCACACTGTTGGACTATTATGACTTTATCTGCAGACATTACTAATTCTGAGAGAAAATCTGCAAATTCTTTGATAAAGTCTGTAACAAAAGTTAAACAGGAATTATTACTTGGACTAGATAATTTTACATTAAGGACCATCACTTCAAAATAATTATATTTCAAATTAGACCTTTGAGCAGTACTGATCGTGTTACTATAAATTACAGCAACACCTCCTCCTTTACCTTTCAAACGAGGCTTGTGTTTATAACAGTAGTCTTGAGGGGTGGACTCATTTAAAGTAATGTAATCGTCTGGTTTTAGCCAAGTTTCTGTCAAACACAGCACATCTAGTTTATGATCTGTAATCATATAATTTACAATAAGTGCTTTTGAGGAAAGGGATCGTATATTCAGTAACCCAAGCTTTAACCCAAGTTCTTAGTTGTTTGTAAATCAATAAAAAAAATTACCCTTAAACGGTTTTGAGAGTTTTTTTGTATTTGCTATTTCGGGGAACAGACACAGTCTCTATAGGATATCTAGGACAAAGAGTCTCTATGTGTTGTAATTTATCTGACCTCTGTGACGTGAGACAGCTAGCAGACGGTCGGTTTAGCCAGTTTTTCTGCTACCTGACCTGGGCCCCAGTTAGTCAAGGTTTAGCTCTAAGACTATGTGCCAAATTACTAGAGAGAAGAGCGGCACCATCCCAGGTGGGATGAATACCATCTCTATTCAACAGGTCAGGTCTACCCCAAAAACTTTTCCAATTGTCTATGAACACTGTTATTCTGCGGGCACCACCTAGACATCCAGCCATTGAGTGAGGATAATCTGCTAAGCATCTCATATCAATAGCAAAAGCCCGGTAGCGAATCTTTCTTGTAGAAACTCCAGAACGATACCAACTTGGCAGGTCACTGGGTCTAAATGTTTGGCACTTTACCATGAAGTGAAGGTTTTCCACTTCCTAGCGTAGAGTTTCCTTGTGGACGGGGCTCTAGACTGGAGAATGGTCTCAACGACCTCAGTCGAGAGACCTGAGTCTATGAGTAGGGCCCCCTCAGAGGCCAGACCCACAGATTCCACAGTTCTGGGCGAGGATGAAGGATCCTGCCCTGAGCCTGGGACAGAAGGTCCACTCTGACGGGAATCTCCTAAGGAGTGCCGTCTATGAGGGACACTAAGCCCGAGAACCACACCATGCCCGGCCACCACTGGGCAATTAAGGTGAGACGGACCCTGTCCTGGTGAACTTTCTCTAGAACCTCCGGGAGCAGGGCTACGGGGGGAAAGGCATACAGGGGTAGCCTTGGCCACTCCTGTTGCATCTCATCCAGCCCTAGAGGGGCTGGGGGAAAGAGGGAGTACCACAGAGGGCAATGGGTTGCCTCGTGGGACGCAAAGAGGTCCACCTGAGCCCGACCGAACTTCTCCCAAATCTGCTCCACCACCTCGGTGTGGAGCATCCATTCCCCGGGCCTTGGCCCCTGCCCTGGGAAGTCTGCTCCCGTGTTCTGGGATGTAAACTGCTCGGAGAGAGCAGAGTTTGTTCCGGGCCCAGAGGAGGATCCGCCCAGCTAGCTTGCAAAGCTGACGAGAGAGGAGACCTCCTTGTTGATTTATGTAGGAGACCACCGACGTGTTGTCGGATTGAACTACCACGTGGTGTCCCCAAAGGTCTGGGAGAAAGGCCTGAAGCACCTTCCAGACGGCCAACATCTCCAGCGCATTTATATGCAGGGAAAGGCAACGTCCACTCCACAGACCCTGAGCTGAGCAGTCTCTCAAGACTACCCCCCAACCCGACAGCATCACGCGGCGACAGATTGGTCTCAATACGGGTCCTTGGGCAAGAAACCAGGGACTCTTCCACTGATGCAAGAAACCTTGATCAGGCGGGAAGGATTTCCCCTCGGTGAAAATCCCCTGGACTTGAGCCACCACTGCAGTTGTCTCATGTGGAGCAGGCCCAGTGGTATGACACAGGAGGCCGCCGCCATGAGACCCAGAACTCTCTGGAAATGTCTGACAGTGATCAGCTGGCCTAGCTTTATGTCGTTGACTGAAGATAGGATTGAGGCGATGCGCACGGGGGAAAGCCGTGCTGACATCGACACAGAGTCCCATACAATGCCGAGGAAAGTAGTGCTCTGCCTCGGCAAGAGCACACTCTCGAGACTGGGCCAGGATGAGCCAGTCGTCGATGTAATTTAAGATCTGGATCCCTCGAGACCGGAGCGGAGCTAAAGCTGTATCCACGCATTTGGTGAAAGTCCATGGAGACAAAGCCAGACCAAACGGAAGAACTCGGTACTGATAAGCCTTGCCCCCAAAGGCGAATCTGAGGAACCTCCGATGCTGTGGAAGGATGGAGACGTGGAAATATGCGTCCTTGACATCTATCGTGACAAACCAGTCCTCGGACCTGATTTGTTCTACGATCTGTTTCAGAGTTAGCATTCTGAATTTCAGTCGCCTGACGGATTTGCTCAGAACGCGAAGATCTAAAATAGCTCCCACAAGAGTAACATAGTTAGTGGATGCGCTGCTATGCACTCTGTGGGAGGCGGGCCACTTGCAAGACATCGACACCTCAGTGTGGAGGTCCGGGAAAAACGGCAAACCCCGACGCTGAGGCTGCACCCGGGCAGGTAGGTAACGTTCTTCCAGCCTACTTTTAGGACGAGCATCCCTCGGCTCGGCTGGCCACTCAAGACCAAGCCTCGCCGTTGCCTGAGTCACAGCTTCTCAAACGCGGGTGAGGTTGATGGCGGTTCAACCTCATCCACGTCGATACTGACTACATCCACCTCCAGCTCCTCAGAACTGGAGAGGTTCAGTATCGCGTCCTCACCCAGGTCGGAAGTAATCACCGCATGGTGCGCTTCCGAATCCTGAGTGAGGGTGGATTCAGCAGGTAAGGGAGGAGAAAAGGCTTCGCCCGTCTCCAGCCCCGCTGCTAAATCCAACTGCAGTCTCCATGAGCGCGACCACCGCTGACCCTCAGCTGCAGAGGGGCCAGACCCACGAGGACCGCAAGCCTGAGCAGCTTCCTCAAAAACTGCCAGGCTTGAGCGGAGAGTGCACAGCGGCAGCCGCAAACACTCTGCACACTCAGAGCCCTCGAGCGCTGACCGTGCATGGTCCTTGCCCAAACAAGTTACACAGAGAGCGTGTGTATCACTGCCCGTGATGAAACGCGGACAGGGAGTGACACAACGCCGAAAGGACTGTGAATCCACCATTTCAAAATGTAAGTGATCAAAAAGAACAAACTTACAGCCAGCTATGCACACACACACACGTTAGCTTCGAGCACTTGTTGAAGACACTGAAGCTGCTGCTTCTGGGTCACGGTGTGCTCTATATACTCCTGGCTGTTTCATTGCGCTTCAAGAGACAATCACGCTAAGACGTTACCATATGCGTTCGACGCAGTGTTGAGTTCCCTTGACAGGGAACTAACAGTTCTGGGGTCTCATTTATAAAACTGTGCGTTGGATCACTACTAAAAGTTTACGTGCGCCCAAAAGCCAAAAATGGCATACGCCAAAAAATATTGAGATTTATAAAACTGTGTGTACGCACACCTGTAAGCAACGTTCCCTTTATAAATCACAGATAACCCGCTGATGTCACGGGTCAAAGTTTGCTTAAATGTGCGCACATTCTCCCGTCAAGTTGTTTTTTATAGATCACAACCTTTGCGTGGGAACTGGCGTACGTACGTTTTCAGCCCTGTTTTGTGCGTACGCACGCTTTATAAATGAGACCCCTGATCCTTGAAATCTTGATAATCCTGATCTGGGGTCTCATTTATAAAGCAATCACGCTAAGACGTTCCCATATGCGTTCGACGCAGTGTTGAGTTCCCTTGACAGGGAACTAACAGTTCTGGGGTCTCATTTATAAAACTGTGCGTAGGATCCTTACTAAAAGTTTACATGCGCCCAAAAGCAAAAAATGGCTTACGCAAACAAAAATTGAGACTTATAAAACCGTGCGCACGCACACCTGCACGCAGTTTTCCATTTATAAATCACAGTCTAACTGATAATTTGCGCACGTGAAAAAAATCGACATCCCGCCCTTTACCCGCCCCCTTTCAACCATATATAGCCCATGCAAATCAGCTCATGATTATTATAATAATGCCGTGCATATTAATATAAAGGAGCAAGAGGTTCTTTATGCGTAAAAATGGCACCAATGGAAATTTCACAGACACTGAAACAGAGGTTCTTGTGACAGAGGTGGAGGAAAGGACATTTATTTTGTTTGGTAGCCATAGTATTTGTATCACTAACAGACACAAAAAAGTGTGGAATGGCAGCATGTGACAGCCGCTGTAAATGCAGTTGGTTCAGCTGACCAGACGGTTCCCGAAATAAAAAAAGAAGAGGTCCGACTTAAAAGTGGGGGGAAAAAAGGCTCGCCAGTCACCGACAGAGTGTATTGCCATTGGCATTGGGATATGGCAACACCAACTGCCATTGTCATAGTCCTCCAGCAATGCCAGCGCATCCATCCCATCCATGCCATAGATGCAGGAGTGTCACTGTAGTATTTATGTTTACAACGATCGCATTAAATCCTTTACACCTGCTCATACGAATCAGACAATGTACATAAACCCATAGATCATTAGCAAGTGAAAGTAAAATAAATTAAATTGATACACTTTTATTTGATAATTTATTACCATTTATTTATATAAATTGCTATTGTGGACATGCATGTTTTATAGGACGTTTTATCCTAGATAATGAGGATTGAAAGTGATTTGTATGTTAAATGATGTTTTATTAACAAAGTTTGGGAGGAGCACGTTCAAATGATTAATACAATCAACACGTCATCAGCAATTACTCCTCATCCTATCAGCAGGAGAGGAAGTACGTATATGTAGACACGTTTGACTCACCTACAGCTCTTTGACATTTTTCGGCATCCCTCCACCACCCCAACTCCTCACACTTAATTGTTCCTATCAAAAGTCAGGATACGGGGGGAGTGCTCCAGGTTCGGGCTAATACCGAGCTCGGAGCCCTCTCCTCGGACAGCTCGCCAAATACGCTTACCATCCATTGCTCCTGAATCATTCGTAAGTGTGAACTCGTGAATGGTTATATGGATAGGTCTATATGTGAATGGACGTCCGTTTCCACCACAGTTGAGAAAAAAAATATATTATTTCAGTCGAAATAATGACTTAGTAACTCGAAATAACGAGAAACATTTTCGAAATAATGACTTAACCTCTCGTGCTTCTCCGCATGGTCAAAGCGTGTAAATGCGAGATCACAGCAAACATGACACGTTCTGTAAAACAGCTGTTAAAGCTGTTTTACAGAACTCGACGTTCGTTCATATTGCTAAATACAATACTAGATTATTTAATAAATTATAATCGTTAGCTTTAATCTAGTCGCTAAACGCGCTAGCATTGTGCTATCTTACTGTCTGTGCATACAGCGTTTTTCTCGCTCGCGTCTTTTTCCCGACTTCATCAAACAACTGGTCAACAAGTTGGATCAACACACGCGGTGAGTCATGTCATCTTCTTTAGCAATTGTTACATGCACTGCCTGCTTCATGCATAGTTTGTCTGTCTCTGTCAGCTGTGAAGGGTTCACATGTGATAAATGTAGGGACATAATTAGGCTGACAGAGAAGGTTTCAGAATTAGAGACACGCATCCAAACTTTAATTGAGGATAGTAAGAATGCAAGGGTTTTAGATACTGCTTTGGATGCGACTAGCTTAGCAAACCCTGTACATTGTTCGGTTCCGGCTGTAGAGCCCGTGCAGCAGGGCAACTGGGTGACTGTGAGACGGCATAATCGCGGGTCAAAAAACCACTGTTCCATTCCGATTAGAACATCAAACAGGTTCTCCCCACTCAGTGACGCACCCACTGAGAAACCTGTTGAAAGTGCCCTTGTGATTGGCGATTCTATTACTCGGAATGTGAAAATAGAGACTCCAGCCACCATAGTCACATGTTTGCAGGGAGCCAGAGCGCCTGACGTCAAAGCAAATTTAAAAGTGCTGGCTAAGGCTAATCGTAAATATTCTAAGATTGTTATTCACGTCGGCGCTAATGATGTCCGACTTCGCCAGTCGGAGATCACTAAAACTAATATTAAAGAGGTGTGTGAACTCGCAAGTACGATGTCAGGCACTGTAATTTGCTCTGGACCTCTCCCTATGCGCAGGAGTGATGAGATGCTTAGCAGATTATCCTCACTCAATGGCTGGATGTCTAAGTGGTGCCTGCAGAATAACATAGGGTTCATAGACAATTGGAAAAGTTTTTGGGGCAGACCTGACCTGTTAAAAAGAGATGGTATTCATCCCACCTGGGATGGTGCCGCTCTTCTCTCTAGTAATTTGGCATATAGTCTTAGAGCTAAACCTTGACTAACTGGGGTCCAGGTCAGGAAGCAGACAAACTGGCTAAACCGACCGTCTGCTAGCTGTCTCACGTCACAGAGGTCAGATAAATTACAACACATAGAAACTCTTTCTCCTAGATATCCTATAGAGACTGTGTCTGTTCCACGAATTAGCAAATACAAAAAACTCTCAAAACCGTTTAAGGGTAAAAATTTAATTGATTTACAAACAACTAAGAACAGATATAACACAAATGAACAAATGATAAAGCTTGGGTTGCTGAATATACGAACCCTTTCCTCAAAAGCACTTATTGTAAATGATATAATTACAGATCATAAACTAGATGTGCTGTGTTTGACAGAAACTTGGCTAAAACCAGACGATTATATTACTTTAAATGAGTCCACCCCTCAAGATTACTATTATAAACATGAGCCTCGTCTGAAAGGTAAAGGAGGAGGTGTTGCTGTAATTTATAGTAACACGATCAGTACTGCTCAAAGGTCTAATTTGAAATATAATTCTTTTGAAGCGATGGTCCTGAATGTAAAATTATCTAGTGCAAGTAATAATTCCTGTTTAACTTTTGTGCTGGCTATTCTATACAGGCCACCAGGGCACCATACAGACTTTATCAAAGAATTTGCTGATTTTCTCTCAGAATTAGTAATGTCTGCAGATAAAGTCATAATTGTCGGTGATTTTAATATCCATGTAGATAATGAAAAAGACGCATTGGGATCTTAAACTCTATTGGAGTTACACAACATGTATCAGGACCCACTCATTCTCATAATCATACTTTAGATCTAATATTGTCGCATGGGATCAATGTTGATACTGTTCAAATTCTGCAGCAGAGCGATGACATCTCAGATCATTACTTAGTTGCGTGTAGACTACCTTTAGCCAAAGTCGAAAAACTAACTCCCTGTTATAAATATAGTAGAACTATCACTCCTAACACAAAAGATAGCTTTATAAATAATCTTCCTGATCAGTTTGATCTACTTAACATCCCAGATAGCCTAGAAGAACTTGATGTTGCAACAGAAACTATTAACTCTCTCTTTTCCAGCACTTTAGACACTGTTGCTCCGTTGCGCTTAAAGAAGATTAAAGAAAATAGTCCAACACCGTGGTACAACGAGCACACCCGGGCCCTCAAGAGAGCAGCCAGAAAAATGGAGCGGAGCTGGAAAAAAACTAAGCTAGAGGTTTTTCGCATTTCATGGAAAGACAGCTCTATTGCATTCAGAAAAGCCTTAAAATCAGCTAGATCTGCTTACTTTTCCACCCTCTTAGAAGAAAACAAATACAACCCTAGGTATTTATTTGAGACAGTGACTAAATTAACAAGAAATAAAGCCTCAACCCCAGATGCTTTAAAACAGCACAGCAGTAATGACTTCATGGACTTCTTTACTTGCAAAATTCATAATATTAGAGAGGAAATTATAACCATGCAACCGTCTACTACAATATCACAAAATACAGTAAATTTTAGTGTCCCCGAAGAAAAATTCCACTCCTTCATTGCTATTGGGGAGGAAGAATTGTCTAAACTCGTTAAATCATCAAAATCAACAACATGTATGCTAGACCCAATACCAACTAAGCTACTGAAAGAGTTGCTTCCAGAGATCATAGATCCTCTCCTTAATATTATTAATTCTTCTTTGTCATTAGGATACGTACCAAAAACCTTTAAGCTGGCCGTAATTAAACCGCTTATTAAAAAGCCACAACTTGATCCTACAGAATTAGTTAATTACAGGCCGATATCGAATCTACCTTTTTTGTCAAAGATTCTAGAAAAGGCAATATCTTCACAACTTTGTTCCTTTCTAGAAAGAAACAGCATCTACGAGGATTTCCAGTCAGGATTTAGACCATATCATAGTACTGAGACTGCTCTTATTAGAGTTACTAATGATTTGCTCTTATCATCCGATCGTGGTTGTATCTCTCTGTTAGTGTTACTGGACCTTAGTGCTGCATTTGATACAATTGACCACAAAATCCTTCTGAATAGACTTGAAAATTATGTTGGCATTAGTGGAGTTGCATTAGCCTGGTTCAAATCATACTTATCTGACCGTTATCAGTTTGTAGCAGTAAATGAGGAGATGTCATATCGGTCACAAGTTCAGTATGGAGTTCCTCAAGGTTCAGTGTTAGGACCATTGCTTTTCACCCTGTACATGCTTCCTTTGGGTGCAGTTATTAGGAAGCATGGCATTAGCTTTCATTGTTACGCTGATGATACTCAGCTCTATATTTCTTCTCATCCGGATGAAACAAACAAATTCACTAAATTAACAGAATGCATAACCGATATAAAAAATTGGATGACTAATAACTTTCTACTGCTTAATTCTGAAAAAACAGAGATTCTAATTATTAGACCAAAAAGTTCAGCGCGTAATAATCTAGACTACTGCCTAACACTCAATGGCTGTTCTGTCAAGTCTTCGTCGTCAGTTAGAAACCTGGGTGTGCTCTTTGATACCAATCTTTCATTTGAAAGCCATGTTTCTAGCATCTGTAAAACGGCATTCTTCCATCTTAAAAATATATCTAAATTGCGACATATGCTCTCTAAGACAAATGCGGAAAAGTTAGTTCATGCGTTCATGAGTTCAAGGCTAGATTATTGTAATGCTCTACTAGGTGGTTGCCCTGCACGCTTAATAAACAAATTCCAGCTGGTCCAAAATGCAGCAGCTCGAGTTCTTACTAGAACCAGGAAATATGAGCATATTAGCCCAGTTCTGTCAAACCTGCACTGGCTTCCTATTAATCACCGAATACATTTTAAAATCTTGCTAATTACTTACAAAGCATTAAATGGTTTAACATTATAGTCCTTCACGTCTATTGCGATCCCAAAATACTGACCAGCTTATAATACCTAGAATATCAAAGTCAACTGCTGGCGGGCGATCCTTTTCCTATTTAGCTCCTAAACTCTGGAACAGTCTTCCTAATACAGTTCGGGAAGCAGACACACTCTGTCAGTTTAAATCTAGACTAAAAACACATCTTTTGAACCTGGCATACACATAACACATTATACATACATTTTAATCCAAATCATGTAAAATGATTGTTAGGCTGCATAATTTAGATAAGCCGGAACCGAGAACATTCCCATAACACCTGATGTACTCGATACATCAGAAGAAGAATGGCATCTACGCTGATATTGTTCTCTGTTTATTCCGAGGTTACCGTGGTCAGCCGGATCCGGGCCGTATCCAGATCAGATGAAGGACCTGGACACGAGCACAGCACTACCCTGAAGTGTCTGCGGAGACCGTGACTCTACTAGACCCTCCCCTGTGACTATCATGAACCCATCTCCAACCGGACCAAATTGGACTTCATATTGGACTTGAATTGTTGTCAATATAATAATCATGTACTGTTTGGCTTTGGCCAGAGGAGAACTGGTCCCCCGACTGAGCCTGGTTTCTCCCAAGGTTTTTTCTCCATTCTATTCTTCATTCGTTACGTCACCTGCCGGAGTTTTGGTTCCTTGCCGCTGTCGCCTATGGCTTGCTCAGTTGGGGAAACTTAACACTTAAAGTTCATCAATTGTATTGATTCGCCTGCTCTTTTGGAGCTGCTGTTCAGCCAAACAAATTTTGTTTATATTGTCTTTTCTGTGACCACTGTAAAGCTGCTTTGAAACAATCTACATTGTAAAAAGCGCTATATAAATAAAGGTGACTTGACTTGACTTAAAGTCAGTGTGATAATCAATAATATAATTAAAGAACATGAAAGATAAATCATCAGTATATAAGAGGGGATTCCATAGTATTTAATATTTTATTCGTTTGTATTTTTGTGTATGAACAAGCAGCAGCACAGTGATCCATATATTTCAAACAGAGGAATTATAGTATATATAATTTGTTACATTTATAACAAATATATTTTTTATATAAGATGTATTATATTATTGTATTGTATTTTATTGTATTATAGTGACTCTTTATGATGAACCTGCACATCAAAGAGCATTCGCGAAATTCGCGTTAATATTAACACATGTACTCATGCATTTTATGAAGATGTTACACTTAAACCTAACGAATAAACCTAACGAATAAATCCAGCGTTAATCTGATAGTTTTGTAAATCGTGCATTTTTGATGCAACAGTTTTCACCGGCTCCTCGATATCATGGTAACCGCCTCGCTTAATAACCACCTCGCTTTAACCGCCTCGCCTCGCTTTAATTCTGTTCCACTTCCATGCCTTCCTATGCACATGGAAAAGTGTGCAAAATATACTGATAATTTATTATTCATGTTGCTATAGATTGCATTTTATATATTACACGACTTTAACTAAGACAGCAGATTTTACAGAACTTGTCATGTTTGCTGTGATCTCGCATTTACACGCTTTGACCATGCGGAGAAACAGAGAAGTTAAGTCATTATTTCGAGTAAGTTTCTCTTTATGTCGAGATACTAAGTCATTATTTCGACTTAAATAATATTTTTTCCCTTTCTCAACCGTGGTGGAAACTGGCTTCCATAATATGCTCAACTTTTCAAGTTCAATGTGTTTAATTTCATTAATTCTACTGTCAATCCCTCAGCTCACCATCGGTTGTCGCCAAAACCGCTCCGTCTCCAAAATGTTCATACGCATGGGTCACAATTTGCGTGCTGGTACGCAAATATTCCCGTCAAGTTTGTTTTTATAGATCTCAACCTTTGCGTGGGAACTGGCGTATGAACGTTTCCAGCCTCGTTTTGTGCGTACGCACGCTTTATAAATGAGACCCCAGGATATGTAGTTAAATCTCCTTTGTCCTTTACTTCACACGTCCTCCCGAATGTTTAAAGCTCTTCATGATGAGCTCAATGCAAAAAAAATGCATCTTTCTATCAAAGATGCATTCATAAAACTTAACTAACTCAACTTAATAAAGATCAGTGGAAGGGTTAATAATCTTCGCATTTAGAAATAATTAATAGAAAGTTAATAGAAATTCTTAATATTTTATGATGTTGCTTAAAATCAATATGTTTAGCTCTGCAGGGTTCCACAGATTTGAAACACCCAAAATTCTACACATCGCGTCTCCTTTTTATTAAATATTTTGGCTAATTTGAGAGAAAAAAATTAATAATGCAAAAAAAGAAGAAAAAAAAGAGAAAAAAGTAAACGGAATCTGTTTGGGCCACAGATTTCACATTTGTCAATCATATTTTAACCAACAAAATCAATTCCATTTATTATTATTCGGGCCAGTTCTCAAAATATGAAAGAGGGTGGTGTTTGAACCATTAAATGCAAGGATTAATTTGTTTTTAGTGCAGTTTTTTAAATGTATTTTTTATAAGAGACAGACGGGCCAATAAAGGTGCAAAAACACCAACACCTCAAAAAGCAGATTTTAGAGGGTTCTAGAAATTGTTCATACTCAACAGTAAACCCAAGTTCTCGGGCAAAATACTGCCCTAATTTTATAGGTACTAGGAGGTCTTGAACCCAAAATCAAAAGCATTTGACTTTCACATTCACAATATTAGCAGAAAATAAATTCAAGTAGTATGGACCACACTGTAAATGTCTGTGATTCCCTCTGGTCTATACAGATGGTTTGGCAGAGTGACAAACATACTGGATCTGGGCCCAGACTCCAACCTCTATTTCATGGTGGCTTAGCACTCTCGCCTTTACTAGATTACAGTCGCAGCGCTTCTCGAGTACCAGGCCAAATTCAAATCATTTACGTAGGGCCCATCTGCTAGAATGACAGTAGTTGAAGATGGTGAGTAATGATCAACTGTGAAAATCATTGTTGTGGTACGGTCAAAGCATTTGGATCTGATCCTGTGTCCCTACGATTGATGGTGAATGAGGCGTTAATATAGCCAATGATCAGGTGATTAGTACCAAACAGGATTTTAGTGTTTGTACTTGGAGAGTGTGAAGTGAGAAATGTGTTATGGGAAATAAGTATGTCTCACACTCACACACAGTCTATAGGAAACACTTAACAGGCAGAAATGTCATGAAAACATACTATATAACATTCAAGATTCAAGAGTTTTATTTGTCACATACACAGTTATATACAGAATATACAACCGGCAGTGAAATGTAAACAGGTCCGCTCCATGGACAGTGCAAATAACAATTACCAAAAAAACACAATAAATTATTAAATAGAAATAGAATAAAGGTGCTATATATATACATATGTAGAATTATAAAAAAATGAAGTACAAAATAAGAAATGTGTAATAAAATAAGTGAGATAAACTGAGAAGTAAATTGTATACTATAAAAATAAATATGTTGTTAACAGAAGTACAGAAGTATAATGTGCAAACAGGATCATAACGAGTTGGTACATGGTAACAACGAGACCATAAAGTGCAGTGCAATATCAGTATGTGATGTTTATACTGAAGTCAAGTGAAGTCACGTGTTGTTAAGTGACAGCGTTCAGGAGTCTGATGGCCTGGGGGAAGAAACTCCTCCTGAGTCTTTCAGTTTTGGCCATCAGGCTTCGGAAGCGTTTCCCAGATGGCAGCCGGGAGAAGTGAGGGTTAGCAGGGTGGTTAATGTCTATGATGATTTTTGTAGCTCTACCTCTGCATCATTTTGTGCAGACGTCCTGCAGAGATGTGAGAGCTGACCCTGAGATGCGCTCGGATAAGCGCACCACTCTTTGCAGGGCTTTGCAATCTTGACTGGTGCTGTTACCATACCACACTGTGATGCACTGAGTCAGTACACTTTCTATCGCCCCAAAATAGAAAGTTTTCAGGATAGATGGTGAAACCCTGAATTTTCACAGCTGACGCAGGGGGTACAGTCTTTGCCTGGCCTTTTTCACCTGTGTCTGGATGTGTGCAGTCCAGGTCAGGTCCTCGGAAATGTTTACACCCAGGTACTTGGTTTAGAGGAAGCTGCTCTCTCTCTCTACTGGTGTCCCGCTGATCATAAGAGGGGAGTATGACCGTTGCTGTCTCTTCCTGAAGTCCACAATCAGTTCTTTAGTCTTTTAACATTCAGAAAGAGACAGTTGTCCTGAAACCATGATGTCAGTTGCTCCACTTCGTTCAAGTATGCGGCCTCATTGTTGTCGGAAATGAGGCCCAGGACAACAGTATCATCAGCAAACTTGATGACAGAGGTGGAGCTGTGTGTGGATAAACAGTCATGTGTGTAGAGAGAGTAGAGCAGGGGACTGAGGACACAGCCCTGTGGAGCTCCCACACTCAGGGTGATGGAGGTGGAGGTGAACTGTCCTACTCTCACCACCTGAGGTCTGCCAGTGAGGAAATCTTCAATCCAGTGGCAGAGAGAAGAGTTCAGGCCGAGATCCAGGAGTTTGGTAGTTAGCTTACTGGGAACTATAATAATAATAATAATAATAATCAGTTACATTTATATAGCGCTTTTTACCAAGCTCAAAGCGCTTGGGAGGGGGGGGGGGAGGGAATCTCCTCAATCGCCGGTGTGCAGCATCCACCTGGATGATGCGACAGCAACCTGTGCCAGAACGCTCACCACACACCAGCTAAGGAGAGGAGACAGAGCAATGAAGCCAATTAATGTAGGGGGGTGATTAGGGGGCCGTGATGGACCAAGGCCAACGGGCAGGTTTGGCCAGGGATGCCGGGGTTACACCCCTACTCTTGCGAAGGACATCCTTGGGATTTTTAATGACCACAGAGAGTCAGGACCTCGGTTTAACGTCTCATCCGAAGGACGGTGCTTGTTGCAGTACAGTGTCCCCATCACTATACTGGGGCGTTAGGACCCACACAGACCGCAGGGTGAGCACCCCCTGCTGGCCTCCTAACACCACTTCCAGCAGCAACCTAGTCATTCCCAGGAGGTCTCCCATCCAGGTACTAACCAGGCTCAACCCTGCTTAGCTTCCGTGGGCAACCAGTCTTAGAGTACAGGGTGATATGGCTGCTGGTCACTATGGTGTTAAAGGCTGAGCTATAGTCAATAAATGGCAGTCTTACATAGATCCCACTCTTGCTGTCGATGTGAGTGAGGGAGGAGTGTAGGACGTGAGAGATGGCATCTTCAGTCGATCTATTCTGACGATAGGCACACTGAAGAGGGTCCAAAGTGTCAGCGATGGAGGAGCAAATGTTGTTTTTGATGAGTCTCTCAAAGACATTCATTACTAAAGATGTGAGAGCCACTGGACGATAGTCATTTAGGCAAGAGGGTTTACTGTTCTTAGTGACAGGGATGATGGTGGATTTTTTGAAGGAGGTTGGGACCACAGATATAGCAAGGGACTAATTGAAGATGGATGTGAAGAGCCCGGCGAGCTGATCAGCACAGGACCGCAGAACACGACCTGAAACAACATCCGGCCCAGCAGCTTTCCTAACATCCACACGCTTGAGTGCCCTCCGAACCTCATCCTCCGAGACCGAGATCATGTGATTGGTGCAGCTCTGAGTGATTCTCTCTTACGCGTCACTCAGCGGCATCGCGCTGCCACTATTGCCATCAAAGCGAGCGTAGAAAGAGTTTAACTCGTTCACAAGCAACGGATCAGCTCTCACCTCTGCCGAGGATTTAGTTCCAAAAGCACAGATGGTCCTCAGTCCCTGCCACATCCGCCGGGAGTCGTTGAGCTGGGAATGAGACTCCACTTGATCCTTATAACGGAGCTTTGCGGCTTTAACGGTGCGTCGGAGAGCATAACAGGACGTTTTATAATCACTCATATTCCCTGTTTGGAGATCGGCGTTGTATGCATTCACTGTAGCGCGGATTGAACTGTCCACCCCCTTTTTCTGATTAGAGAAGGACGTTATAGTTATTGTTTGTGTGGCTTGCTCTGTTAGTGTGTTGATGAAGCAGAGCGCTACATCAGTGAACTCGCTGACGTCAGATGAACTCGCCCGGAACATGTCCCATTCGACGTCATCAAGAGCTGCCTGTAGCGTGATCTCTAAATGAGGTGACCAGTGTTTAACTTCCCTCCGAACCGGGGGTTCCTGAACAAGCCTTTGTTTGTACTCAGGTGTGAGGAAAATGGCGGCATGGTAGTGATCGAGCCTTGTAGGCGTTCTTAAACAGAGAATAGCAGTGATCCAGTGGGTATGCTTCTCGTGTAGGACAGGAGACATGCTGGTGAAAGTTTGGCAATACCTTCTTAAGGTTTGACATGCAAAACAGTGCATTAAACCAAACCTTAATCTTAACCATAATCCTATAGGTAGTAGATTTTAATTAGTTTTACTTAGTAATTAATTCAATAATTACATTGTAACATAGACTTAATAGTATTTTTGGGTTCTTTTGGTTTTTGAAATATGACTAATGAATATTGAATATGAATATTGTTCAAAATGAGGTTCAAAATATTTACCCACAAAAAAATATGCAAGAAAAATATTTCATAGTCTAGCACAGTATACACGTGAAAAAGGCTGCTTCTACTTTATGTTGGGTGTTTTTAACCATGTACTTTCAGACAAAAATAAGGTAACACTTCAATTTACATGCATCTAACTCTAAACCAACCTCTATTCCTAACCCTAGGAGTACCTGTAATTCATTAGTACTTAAATCAGTACTAAACGCAGTATTTAAATGTGTACTTAACTGTAACACCGACCCCTTGAAATAAAGTGTAGCTAAACATGATTAATTGTTAGGTACAATGTACTTACTGTGCTCATTGAAAAAAAAAATGTGCTGCTTTTTATCAGATGTATGTTAGTACAACTAGTTACAGACACTAAATATAATAATAATGTGGGTGCAGAAGGCTCTCCAGTTTTCTCGCCAATATACAGTATTACTCTGCTATAACATCATGATATAAAACACCTTTTGTAAAATTTCCAAATTGCAGTACATTCACCGCATTGTGCTGTCACAGAACTAAAGGACCAGAGAGGCCGTTTCAATTTTCAGCTTGGAACGTTTGGATAATTAAATGAGGATGGATATGAGAGTGCTTTTCACAGAATATGTGCATGTGTAGCAACTATGGCCTGAAAATTGTGTCATGATGTTCACGTGGGTGATGTGAGTTTGAGTTAAGCTCAGAATGTTTCAATATCTCACAAATGGAAAAATTAGGTAGTACCTGCTATAAAGGGTGTATATTAATGACAAAAATAAACTTTTAATACCTGCTGATATAGACATATATTTACTTATAGTTCACACATGAGCAGAACGCACGTGCTAGCTGACGGTCACTGACGGTCACCTTTTTAGCCAATATGCATCCATATTTTTTATGTTAGAGTTAGTCTTAAGGCTACATTTACACAACAACAATGTGCCAAAAAACGTAAAGG
The DNA here is from genome assembly GCA_037043235.1 of Rhodeus uyekii. Lineage (NCBI taxonomy): Eukaryota > Metazoa > Chordata > Actinopteri > Cypriniformes > Acheilognathidae > Rhodeus > Rhodeus uyekii. The sequence goes on from JAWRVZ010000206.1 coordinate 981,628, forward strand.
CTTTTTCTCTGAGTTAGTTTACACAGAGACAAAAACGTTATTGTTTTCAAAAATCTTTGAAACCCATTTTCAGGTCCCAGTGTTGTTTAAAATGAACGACAAAAACATATAAAATGTTTCCCCTTTGTTGTTGAAAACAGTGTTGTGACAACAGACTTTACACATTTTTATATTAAAAAACGACACAAATTATGTAGGCCTTTTTATTCCAAACCAGCATTGTGTCGTTGCTAAACTAAACTAAAATCATTAATTATCCTATGATCATTAGTTACTTGTTATAACATGTATAGAATTGGCTCCTCTCTCTCTCTCTGTGAAGATGGGGCGGAGAGCTTTCTGACTCCAGCCAAGCCCAGTTTTGCACTCTGCCATGCTTCAGCTGCATGCAAGATAGAGTTTAGGTGTACAAAAAGGGAGCTGTTGTTGATTACTCATTATTTAACCTGTAATGTGTTCCACCCTCTTTGTCTGCATGTCGCTCCCCCGTTCCCTCCCTCCACTCTTTCATTCTTCTCCGAAATAAATGGAAAAATATTCCATGCCTCAGGGTAGTCCTGAACTTCTCACTCTCTGCATCCAATTTAGAGCCACTGCTCGCTGTGATGTAACCCAACAGTCCCACCTCAGAGGAGAGGCCACAGAGGGAGAGAGCCCTAGAATCCATCCCAGACCTCCGAGGGTATACACTTCTTAACCTTGGTATTTAAAGTCCAATAACTTTTATGAACATCACAGTTTGGAGCAATTAATGCTGGTTAGGATCTATTTCTCCTAAAATGCAAATGAGAGGCTGCCTCAGGCTCCCGCTCTGCCTCTCTTTCGACCCAATCAGCGGGTACTTCAGCTGATTGGCTTGTGGAACACTTTAAGTTGGGGTTTTGCTTATACATCTGGTTCTTTGATTTGAAGTTAGATTTTATCGCATAATGATTGATGTTATCTCATAAATGCCATAGTGAACAAATGAAGGTGAAAAATGTTTTTCATATGGACACGCTTTTTAACTTCTGAAAATTTCTCCAAACTGTTTTTGGTTTCACTTTATTTGTATGTTCCCTTTTGATAATGAGTAGTGTTGCACCTTCATGTCCACTAACTCTCATAATAGTGTTAGTAGAGTATTAGTAGCAATTAAAGTGAGACAGACCTTGTCCCGATGAACTTTCTCAAGAACTCCAATGAGCAGAGCAATCGGTCAGATGGAGAAAGAGAGTGGACATTGAGATGTCTCTCAAGACACAAACAGATCCACTTATGCTTGTCCAAATTAGGCCATAACTGTTCAATCAAAACTTGGTGGAGTCTCTATTCCCCGGGCCTCGGCAGAATGTCTGGGCCCAAGAATGCCCAGAATGTCTGGGCCCATATATTTTTGGGCCCAAGAGATGTAACCTGCCCTGAGAGAGAGCAGTTCCCCTAGGGACTACAGGAGGATCTGGTGCGCCAGTTGCAAAGTGAATATATTCTGCAGACTTAACTACACTGCCAGAAACTCTACCAGCCTCTCAAGGCTGGCCTCAGGCATTCTCTTGAGCTTTTACTACAGGGCCCTGTCTTACAGGGAAAGAGCCCTAGAAGCCTCCTCAGAGGGTGAGAGTTTACCAGGGATGCCCAGATTCTGAACGGTAACTGGGAGACTCGCAAGGGATTGCTGTGTCCTGATGGGTTGGTAGAATGATCCGCTGAGGGCACTGAGGGGAAGCGGGCACCATATTGAGGTATACAACACTTCCCGTCAGTCTTGTTGATTGATCCCTCAGGACTGCTCTCCAACTCATGAGCGAGGAATCTGCCGACAGCCCTTCTGCTGACAGGGAGCTCCCAATTTGGGTTCTTGGGAGAAACCATGGTTCTTCCACATAACCAAGGCTCGTAGGCACAGCCTCATAATATTGTGCAAAATGAGTTGCCCCTCTTGGAAAAGACTCTGGTTTTGAGAAACTGCTCAGAGAGTCACTGGCCTAGCAATTTGACTGGATGGAACTGTGCCCAGGAAGGGGGTCCTTGGTAAAGGAGAAAGTACACTCTTCCTAGTGTTCAGCCTCACCGTAGCTCCTTCATGGGAACAAGAACGACATCTTGATGCTGGATTGATAACTTTAATGACTGAAGTAAGATCAACAAGATGTCAATGTAGTTCAGAATGCTGCCCCTTGAGGATGCGGGGTAATAAAGCTAGACCAAGTAGAAGAATGCCCCTGACGATGAACTTCAAAAACTTTCTACAATTCAAGTGGTTTTTGTTCTAGTTCAAGGATCAAGTCTTTTGAGACTTCATCTCCAGTGTTAATGCTCCTCAGAACTGGATAGCAGCAGTACCAATGCCTCTAATGGAGTGGAAGTAACCGCAGTATGATCAGACCACCAGATGAGGGCAGGGATAAGGCCAAGCCCATCTCTAGCCCCACTGATCGGTCCATTTGCAATCTCCGTGGCAAGATTGTCACTGTGAGGGCCACGAGCCAGGACAGCCTCCTTGGAGACTGCCAGGCAGGAGCAGAGCGTGCATGAGCACATGAGTGTGTGCTCCGCTCTGGACTAGAATGTCAACTTTCCATCCTTCTTTAGAACAGTACTAAAGAAACTTGATCTAATGGCTGGGAGAGGTATGTGATGACCCTTAATGCAGAGGAGATTTAATTCTTCCTCCATAACCAGAGCCTGCTTGGGTTCTCCCACTGTGGATAGGACACCACTGAATGCACAGGACCCAAAGAGCAATATTTGGCAAATGTAACAATACTGCCAGAAATTCTACTCAGGAACCAGCCTCTTGAGGCTGGCCTCCGCTATATTCTTGAGCATTCACTCCAGGGCCCTGTCCTGCAGGGTACACCTGAAGTGGACCCTACTCAGAGGGGGGCAAGTTTCCCAGCGACACCAGCAACTGTTATTGAGGTGTACACTACTTCCCATTTTAGGGATTTACCCTTATGGTTCTGTCACCACTGGGAGCAGTTCTGGAACGCCACCACTGCATTTTGGGACAGGGACCTCCAAAAGAAGCTTTATTTCTCTTTCATTTATAGAATGAAATCCACACCCTCATGAGGTCTCCTAGAGGTTTCCTGGTAAGCTTGCAGCAGTGCCAAAAGTGGAGACATGATGCAGCCTGACTCGAAACAATGTATGCCTCTAACTGGAACCAAAAGGGACAATGAAGATTGTGCTTTACGATACATTCACGCAAATCGTTCCCATAGCGTTTTGATGCAGCACAAGTTACCTTGAAAAGAATACACTTTTTCACTTTCACTATTTCATTTAAGTTTCTCTAATGACAATCTGGAATACTATATATACATGCATTACATTAGATTTTGTTTTGCATTATGAAATTAATGAAAATTCCAACAGATAACTCTTTCCATGTACCATGGACTTCCTTGCTCTGATTGCTTGGGAAAATCATTGCACTTCTCTACTCTCCACACTGCAGAATTTGAAATATAACTCATGTCCAAATGGTGTGGGACTAATTATGCTTAGGTTTAATCACTGGCCTTAGCAAACACAACTAAAACTGACAAACAAAAAAGTTTGATTGCTCATTGTCTTTACATTGGCTTCATTTTCTAAAATAAATATCTGAATTAATTGTAGCTCAGAGCAAGGTCATCACAATGAGAAACCACGAGGGAAGAAAAATCCTTTATCAGATCATCGGGCAACCTTGACTTCTGCTGAGAGTTCTGCACAGGAGTCCTGGCAGATTGAAACAAGAGTAACTTCAATCTCAGGCATGACTTCATGCCAGGTTGTCACACTTTGCAGGCAGTATTCTCTTTAAATTGGCACAAACGCACTGGAAACAACGCAGATGGAAACCACCATCAATGCTGCGCTTCAGAGTGAATACATATTGCTTATGCTTTGACATAATCAAGGGGTTCTGCAAGTTCCCATCATTACGCTTTGCTTTATTTTCTTGAGCCCAAAATGGGTCTCAATCACTCTGTGTGTCAAAAGGGAGGCGCGGCGAAGCCTGGAAACGTGTAATGACAAAGATGACGATGATGATGATGATGAAGTATCTGTATATGACTTAAAGCAGGGCCGTTTCATTAAGGAGTGTGGTCTGGCAGGAGATGCTTTGTTAGCTCCTGACCCCTTGTGTGTGTATGTGTGTGTCTGTGACCCCTGAGGGCAATCTTTATTTGAGTGTGTGTCTGTGCAACATCAGACCCATTACGAGCTGATAAAAACTCCTCCAACAGCATCCATCCATCATGTCCCGCCTCTAATCAGCATGTTTGTCACTGTAACTAAACAGAACCCTGAGCCGCGCTGTCATGCGATTGGCTGTGACAGGGTGAAATAAATCTGCCTCCAGCCAATCAGCGGCAGGCAGCGGAGCGTTACGAGCGAGGTGACAGACGCTTGAAGTCTCAACTGGTGCGAGATTAGGAGAGCCAGGGCCAACCTTAGCCCCGAAGGAAATGACAAAACAGCGAGCAAAATGGTTTTGGAACAGCTCTAGCACTTGCTACAGAGAAGGAGAAGGTTTGCTAGCTGTTTTATGGTTAGGCTACAGACAGTTTGATTTGGTTCTGCTTAGAAAGACAGCAGTCACTCTATGTAGAAGCACACATTTGTGTTGTGTTCACTTTCTTGGTTACAGCTACAATGGACACACACAGATCTAAAAAGCGACCTGTGGAAATGGAACAGCTAAAATCAACTCTCTGCAGTTTTGGGAATTCTTGGCTCTTTCATATCATTGTAGTCAAATAATCAGAATTTTTTTCAAGGCATTTTTTGTGAATAATGCATGAAAATTAGGTGATGTAACGTAAATGTAACATGATTTTTATTATATTGCTGATACTACAAATTTTTAAGAAACTGAGCAAAAAGATTGCATTAGCACATGAAGAAAAAGATACAAAAAGAAAAGAAATACATTTAAAAAACTGTTAAAAAAATGTGGTTTATAAACACTTGTGTCTAAAGGGTAGTTTGTGGTTTGTTGGTCTGGTTTCCGTGTGGCAGTTAGACTATTGTGTTTACTTCTTCCACAAACACGACACAGAAGCTCTGGTGTCGATGACCACTCTCTCTCTCAAGAACACACATATGTCGTGTTTTCAGGTTCATGGGGACTTTCCATAGTCAAAAGATTTTTATACTGTAAAACTGTATATTCTAAACCTAGCTACCACAGAAAAATGTCCTCAAAGGTCAAAGATTTCTAGTATTGCCATCTTTGAGGCAACATTTTGTCCCCACATTGTAGGTAATACCAGAACAAAAAACACACACACAGTTCTAATACAAGCAATTGCATGTTCTAAACAACAGACATTATATACATATATAGCTGACATATCCTGTACATATACATGTCAGCTGATTTGTAACTCTGTGAACTTCATGAAAACCATAATAATATGGGTTCTTAGTTTCTTATTTCGTCTCAAACGTGGTCTTGTCCTGACCCTGGAAATGGACCAAACAGACTCCCAGCAGTCCTCACTAGATCTTTATGGCTCAGAGCAGTAACACACATTGGCTTTTTTTATCGTCTGTCAAAGGCTCATAATCCGCCTGCTTTCTATCCATGATCTCTCATTGTGAGGAAAGAAACAGCTCCGTTAGAGGTGGGTGGTGACTCGAAGAGAAGCTGTAATAAAATAAGACTGCATTACAATGAGAGAGAAATGAGACAGAATATAGGAGTATAGAACAAGAGTATGGTTTGGCAATGGGTAAGAATATTCTGTGGTCTGATAAATATTTTAAAACATAATATAATTTTTGTATTAATTAACAACATGTTCTTACCATATAATTAGGTTTGTGTTAGGGTTAAGTTTCTGGGTTATTTGCATGTAATTATGCACAATATACTGCAATTACTATAGTGAATA
>JAWRVZ010000206.1:990000-1083930 GCA_037043235.1 Rhodeus uyekii
AGATGTATGGGCCAGCCAACATCTCAGGCACCTCTTCCCACAGGGAGACGTCTAACATGAGGACTGGGGGAAGGAGTGAGCGAGAGATGGATATAGAAAGAGGGAGGCAAAGGGAAAGTGGGCAGTCAACATATTCTAAACACACAGACATAATTACTTCATCGTTGAAGGCAATGACTTTTAACCTCACAAACGTAAAGCTTCCATTTCTCCCATTTCATCATAAAAAATATAGTGTATGCATTTACAGTAAGTTAAATTTGAGCATATTTATCCCATGCAAAAGCTGTTTCCTGACAAATTTATCTTAAATAAATCTCAGTGGTATTTAGATTTCATCCAAGTACATGCGTTGATTTAAGAGTTATGGAAAAAATATGCCGCATGTCACGTCTCTTCTCAAATTTCAATACGCTAAACACACCGAGCGGTTTATGGCTTGCATATCTCCATATAAAGCACTCAGTTTAAACTAAATGATGCAGAAAGGATATAGCATACAGGAGGTCCCCAGATTTTTTTTAATTGATTTTCTGAAATGATTTTCTGAAAATAAACACAGCATTGCTGGTTCAAGTAAAAAAAGGAAAAAAGAAAAGAAAACTCTGGAAACAGCGTATGTAAAGCTACTTGAGAGATGATGAAGGGAGGTTGCATGAAATAAACTTTTGCAGCATTTCATATACAACTGTCACAGGAGACATCCACATACATAAATCATAACCATCGGGCATTTAGGATTGAAACATTCTTTTAGCAAGTATGCAGTCATGAATGCTTGGCCAACATATTGCAAGTTTCCAATTTAAACATACTTGCACACTTTCAATGATATGCCGGGAACAACCTTCAGGGGAAGTAGTTATCTTCAAAATGTGTGTTATCTTCAAAAAATAGTGAGGTCGAATTTAAATTTGTATTTCATTGTATGTGAAATGGGTAGTCTTTCGAGAAGAGCACATCCAATGGACACTTTACTTTCCCGCAAGGCAGGTTGAGAAGAGGAGTCGTGAATGGTGGGAAGCGTAACAACTGATGTCGCGACAGCCAGCTTGATGTGTCTCTGTCTTAATAAGTAAAACCATATAGGTGAAGTGTTTAAACTATGAACGTTTGTAATGTGCCTCCTAACTTTTTAATTATCAATGAAACATCATAATGGGTTCTTAGTCTTTCCATTTGCAGAAGTCGTAACTGGTTTGCCAATGGGGACTCACTAAACCCACCTGTTGGGCCAATGCCAGACTGCGTGTGTAATAATTGAGCCATTAACAAAACAGAGCTACTTTCAGCCATCTGTGCAAAAGTGGAGCCAGATACAGGGAAAAATCTCATGTACCACCATTCAATACTGATTGACTGGAAGCATATCTATTCATTGTCTTGCTGTTTTCATGGCACAGCTAATGCTGTAGCAATAACATTAGCATGTCGTCTTTGACAAGCGCCTGTATTCAACATGTGTGTGACTAAATGCATTTCTTACAGACTACTCATAAATGTTACGTAAACAGGCCACCTTGCTTTTCATTGGGTTTCAAGTAATGATTTGAGGCATCTTGGCAGGAGTATTGGTTCAGACATTGGATGATTGGTTCTGAAAGTCCAACACATGTTGAATCCATTTTAGTTTTTGAAAGACTGCTTTGACTGATAAGATTGACATGGAAAGTTTGAAATTAAGCCCTAACATTTGAAGTTGCTGTTACCCTCTTTCAGCCACAATCGTTCCTCTCTTCATTGCAGCTATTTATGTTCATCAGTTAAAAGTCTGATCCTCAAAAATACACCCACCCTAGCTGGTGCACGAACATAGCACGTTATCTTCAATTAGCAACACTTGGACATGACCCCACGCTCACCCCAGCATTGGTTCCTCCACCGAGACGCTTCATGCTCTCCTCATGCTGAATCTTTCACCAAGTGCCTCTCTCTCTCACTTGCCCTGGGCGCATCTAATTGAAAGCGATCTCGAGGCCTAGCAGAGTTCCGTTTCTTTGCTAATCCTCCGCTGGGGGAAGCTCACATGGTCCCAATTACGTCGTATACTGGTTTCTCTGACTGCCTCTCTCTTTCTCCTCACTGCCCTTCTCCCTTCGACTGGCCTATGCAGGAGTTTATGTTATTAACTACGCACTGCACAGTTCCTGCCTGTCACGGGGGCCTGGAGATGTTATCGCAGACCCTCTGCGTATATGGTTACCTTGAAAATATTCCATAAATTAGATTGGGATTGGCAATTTTCGGAATATGGAAGAGGAGACAAGGCAAAGGGGGGGACAGGCTTTAGTGTAAAGAATAGGACAAGAGGATCTGCTGGTGTTTGTTTTGGACATAGAGACATTAGAGGTATGTCACTGGCGAGCTGAAAGGTAATCCTTGGGGGAAGAAGCTGGGAAGTGCTTAAGAGTCTCTTGGAGTTTCTTCTAACAGTCAAAACGAGACCAACAGTTCCTCTTTGTACAGAGATTCCAATGGTCCCGTTTTGAATCAGAGACAGCACAGATTTTTTGTTTAACTTCTGCTCAATGATAGACGTTCATTCCCCATAATCAAATAGGTCTGTGTCTGGATTTTTTAGGGAAAAAAGGTCTTCCCAAATGCACAGCATCCTCATGGAAGCTCATAAGTGACTGATTAGGAATCCTCTAGAAAGGCAGCAACTCTGCTCACTGTTGAAATTGAAATAACACTTCTAGCGAATAGGCCTGATTCCAATAGAATTTAACCCAGTGGTCCTCGATTCATAGTTTTCAGTCACGTGACTGGAGCGGAAACCTGGAGGGCAAAACATCCATTCAACTGCAGCACAGGTATGTCAATTTTCCATCTCAAAAGAAGAAAAACTAAAATATGTGAACAAATGGCAAGTTTTGTGTACTTGTGATCAATGTACAGCTCCTGCTGCAGTATTTCAATCCATAAACACACCAGGACATTCTAAAACACTTATCGTGAAAGATACTAAACGTTCCTTAATGTGCTAAAAGAGTGGTATCAAAAGATCAAATTCAGTACACACATTGTTGATGATACATACTATATGCAGGTATGCAGATGAGCACAGAATATGAAAGCAATGTGTCTGTGTCTGGTTATCCATGTGTGAATTTGATCAGTGTGATTAGTTTGATCTGAATTTGATCACTACATTTGATCACTAGTACTTCCTACAAATCTGGTAAAAGTGACTGGCAGTTAATGGAGGAATGACTGGTATTGCTCTCCAGGTGGGTTTTCTTATTGATGTGCGATGTCACTTGAAAGCTATGAATTCTGATCATTAAATTGCCAAGCACTGCAAATTGTTGATGTCTTTTTTATTTGAGATGTGTATAGAGATGTGTATAGTCTTTTTTTATAGATGTGTGAAATAGGTGTGAAGTGGAAAAGGAAAAAAAAGAAACTCATAGCACACATAAATACTGGGTCAAACATGACTTTAAATGATGTTTTATTAACAAAGTTTGGGAGGAGCGCATTCAAAGGATTAATCCAATCAACTCGTCATCAGCAATTACACCTCATCTTATCAACATGAGAGGAACCATGTATATATAGACATGTTCGGCTCACGTACTCCTCTTGACAGTTTACAGCATTTGGCCCCGCCCTTTGTTTCAATGTCCGAGATCGAGCTCTACCTGTCTGACGACGATCACTTCTTTGCTCCGGTTCCTTCGCCGCATTCCACCGATGCAAGGAGCACTCACGCTCAGCAAGACTCCGCAGTTGAGCTGCCAACTACACCTCGCAGTCGCCGGCCCAGCCATGCCGCTTCTCGAACCCCACGATGCCAAGTCTTGCTCTCACAGAGGTCACCATCAAGATATCCATCTTCCTCATCTCCAGCTTCCTCCGAAACTTCAGCACTTTCAATGATCCCCTGGGTTTAAGACAAGCTTTAATCAACGCCAATGTCCATCTCTCTAGAAGGTTGAGAAAGGCGAAATTATACCAGCTATATGTCTATCTTCAGCCAGCTTCTTCTCCTCTTTCAAAAACCTCAAACAAAACAAGAAAAAAAATTGACTACTTCAAACCCACGCTCTCAAAAATAGGTGCAGCAACCACAGCTGCACAAAAAGGTCTTTCCCAACAGCAAATACAAGCTGATTTTCAGAAGCTTTCAAGAGCTGCATTCGTTCAGATCGCACATCAAACAAGCCAAACAAACTCTCATCAGTTAAGCATCAGCTCCTCCATAAAAACATGACGGCCACAGCCTTTCCACTGCCGCAGCAGTGATGCTCCTGCAGGAGCCACTTCTCTCGAATTCCACTGCCGCAGCAGTGACGATCCCACAGGAGCCAGTTCTCTCGAATTCTACACTGCCACAGCAGTGACACTCCTGCAGGAGCCAGTTCTCTTCAATTCTCCTCTGCCGCAGCAGTGACCCTCCCACAGGAGCCAATTCTCTTGAATTCTCCACTGCTGCAGCAGTGACGCTCCCGCTGGAGCTCAGTTCTGAATCCTCTCCATTGCCGCAGCAATGATGTTCCCCCACACTCCCGCAGGAGTCAGCCCTCAGAGGAAACCATTCCACTGCTGCAGCTGTGACGCTCCCGCAGGAGCCATTTCTCTCGAATTCCACTGCTGCAACAGTGACCCTCCCACAGGAGCCAGTTCTCCATGCTTCCGCAGGAGCTCAGTTCAAATTAAATTATTCCACTGCCGCAGCAGTGACACTCCCGCAGGAGCCAGTTCTCTCGAATCCCCCACTGCTGCAGAAGTGATGCACCTCCACACTCCCGCAGGAGCACAATCTATTGGAAATTACTTGAGAGCCAGTCTTCGGAATTTAACCTCCAACATCACAGAGCTCCTTGCCTCAGTGTCTCTGGAAAGGTCTCCATTGCTGTGGCTGCGACGGGCCTCCCTACCCCCGCAGTGGAGCGAGGAGGTCTCTGCTGCCGTGGTCGTGATGTGCCTTCCTGCTCCCACATGGAGCCCAGTCTTTGAAATTGACTTCCGCCATTCCGCTGCTGCTGAGGCTCGGGAGATACCTAATGCCGTCATGAGAGCTGGTATCCCGGATAAGCGCCTCCCCTGCTTTCACAGAGGTACCCTTATATACTCTCAGGAACCAGGTTTTCAAGTTGACAAGTTGAACAAGTTGAAAAATAAGCACATCTCCTCCGTCCCTCAAGCCTTCTAAAGCCAACCACCAGTGATACTCATCTTTCCAGAAAGCACGAACACCAAACTTACTGACAAGTCAAGAAGCCCTCCCGAACTCACGACTAACCCCCCTTTAGCTTTCACCTCGCCAAATATGCATACCATTTACTGCCCCTGAATCATTTTTAAGTGGGAACGTATGTAAAGAAAAGTACATTATGATAAATACTTTGCTAATTACATAGCTAAATTCTGTTCATTACCTCTAGAGCATTGCATGTTTCTGCTGAAATATAATTAAATAATGGTTTGTAATTAAAAAATCTATCACATATCATTATGTGTAGTGAGTTGGTTCCCGGAGCTTATGTTTTGCGCTTCAGAACCTCCGTTCTGGAAGGATTTTGTGTTTGAGACAGCCTTTAAAATGGCTGACTCCTTGATCGGGTCACTCTCTGTGAGTCCCCAGGAGAATAATTATAGACATTAGTCTTAGAAGATAGCATAAAATTGTTACATATATATTTTGGAATATCCTTTGCTATTGGAGCACAGTTATTGATCAGGAATTGTGGTAGGCAGTTCACTGTGCTTTGGATGTTAAAATGCTTTGCTGCCATTTTGAACATTCAATACCTCATAAAGGCATAATAATGGGCATTTTGGGATATCACATAAAAAACACTGGATGGAAACGCCAATATACGCATAAATTCTAAAAATGTGCACAGAAAACTCAACACTCTATTGTGACAAAAAAAAAAAAACTTTATACAGCAAGACAAAACATTGATGGAAACACTTTTCATCATCATTTTTTTTTTCGATTGGATAACTGGACTAACAAGTAGACCAATGACATCTCAAAACATTTCAAAAGTTTGATCATTCTGCAATGCCTGAGCCAAAGTCTGTCATTACACTCATTTGACCTACCAGAGACAAGACAAAGAAAAACACAAGGAATAAATACACTGGGGACGATCACAGAGATGAGACTATCGAGGTGATTGATGACAAGATTGGTGACGAGGATGATGACGGAGGACAACATAAACAAGACAGGATGGGTCTGTGACACTGATACTCTCGATCAGCCCTCAAAGATAAGAAAAACATTTGTTCTATAGTTGTTCACTATGCACATGATTTGAGAAGGTAACACATATTTGAATTTACATATATAGGCTTTTTTTTAATTAAATTTTATAATATTGAAAATCATGTCTTGTTTAGTTATATTGCGCTACACTCTACTGTTTTAGACACAGGAAACGCATGACATTATTATTAGAGTAATCCTGAAACACCACTGTGGCGACCAGCTTGCGTGATTGAGAAGGAGCGTTATCTGCACACCGCACCGGTCTCGGATCTCACGGAGGAGCAGAAGCATAAAAGGAGGAGTGATGACAGTGAAGGACAAGAGAGGTCCAGGCCTGGCTTTATTTTGTGTTTGCGTGGGCAGCACTCGTCCATTGTATTTGGTTTATTTTGAATATTAAAGGCTGTTAAATGTTTGCCTTCTTCCCTGAAAAAAAGAACTGTTTAACAACCATGAATCAGACCAGTCGTGTTGTTACCACAGAATGGTAAAGAGCCCCTGCAGTGGCCATCCACTCCCATGACCCATTGGGATTGATCTGAGCTGGTATAGATACTCTCTCAAATCACATATAACATTACCGTTATGTAAAATTACGGTATGTGTAAAACTGAAATGCATTATGGTTGATTCCGTCCCTGAATTCTACTTCATAAAACACCATCAGCATTAAAAGAAATTGGGGTTTGAAGTATTTTCTTAATAGTACATTGCTAACAACAATCAATATTAAGAGAGAATGATTTGCTCTTTTCCTTGAATGTCAAACATGAAACTTTCAGTTACTCTGTTTTTGTAGTTGCTTCAGCCAATCAAAACTCTGAATTCGCTTTCCGGAAAGACAGTTGATTTCCAAGATAAGTTTGTACGGGGTTCTTGATGATAAAAGGTAACTACAAGATTGTGACCATTACTTAATAAAAGTATTCAAATGTTCCTTGCAGTGTTTATCTGTGTAATGGTCACCTAATACATATGAATGATATGACTGTTGCATTTACATTTACTCATTTAGCAGACGCTTTTATCCAAAGCGACTTACAATTTGAGGAATATAGAAGCAATTTGTCCAAAGGATACAAAAACACATAAGAGCGCTTACAATACAAAGTTTCAAACATTCTGAATACAAGTAGCACAAGCATGGGGAATAGGGAAAAGGAAAAAAAAAATTCTTTGTGTTTTTAGTGCGTGTGTGTGTCATGTTAGGTGCTCATGGAAGAGGTGCGTTTTTAGTAGTCTTTTAAACCTCGACAGGGAATCTGCATTCCGGATGAGGGCAGGGAGGGCGTTCACCAGCCTGTTGTCACTCTTAATATCTCTTCTCTGTGTTTAGAATGTCTAAAAGACTTCCTTTCAGGTAATTCTCTTTTCATTTCTTAAGTACAGTATATGAAAAATGTATTCTACATGACAACATCTTCAGCTTCAGTTTTCCTTTTTCTTTGGAGTGCTAATGCAAGTGTAACACAGGTTAAATAATGGGTTTTATTTAATTTGTGCACAATTTAGTTTATATATATATTAGTTCATATTTACTTACTATAAGTTAGTAAGAGATAAAAATGATTAAAAAATTATATGTATATATATGCAAATTAGTCTAGGTTAATGCGCAGCGATTGACCAATGAGAGCTCTCTGTCATTTTGCCCAGTCTCTGTTAAGGAGCATGTGCAATGACAGGATGAGAGAGCCTTATGGGATTAGATATGTGCCTATAATATTCAACAAAATATTTGTGAAAACGAACCAAAATACCCTCCGCGAAAAACTAACCTCAAACCAAAAAAATTAACATTGTCATCAAATAAACTTCATTCTTTGTTGACAGTTCCCTAAACTGTGGTTTCGCTGACCCTGTTTTATGAATGCGCTGCCAGAGTTTTCGTGTTCGCTTTCAAAGTTTTCGTTTATGATTCTCAAATTTACGTTCGTCTTTCTGACTCACACCAACCGCGTGGGCGCGGCTTAACAATGGTTCGCTCTCATTAGCTAGTGACATTTGGATTGACGGCTCCTTGAACCGGAAGTAGTTGACGCGAATTTTAGAAAACCTGGGGCTGTATACAAACACACACGCGCGAATAATAATAGTTTATTATAGAACACTAATAGACACGAGAAACGTCACCAGGAGCGGCACCAAGCCTCAACATCCTCCTCGCAGCCTGAGGTAAGTTTAATACAGTTTTATTCCTGTTCTGTATGAAAGTTATGTCTATATTTAGCATTGTGAGAGAAGATCAGGTCACATTGGTCTTCACGATCGTTCATAAATCATTCTGATTTGCGGCTCAAGAAACTTTTCAGATTATGGTTAGTGTTGAAAATGTTTAACATTTGCTTAACATTGTTGTTATACTTCATAATTCTTTAAACAGAAAGTTCAAGGAAGAGCATTTACAGATAAACTCATGACCAAAGTTGGAGATCTGCAGGAAAGGGAACCTTGAGGGCCAAAGTTAAGAACGCTATTGCCATGTCAATGAATCGAAATAACAGTGGAAAAGAAAGCATCAATGGTCTATTATTATTAGTATTTATGAACGGTTTACCATACTAGCTACCCTGGATATATTCATGGCAAATAAAAAACTTACAGATGTAAAAATATTATATATTAAAAAAGGTCTTTATACTTTTATATAAAAATTCTAAAATTAAAATGTCCGTTAAAATTTTTTTTAATAAGAGTCAACTGAAAGGTAAAGCATTCGCATCACTTCATAAAATTGAGGTTAAATAATGTAATGTCTAACTTTCTAGGGCTTGTTAGTAATTAATCTTAAACTAAACTGTTCAGTGTACATCTGGATGCATCAGTGTGTTGCGACAGTAAGACGTACTCTGCATGTGTGTGCATGCAAGTCAAACTTAGAGTGCAATTACTCACGTAAGTTTATGGTTGGTATCCACATGAACAAGAGACAATGGTGCACATTAACATTCGCTGCAATATATGAGATTGCACTTGTTCCTGCAGGTACAAACAATGCGTAGTTAGGTGCATATCAGACTGCCTAAGTAAATGCTTATCTATCTGAGCTAATCAACTTTAGCAGTGTATACAAATTTCATAAAATCCCTTGCAGATAAAATATATATACATAATTTTCATTCAGAACAGGAATACAACTGTATTGATTACTGTATAAAACTTACCTCAGGCTGCGAGGAGGATGATAAATAACTTTCTATTTTAATAATGTTACTTGTATTTATTCCAGTTATTAAAGCTGAATTTATTAGATGATAAATACAGTAGTCAAGTCAGGTCAAGTCACCTTTACTTATATAGCGCTTTTTACAATACAGATTGTTTCAAAGCAGCTTTACAGTGGTCACATGAAAATATTATAAACAAAGTTTGTTTGGCTGAACGGCAGCCTTAAAAGAGCAGGCGAATTAATACAATTGATGAATATTAAGTGTTAAGTTATGATTATTGATCGATTGATTGATTGATAGTTTGATTTTTATATTGATAATTCAAGTCTAATATTAAGTCTAATTTGGTCCGATTGGAGATGGGTTCATGATCTACACAGGGGAGGGTTTAGTGGAGTCACGGTCTCCGCAGACACTTCAGGGCAGTGCTGTGCTCGTGTCCAGGTGCAGGTCCTTCATCTGATCTGGATACGGCCCGGATCCAGCTGACCATGGTAACCACGGAATAAACAGAACAATATCAGCGTAGATGCCATTCTTCTTCTGATATATCGAGTACATCAGATGTTATGAGAATGTTCCCGTTTCCGGCTGACCTAAATTATGCAGCCTAACAATCATTTTACATGATTTGGATTAAAAATGTATGTATAATGTGTTATGTGTATGCCAGGTTAAAGAGATGTGTTTTTAGTCTACGTTTAAACTGACAGAGTGTGTCTGCTTCCCGAACTGTAATAGGAAGACTGTTCCAGAGTTTAGGAGCTAAATAGGAAAAGGATCGACCGCCAGCAGTTGACTTCGATATTCTAGGTATTATAAGCTGGTCAGTATTTTGGAATCGCAATAGATGCGAAGGACTATAATGTGTTAAGAGATCGCTCAAGTACTGGGGAGCTAAACCATTTAATGCTTTGTAAGTAATTAGCAAGATTTTAAAATGTATTCGGTGTTTAATAGGAAGCCAGTGCAGGTTTGACAGAACTGGGCTAATATGCTCATACTTCCTGGTTCTAGTAAGAACTCGAGATGCTGCATTTTGGACCAGCTGGAATTTGTTTATTAAGCGTGCAGAGCAACCACCTAGTAGAGCATTACAATAATCTAGCCTTGAACTCATGAACGCATGAACTAACTTTTCCGCATTTGTCTTTGAGAGCATATGTCGCAATTTAGATATATTTTTAAGATGAAAGAATGCCGTTTTACAGATGCTAGAACCATAGCTTTCAAATGAAAGATTGGTATCAAAGAGCACACCCAGGTTTCTAACTGACGACAAAGATTTGACAGAACAGCCATCAAGTGTTAGGCAGTAGTCTAGATTATTACGTGCAGAACTTTTTGGTTTAATAATTAGAATCTCTGTTTTTTCAGAATTAAGCAGTAGAAAGTTATTAGTCATCCAATTTTTTATATCAGTTATGCATTCTGTTAATTTAGTGAATTTGTTCGTTTCATCAGGATGAGAAGAAATATAGAGCTGAGTATCATCAGCGTAACAATGAAAGCTAATGCCTTGCTTCCTGATAACTGCACCCAAAGGAAGCATGTACAGGGTGAAGAGCAATGGTCCTAGTACTGAACCTTGAGGAACTCCATACTGAACCCGTGATCGATATGACATCTCCTCATTTACTGCTACAAACTGATAACGGTCAGATAAGTACGATTTGAACCAGGCTAATGCAACTCCACTAATGCCAACATAATTTTCAAGTCTATTTAGAAGGATTTTGTGGTCGATTGTATCAAATGCAGCACTAAGGTCCAGTAACACTAACAGAGAGATACAACAACAATCGGATGATAAAAGCAAATCATTTGTAACTCTAATGAGAGCAGTCTCAGTACTATGATATGGTCTAAAGCCTGACTGGAAATCCTCGTAGATGCTGTTTCTTTCTAGAAAGGAACATAGTTGTGAAGATATTGCCTTTTCTAGAATTTTTGACAAAAAAAGGTAGATTTGATATCGGCCTGTAATTAACTAATTTTGTAGGATGAAGTTGTGGTTTTTTAATAAGCGGTTTAATTACGGCTAGTTTAAAGGTTTTTGGTACGTATCCTAATGACAAAGATGAATTGGGTCTAGCATACATGTTGTTGATTTTGATGATTTAACGAGTTTAGATAATTCTTCCTCCCCAATAGTAATGAAGGAGTGGAATTTTTCTTCAGGTACACTCAAATTTACTGTATTTTGTGATATTGTAGTAGACGGTTGCATGGTTATAATTTTCTCTCTAATATTATGAATTTTGCAAGTAAAGAAGTCCATGAAGTCATTACTGCTGTGCTGTTTTAAAGCATCTGGGGTTGAGGCTTTATTTCTTGTTAATTTAGTCACTGTATCAAATAAATACCTAGGATTGTATTTGTTTTCTTCTAAGAGGGTAGAAAAGTAAGCAGATCTAGCTGATTTTAAGGCCTTTCTGAATGCAATAGAGCTGTCTTTCCATGAAATGCGAAAAACCTCAAGCTTAGTTTTTTTCCAGCTCCGCTCCATTTTTCTGGCTACTCTCTTGAGGGCCCGTGTGTGTTCGTTGTACCACAGTGTTGGACTATTTTCTTTAATCTTCTTTAAGTGCAACGGAGCAACAGTGTCTAAAGTGCTGGAAAAGAGAGAGTTAATAGTTTCTGTTGCAACATCAAGTTCTTCTAGGCTATCTGGGATGTTAAGTAGATGAAACTGATCAGGAAGATTATTTATAACGCTATCTTTTGTGTTAGGAGTGATAGTTCTACTATATTACAGGGAGGTAGTTTTTCGACTGGCTAATGGTAATCTACACGCAACTACCGGTAAGTAATGATCTGAGATGTCATCGATCTGCTGCAGAATTTGAACAGTATCAACATTGATCCCATGCGACAATATTTGATCTAAAGTATGATTACGAGAATGAGTGGGTCCTGATACATGTTGTGTAACTCCAATAGAGTTTAAAATATCTCTAAATGCCAATCCCAAAGCTTCTTTTTCATTATCTACATGGATATTAAAATCACCGACAATTATGACTTTATCTGCAGACATTACTAAGTCTGATAGAAAATCAGCAAATTCTTTGATAAAGTCTGTATGATGCCCTGGTGGCCTGTATACAATAGCCAGCACAAAAGTTAAACAGGAATTATTACTTGCACTATATAATTTTACATTAAGGACCATCACTTCAAAATAATTATATTTCAAATTAGACCTTTTTGAGCAGTACTGATTGTGTTACTATAAATTTCAGCAACACCTCTTCCTTTACCTTTCAGACGAGGCTCATGTTTATAACAGTAATCTTGAGGGGTGGACTCATTTAAAGTAATGTAATCGTCTTGTTTTAGCCAGGTTTCTGTCAAACACAGCACATCTAGTTTATGATCTGTAATCATATCATTTACAATAAGTGCTTTTGAGGAAAGGTATCGTATATTCAGTAACCCAAGCTTTATCATTTGTTCATTTGTGTTATATCCGTTCTTAGTTGTTTGTAAATCAATTACATTTTTACCCTTAAACGATTTTGAGAGTTTTTTGTATTTGCTAATTCGGGGAACAGACACAGTCTCTATAGGATATCTAGGTGAAAGAGTCTCTATGTGTTGTAATTTATCTGACCTCTGTGACATGAAACAGCTAGCAGACGGTCGGTTTAACCAGTTTGTCTGCATCCTGACCTGGACCTCAGTTGGTCAAGGTTTAGCTCTAAGACTATGAGCCAAATTACTAGAGAGAAGAGCGGCACCATCCCAGGTGGGATGAATACCATCTCTTTTCAACAGGTCAGGTCTGCCCCAAAAACATTTCCAATTGTCTATGAACCCTATGTTATTCTGCGGGCACCACTTAGACATCCAGCCATTGAGTGAGGATAATCTGCTAAACATCTCATCACTCCTGCGCATAGGAAGAGGGCCAGAGTAAATTACAGTGCCTGACATCGTACTTGCGAGTTCACACACCTCTTTAATATTAGTTTTAGTGATCTCCGACTGGCGAAGTCGGACATCATTAGCGCCGACGTGAATAACAATCTTAGAATATTTACGATTAGCCTTAGCCAGCACTTTAAAATTTGCTTTGACGTCAGGCGCTCTGGCTTCCAGCAAACATGTGACTATGGTGGCTGGAGGCTCTATTTTCACATTCCGAGTAATAGAATCGCCAATCACTAGGGCACTTTCAACAGGTTTCTCAGTGGGTGGGGAGAACCTGTTTGATGTTCTAATCGGAATGGAACAGTGGTTTTTTGACCCGCGATTATGCCGTCTCACAGTCACCCTGCTGCACGGGCTTTACAGCCGGAACCGAACAGTGTACAGGGTTTGCTAAGCTAGTCGCATCCAAAGTAGCATCTAAAGTCTCTGCATTCTTACTATCCTCGATTAAAGTTTGGATGCGTGTCTCTAATTCTGAGATCTTCTCTGTCAGCCTGACTATGTCCCTACATTTATCACAAATGAAGCCCTAGCTGCTGACAGAGACAGACTATGCATGAAGCAGGAAGTGCATGTAAGAATTACAGGAGATGACATGACTCACCGTGTGTGTTGATCCAATTCACCAGTTGTTTGATGAACTCGGGAAAAAAAGGCGCGTGCGAGAAAATGCTGTATGCACGGACAGTAGGATAGCTCAATGCTAACGCGTTTAGCGACTAAGATTAAAGCTAACGATTACAATTTATTAAATAATCTAGTATTGTATTTAGCAATATTAACGAACGTCGAGTTTAAAATCTAAAACAAAAACAAGTTTATACGGCGCAAACAAACGCAATCCACTCGAGCAAACAGGATACAGCAGCAGTGCAGCAGTCAAAACGGTCCGTCTGAAACAATCAGCCGCATAGAAGGTTCCGCAAGCAAAGGTTCCCTTTTCTCAAAAGGGAAGTTTCTCAACACTTTTTTTAACCGAAGGATCGTGAAGACCAATGTGGCCTGATCTTCTCTCACAATGCTAAATATAGAAATAACTTTCATACAGAACAGGAATAAAACTGTATTAAAATTACCTCAGGCTGCGAGGAGGATGTTGAGGCTTAGTGGTGACGTTTCTCGTGTCTATTAGTGTTCTATAATAAACTATTATTATTCGCGCGTGTGTGTTTGTATACAGCCTCAGGTGCTCTAAAATTCGTGTCACTGAAGCATCAACTACTTCCGTAACCGTTGTTAAGCCCCACCCACACGGTAGGTGTGAGTCAGAAAGACGAACGTAAATTTGAGAATTGTAAACGAAAACTTTGAAAGCGAACACGAAAACTCTGGCAGCTTATTCATAAAACAGGGTCAGCGAAACCTCAGTTTAGGGAACTGTCAACAAAGAATGCAGTTTATTTGATGACGATGTTAATGTTTTTGGTTTGAGGTTAGTTTTTTTTCGTTCGCGGAGAGTATTTTTGTTCGTTTTCACAAATATTTAGTTGAATATTATAGGCACAAATCTAGTCCCATAGAGCCTGAGGGAGAAGAGCAGACGCGATCGATCGTGGTGATCCAAATTGATTCATTCAGAGAGAAAAAAACATTGAAAAGTTGAGATTTTGATCAATTGATGCATGCTGAACAAGAAGTTAGCTGCATAGAGTAATACACTCCAGTAGTTCACGCCGCCATTTCACGCGAGCCTGTTTGAGAGAAAACGTCTCAGGTTACGTATGTAACCATAGTTCCCTGAAGAGGGAACGAGACGCTGCGTCGAACGCTTGGGGAATCCTTGGATGATGTCCGCGCGAAGCACAATATGTAAACATCCGGCGCGCGAGAGTGACAGACGCAGATCGGTGACGTCACGAACCAGTTGATAAAAGAGCGCCGGAACCCGGAAGCAGCAGCTTAGAGTTTGTCTGAAGCAAGCCCGGAAGGCGCGAGGAGCTGAGGCCAAAGACGCAGCGTCTCGTTCCCTCTTCAGGGAACTATGGTTACATACGTAACCTGAGACGTTCCCTTTCAAGGGAACTCGCGCTGCGTCGAACGCTTGGGGAACGATATACCAACGCCACCTCAGTGACGAAGGCCGACGAGTGTCTCGTAGCTCACTACGAGAGGACCCGTGTTCCCGGAGCGGAGTTGAGGTCAAGCTGGTAAAACCTCAGAAAAGTATGCGGGGAAGACCACCCCGCCGCATCACAAACATCAGATAACGACACACCAGATATAAGGGCCTTAGAGGCAGCCACGCTCCTAGTAGAGTGGGCCCGGACCCTCAGAGGCGAGGAGGATCCGGCCGACTCGTAAGCCAGGGTGATAGCCTCAACTATCCACCTGCTTAAAGTAGATTTGGATGCAGGGGCCCCCTTGGGGGTCCCAAAGCAAACAAACAACTGGTCAGACTTACGCCAAGGGGCAGACCTATGGACATAAGTGTCCAGTGCTCGCACTGGACAGACCTTGTTTTTAAATTCCTGGTCCTGGTCACCGAAGGGGGGAGGGCAGAAGGCCTGCAGTACTATAGACCTGGCCACATGAGTGGGCACTTTGGGCACATAGCCTGGCCTGGGATGGAGGAAGGCTTTCACCATCCCAGGCGCAAACTCAAGGCAAGAGGGAGCTACAGAAAGCGCCTGTAGATCCCCAATTCTCTTTAGCGATGTTAAAGCTAACAAGAATAAGGTTTTTAAAGTGAGGAACTTTAGTGGAACCTCATCCAACGGTTCAAAGGGTGCCTGGGACAACCCCTGGAGTACCAGGGATAAGTCCCAGGCAGGAACCTTGGTCTGGACTGCAGGCCTCAGCCTAATGGTACCACGGAGGAAGCGTGTGACGAGGGGGTCCCGGCCAATGGACACGCCACCCAGAGGTACGTGGTAAGCCGCAATGGCAGCCACGTAAACCTTCAGGGTGGACGGGGACAACCCTGCAGCGAATCTATCTTGCAGGAACTCTAGCACTTTGCCAATGTGACAGGTAACTGGGTTCACCTGCTTCTCGCTACACCAAGAAGTGAAAAGTCTCCACTTCAGGGCGTACAGCTTCCTCGTGGAGGGAGCTCTGGAGTGGAGGATGGTCTCAACAACCTCGGTCGAGAGACCAGAATCTATGAGCTGGGCCCCCTCAGAGGCCAAGCCCACAGTTTCCAAAGTTCTGGGCAGGGGTGAAGAATCGAGCCCGCTGCCTGAGACAGGAGGTCCACTCGAACTGGGATCTCCCAGGGGACCCCGTCCAGCAGGGAAACAAGATCCGCAAACCACACTCTGCCCGGCCAACGCGGAGCAACCAGTGTGAGACGGACCTTGTCCCGGCGAACTCTCTCCAGAACTCCCGGGAGCAGAGCAATCGGGGGAAATGCGTACAGACATAGCCTCGGCCATGTCTGGATCATGGCATCCAGCCCGAGTGGGGCTGGATGCAGGAGTGAATACCACAGAGGGCAATGCGTTGATTCTTCGGACGCGAACAGATCTACTTGTGCCCGGCCGAATCTGAACCAAATCTGCTCCACCACCTCTGGGTGGAGCCTCCATTCCCCGGGCCTCGGCCCCTGTCTCGACAGGACGTCTGCTCCCACATTCTGGGTCCCAGGGATGTGAACTGCCCGTAGATGGAGCAGTCTCCCTTGGGACCAGAGGAGGATCTGCCGCGCCAGTTTGTATAGTGGTCGCGAACGTAGACCCCCCTGACGATTTATATAGGAGACCACAGTGGTGCTGTCGGTCTGAACAACCACATAATGGCCCCTGAGGTCTGGGAGGAACGCTTGAAGCGCCCTCCAAACAGCCATCATCTCCAGCAGGTTTATGTGCCAGGACAACTGGTGTTTGTGCCACAGACCCTGGGCAGAGCGATCCCTCAGGACCGCTCCCCAACCTGTGAGGGAAGCATCCGTCGATAGCATGACGCGTCGACAAGGAGCTCCCAACGCAGGTCCTTGAGACAGAAAACAGGGTTTCTTCCACATATCCAAGGCAAGTAGGCATCGCCGCGTGACGTTGATAGTGCGGAAAGGGTTGCCACTCGGGGAAAACCCTCTGGTTCTGAGCCACCACTGTAATGGCCTCATGTGTAGCAGCCCGAACGGGATGACGCTGGAAGCTGCTGCCATGAGGCCCAGCACTCGCTGAAAGTGTTTTACAGTGATGGACTGGCCTATTTTGACTTTCTTCATGGTTGACAGAATCGAATCGATGCGGGCGGGGGATAGCCGCGCCGTCATCGAAACCGAGTCCCATATCACGCCTAGGAAGGTGGTTCTCTGAAGAGGAGAAAGCACACTCTTCTTTGCGTTCAACCTCAACCCCAGCACTCTCATGTGTGCGAGAACAACATCTCGATGCTGAACCGCTAACTGCGGCGACTGGGCAAGAATCAGCCAGTCGTCGATGTAATTCAAAACTCTTATGCCTTGGAGGCGCAACGGGGTTAGCGCTGCGTCCATGCATTTCGTGAAAGTGCGGGGTGATAAAGCCAGGCCGAATGGAAGTACTTGATATTGGTACGCCTTCCCCCCAAAGGCGAACCTGAGGTACTTCCTGTGCTGTGGAAGGATGGAAATATGAAAATATGCGTGCTTCAGATCGATAGTGACGAACCAGTCCTCGGACCTGATCTGTGCCACTATTTGTTTCAAAGTCAGCATCTTGAATTTTAGCTTCATGACCGAGCGATTCAGAAGGCGCAAATCCAGGATGGGCCGCAGTCCTCCATCCTTCTTTGGAACGAGGAAGTAGCGGCTGTAAAAGCCTGACTCCCTGTTTGAGAGGGGTACATGTTCTATGGCCCCTTTCCTCAGTAGAGAATCTACGTCCTGCTCCATTACCAGAGCCTGCTCGGGGTCCACCACCGTGGGTAGAACCCCATTGAACCTGGGCGGGCGAGACCCAAACTGGATCGAATACCCTTTCTTTATAATTCGCAGGACCCACTGAGAAACCTCTGGAAGACATGTCCATGCCGGCAGAAATTCTACTAGGGGAACCAGCCTCTCGAGGTTGGCCTCTGGTGTCTGTGTAGCACACCCACCAGGGCCCGGTTTTCTGGGGAACACCTGGAGTGAATGCTCTAGGACCCTCCTTGGAGGGGGCGACCTCCTCAGTGCAACCGGTGTAACGGGCGGCAACTGAGGAGGGTCGCCTCCAAGAGGCCCGGCGCGTCTGGCGTCAGGACCTCTTCGAGGTAGCCTTCTTGGCGAGGATGACGGTCCTCAGATCCGTCCTCCTGCCCGAAGGCTGAGGCTGGGAGCGCCTGCCCGACCCCCCGGTTTTCTGGGGAGGTTGGCGGGTTGAGACGCTCTGCCTTTGAGCGGCCCGCTGCACATATGAGGAGGCCTGGGGCTGTGGCTGGCTCACAGCCCCAGGCTGAGGGCGGCGAGGCAGGAGTACATTGAACGCCACCTGCTGCTTTGCCGCCTCCTGGAACTTCTCGACGACCGTTTTCACCGAATCGCCGAAAAGCCCAGAAGGCGACAGAGGGGCGTTCAACATAAAAATTTTCTCCTTGTCCTTTAGAGACGTCAAATTTAACCACAGGTGCCTCTCCGTGGCCACACAGGCTGCCATGGAACGACCAATAGAGGCAGCCGTCTCCCTGGTGGCCCGTAGGGACAGATCTGTGGCTTTACGTAGCTCAGCCACAGCCTGTGGACCAATGCCTCCGCCCTCATCGAGGTCCCCCAACAATTCTGCTTGGTAAGCCTGAAGCAGGGCGGTGGTGTGAAGACACGCCGCTGCCTGGCTAGCTGCAGAATATGCTCTGCCCACATGAGCTGATGTAACCCGCATAGGTTTAGTGGGCAGCACCGGGACTTTAAGCGATGACACCGAGGGCGGAGAGAGGTGGCTCGCAAGCGCCTCCTCCACCTTCGGCATCGCGCCATAACCATACTCTCGCGCACCAACCAGAGTGGCATACATATTATTTTGTGGCGTAAACACTCTGGAGGTGGCTGGCCTCTTCCAGGATCTAGACACCTCAGTGTGCAGATCCGGGAAAAAAGGCAGGTCCCGGCGAGGGGGAGGGACCCGCGCTGGCAGAAATCGTTCATCCAACTTGCTTCTCTTTGGACGAACGACAGTACTTTCCGCTGGCCACTCAATACTTAACGTGGCCACAGCGCGAGTCACCACCTCGAGCAATTCCTCATAAGCTGGGGAGGAGGTTGGCGAATCCTCACTCTCCGCGTCGACACTAGCAACGTCTAACTCCTCGGAGCTAGACAATTGCAGTGCCGGTGCTTCAGCTTGGTCGGAAGTAACCGCCCTCGAGCGTGCTTCCGAAACCTTGCATGAAGCACTGGATCCACCGGGTAAGGGCTGAGATAGGGGAGCGCCCGTCTCAGACCCCGCCGTCAGGTCCATTTGCGAACCCCATGACCTAGATCGCCGCAGAGCCTCAGCTGCTGCGGGACCCGAGCCCTGGGGAACGCGAGCCTGGCCGGTCTCAGAATCAAAAACCGCCAGGCGTGAGCGGAGCACCCGCAGCGGTAGTTGGCTGCAGTGATCACAGTCAGCACTCACGAGCGCTGACCTAGCATGCTCTGCTCCCAGACACATTACACATAACAAGTGCTCATCTCCCCCCGAGAGGAAACGAGGGCAAGGAGATGCGCACTGTTTAAATGCCTGGTTCGCCATAAACATAGATATTGTATATAAATATATATGGGAGATCCCTGATTTTTAAACTAGATCTGGGTTTTTCTCTCAAAATAACCAGCACACTCAACACACTCTCACACTGTGCTTGCGAAGACAAACAAAGCTGCCGCTTCCGGGTTCCGGCGCTCTTTTATCAACTGGTTCGTGACGTCACCGATCTGCGTCTGTCACTCACGCACGCGCGCGCTCGCGCGCCGGATGTTTACATATTGTGCTTCGCGCGGACATCATCCAAGGATTCCCCAAGCGTTCGACGCAGCGCGAGTTCCCTTGAAAGGGAAATCAACCGTCGCCATTGTTGGCCAGGTGTTCGAATAAGAGTGAAAGCTATTGATTGAGGCCAAGTTTTTTTTTTCCTTTTTCTTTTTTTGCTCTATTTTCTTTCCTTTCCTTTTCCTCTTCTTCTTACTTGATTTTTGGAAACGTGACACCCTGAGAACTTCATATTCGATGGCGAGCCAACCAAACAATATCCTATCTTTGAGTTTTGAGTCATCCCAATGCCAGATCAAGAGGCATTGTAACCTCATGAGAACACTTGAGATTACCAGAGAGTGACTTTATCTATCTTTTATTTTATTCTATTTCTTTTTGAGTATTGAATTGTTTGTAATTTTTTTTTATTGACTTTTTTTATTTTTTATTTAGCTAAGTGAAACAATTATATATTTTTTTCCTAATTTAACCTTGTGTCTGTCTGTTCTTTCTCATACCAACCCGCTACCTCCTTAGCGACCTTAGATCTTCTGATGAGCCCAAATTTCAAATGTATTGCATTTAATGCATTATTATTAATTATTAGTACATGTAAGCAGAAGTATTTGCTACACAAGTCTTGCTTTCTGTTCATGAATACATGAACATGATAACCCCAAACATTACTGGTTCCCACACAACTCCACACCCGAATCAATTTTATTTTTGAAAAGATATATTCTTACTTTAAAGTACAACTGCAACCAATGTCTGAGCAGCAGCTTCAGGAAAGGAAAACCTGATTATTTGTAACTTAATACAAAAGGTTGCTTAGAAACCCAAACACGGCTGTGCCACCCAGAGGTCAGAGGTTCAGCCATGGCTCAGGGCGACCGACGCAAAACTCTGTTACCTGTTTGACTGTATCTCCACGCATGGCTAACAGGCGCGCGCTAGCTCTGTTTTTAACAAGGGCCCCTACCTCCCACTGCGGCTCGCTTTAATTGTGTGTCTTGAAAGCCAGCCACGTTTGAGAAAGCATGCAATTCCACATCGTGTAAACTTATGAGTGGGGAAATTACGCCTACACTTAGAGGCATCTTTAAATGAAAGCAGTAAAATATATTCATTCTGAAACCCTTCTCTAAGTTGTGTTTTTTTTCAGGCTGGTTAACGATGAGGCTATCAGAGAGGGATAAAAATGCATTGGCTGAGGCGCAACAGCTGGCATAAGACACAGATGCACTTGGTCACCTCTTTGCCTCCTGCATCTCATTAAGAAAATAAACATTTCAAATGCCTCTTTGCATGTTATGCAAATATGCCTCCAATGCATGAAAAACTCTACAAGCAAACAGGAACTGCAATGCCTGAATGTTGTATCTGAATATGGTGAGATGTATATGTCACGTCTGAAACTACTGGAAATGTGCACTAAATGAAGTGCACTAAACATGCTGTAGAGAAATATCACATAAACACTTTATGCACAGCTTTAGCATGAAGGGATGAAGCACTTAAGTGCACTTGTTTTGTACTTCAAAAGTTTAAAAGTATATTATTTAAAAACAGAACAGTACTTGCAGATAAAAGAATATTAATTAAATCAAAAACAACATCAAAAGTGTACTTAAAGAGAGTTTGGTTAACGCTTTATTTTACAGTGTTCTTCTGACATTTGTAATGTAACATTAATTAATTGCATACCCTAATCCTACTATAACTCCATAGTATTCCACAGTACTTAAAACAATTATTTCACTGTAACAACGACACCTTAAAATAAAGGGTTACACTTTATTTTAAGGTGTTTTTGCAGCACTGTAATTACACATTTCAGTACTGAGTCATATTAAGTAACTACATGTACTTAGGATCATGGTTTGGTGTGGTTCAGGGTTAGTTGCATGTACTCACTATAGTAACTACATGTAACATGATGTAATGACAATTAAAAAAGTGTCACCAAATAAGGTGTAACCAAAAGAACACTTTGTAATGACGTCAATTTAAAAGTTAAAGTACACTTTAAATCATTATGTTTTACTAATCTTTTGTCATCTTTTAAAGTTACACTTATTTAGATATGTTGACTAGCACATTTAAAATCATTTATCGAAATTGTGTTATTTTATTACATTTAAAGTTTTTCAAACAAATATATTTAAATACGCTGCAAATACATTTACATAACAAATGAGAGAATGTAATATAAGTGCCTGTCAGCACAATACACTTTAACCATATTTGAAAGACAAAAGAACCAGCAATGAAAGATAAAGTCCAACTCAAGTTGGTCAAAAAGCACTCTAAAGTTCAACTCATTGCATTTCGGCCGGATATAAAAGTAAACCATATTGCCTTTTCATTTAAAACATGCTAATTAAATGTCTGACAATATCATATTCAGTTCATACTTTAAGTATATTCTTTTTGAAAGTATGCTAAAGTGTACTTCTTTTCTCACAAGGGGCTACTTTTCTGTGAAATAATCAGCATTAGAAGAAAAAAAATTCTGTTTTGTGTTAACAGTAGTTAACCAAACCCAGCAAATTGTGAACTTGTCAAAACAGTCAGCTCAAAGCGATCTGTTCCACAGCGCTTGAAATCTCCATAAACCCCCACCCTCTTTCCTGCAATGTCTCAAACCGAGTCTGTTCTTCATTTGAGCTTCCTGAT
This sequence comes from Rhodeus uyekii, assembly GCA_037043235.1. Classification (NCBI taxonomy): domain Eukaryota; kingdom Metazoa; phylum Chordata; class Actinopteri; order Cypriniformes; family Acheilognathidae; genus Rhodeus; species Rhodeus uyekii. Next base: position 1,012,863 of record JAWRVZ010000206.1, read on the forward strand.
ACAAATGAAAATGTGCAATGTCCAACACCAGTGTGGCATGACTCGGGAGCCCGCGGTCCCCAGTTGAGCAACAGCTTCTCAATGCGATGTAAAGTGTGTCCTACACTTCAGAGCATGTGGTTTTGATTTGGGAATGTTTTATTGCTGAACAATGTTTCTGCCTTGGCGCGCAGAAGCACGTATAAAGAGCATATTGTCCCTCGGTGCCCACCCTCAGCACATATACTGTGCGGTATGACATCAGTGTGGCTCTGGCTGGCATAGTTAGTTTTAATAGTAAGTTCTGTCACTGACCAATCACGCACTACAGTTGCTTCTATTTGCCCGCACGCTTCAACTACTGCCTATCTGTCCACATGCTTATCTTCAGTGGCAGGATTTTAATAGACATTAGTCTGTCTGCACCGGGTTGCGGCAGTAAAATCAAACCACAATGACCAGGCTGGGCTTAAACGATAGCCAAGATGTGAGATCAAAGAGGGACATTTCAGCATGTGAAGCCAAGCACTGTTAGCTAAAGCTCTTAAAGAACGCGGCCATCATATAAAACAGAACGAAACAAGAAAACTTGGGCTATTACACACACATTGGGTTAATGGAAATATAAAACCTCAGACAGCAACGATCCACCCTGCCTCATTGTAAAAGCGAACCACTTGGGTAACGGGAAATATTTCTGTGGGAACTGATGTTATTGGATAAAACCCTCCAAACCGTCGTGACACCACAGACAGATATAATCACAACCACGATTTTGGCTGTAGGCTAAACAATGGAGTTGGAATATTTCTATTATACAGTGTGCAGTCTTGCCTTGTTCGTTGTAATTGATGGTTTTGAATGATTAAATACTTTATTTAATTAGTTTTTATATTAGCCTGTTTTCACATACCGCTAAAGATAATGCCGTTTGGTGAAATTAACCTTTTTTTAAAATAAATAAACTACCTACAGTTCAAATATAGTCTAAAATCATATTCTAGCTCTTTTTGAACTATGACACACTAAAATGTGCATAAATATATACATGCATATATATATCAGGGGCGCTTCTCAGGAGGCAAGGGAGGCAATGTCTCCTTAAAAAAAACTGCATCAGACAATAATTGATATTATAAGAATTAAAAAAGGCAAATATTGCAAAATGTGACATTAAACAGTGTAAAAGTCTCTCCTTTTTATAAAGTAACCCACAGTGACATAACAGAACCACTAATTCAGTGGTGGGACGTAACTGAGTGTCAAGGGGGAAAAGTTACATGACTGGAGGCAATGCTGCCATTCGTGGGACTGAATATGATTAGGTATGATTAGATGTGATTGGTTATGATTGGTTATGACTGGATATGATTGGATATGGTTGGATATTATCAGTTATGACTGGATATGATTGGTCATGATTGGATATGATTGGTTTTAATTGGATATGATTGGTTATGATCAGTTATAATTGGTTATGGATGAATATGATTGTTATGATTGGACATGATTGGTTTTGATTGGTTATGACTGGATATGTTCAGTTATGATTGGATATGATTGAGTATGACTGGATACGATTGGATATGATTGGTTATGATACTTGGTTTTAATAACTAGAACATTGTATAGTTTTATATAGGACAATTATATTATATAGGAAAATTAAGTGCAACAGGGACACAAATCTGCATTTGAGATTTAGTCTTATGTTTGTGAAAGACATCTCTTCTGTTCACCACTTGATTACAAATCCTACAGTAAAAACAATAATATTGTAACTATTTTCTATTTTTTAATACATTTTCTGTGATCAAAGCAAAATTTTCAGTATCATTAGTCCAGTCTTTAGAGTCACGTGATCCTTCACAAGTCATTCTAATATGATGATTTGATGCTTGAGAAACGTTTTTTTGTGGATTTTTGAGGAAACCGGGATGCCTTTTTCAGGAATTTTGACAAATTCATTTTATTTTAAATAACTTTTTCTAACAATAAACAGTAATGCTGAATAAAGGTATTAAAGACTTCAAAATAAAATAAAATCCTGACCCCAAACCTTAGTACCGTGTGAAGTTATGTTATACTGTGTGTCTGTATTTGTGTGATTGTCAGGTGTTTATTGTACAAAGTTAGAAGAGCAAACCTTGGTTTGACTCTGGTCCTTCCTCCAGCCTCCAAATCCATGGGATTTTTCCAGCTAGTTTATCATACTGATGGTTACATAGCAAAAACTGTTAATAAGCATACTTGATAATAGTGTTAGATTAAAAAGTTATGCCATGAAACTCTAGATGTCACAGGCTGACAGGTCCTTGACTCGATCCTCTTGCAGTCACATCACTCTCTATAGGCCACAGATGATTGGTTCCTGCTGTATCAGCGGCCAATGAGCTGCTGCTCAACCTTCATATACATGGTCAGTGTCAGTACGCTTTCAGAAACCCTCCTCCCTCCCCAGCTCCACCTGTATAGATCTGCTACGGGTAATTCATGTACACTATATTGTGCAACAACAACAATAACAGCAGATCTATTACAAACATATCGACATGGTCATATCCATCACCATACAAACGCTTTGAGAGTTGTGACAAAAATGTTGTTTGAGAAATAGAACCATCTAAAGAAGAACCATTTTCGATTTTATTGATGATTATGATTCTGAATAATTATTAGAATATGCAGTTCCATGACATTCTTGCTGGTGTTATTTAATGCGAGCACTTTGGCTCACTCGGGTTGGCATCTCTGGCCTTCCCTGGCAGAATGCTGAAGTGCTGCTTTCATTGCTTGCAGGGGATTGAGGATAAACTCTGTTATTTACACAGCTGTGTATACGCACATCTCGCTCCAGGAAGACATGCTTTTATTCCAAATCAAATTTCCCTGTCTTCCATCTATTCATCCATTCAGTGTAATCCAGAACGGAGCAGGAGAGTCAAGAGTGGGTTTGGCGAGCAGCATCAACTCATGTTCCACAGAGGTCATAGATTTAGCTCAGCCCTGGACTAAATTACTCTAATTTAATGTGAATCCCACTTAATTAGGTTCATAAATCTACAATTATGAGCCCACTCTTAGGGTTTTACATTCCTGTATGAATAGCCTATATACCACATATGATTTGCATATTTACCGTAACTATGACATGTAACCGTTTGGGGAATTTTTGTGATGATGGATGAATGCCGCCATTTCATAATCCTTTGCAATGAACTCTCTTAGAGAACAACAATGGCAATGTATCTGTTCAATAAAATGAGTAATAAAAACACCACGTCACTTTTACAACATTCCAAATCTCCAAAAAGTCAAGCCAATGTTGATTCTGGTTTTATTACAAGCGCTTCTCGTTCTCTTTTCGCCAGCAGATTCTCCTCTGTTTAGCATTTGTTTGAAATGGCTGATTCTCTGGCGGTTGGAGATTTAGCTTCTCCATGTCAACCTTCTGACTAACTAACTAACCTCTGACACCACTAAACCGTACAAGCATCAAAGCCACTTTTCTCTATTTACTCATATGACAAGACACACATGGGCGAGTGATGTGTGCAATTCTCCCTGAAAACCATTCCAGAGTCAGGTTGAAAATATAACATTTATAAATAGGCTCACCCTAGTGAGTCAAGATATTGAAGAACACATTTTGAAAAAAGGATTGATTGATGTCTCATTATTTCAATTTAAAAAGACATTTTATTATTTATTATTTTATTTAGATTATTTATGATCCAGGACTATATGCATATATTTTTATGATTTAATTTTTGGACTGCATGATCAAATGTGTGTGTGTAAAAAAAAAACATAAATATGCTAGTAGTCAAAACTGTCTGATACAATCAAACGTATGTTTTTAAATCTTTAAAACATTTTGATCTAAAGGATTATGGCAAAATTCTGGAAACTGCTTCTGCAGGGGGGAAAAAGAAAAAACTTGCAAACATTTTAATAATAATAATAATAACCTGCACAACCCGTACATTATTGTTTAAAAGCATTCCAGAGAGAATATCCAGAGTGGGTCCTGTAGATCTGACAAATTTGGAGAGCAGAAAATATGAAATTATGAATCAAATTCTATAGTAAAAATATGACAAGTAACAGCTACTACAAACTCAGGACAATCCTTACATTTAAGTGCATTTTTGCATTTGTTAATTTAATTGATTAGTTGATTTGGTTTGCAAATTTGTTAGAATAAAGTCAATGCTATTGGTCAAACCTTTGTTTGTTGGAGGGCATTATCTTCCTCAATCCAGTTATTGCAGTACTATAGCATTTTATGTATCTATGATGAATGCACCCTTGTAATAAACATGTTTTTTCTTTATAAAAACCATACTTATTATGGAAATACTTTACGTTAAATATATTAGGTAGAGGAGAGCTTCAGTAGGACTGAAGTATATATTTAATTTCATAAAAATGTACTGACAAGAATTAATAGCAACTAAATACTTGTAATTTCTGTGAGACTATATTTGTAATTGCACATTTGTAATGATGAAGTTGCAATTCAGTACATTATATATATATATATATATATATATATATATATATATATATATATTAACTTCAAATGTTGAATACCTCGACAGTTAAACATATAATCAAGTACTTCAAAACAGCATAATTTAATGGCTAATGTTATATTTTCTTCTACTATTTTGACATTTTTATTATTTTATGTATGCCAGTCATGCCAGTAAAGCAATTTTGAATTTGATTCTGTATTTCAGTAATATTATATTATCTGCAAGTACAGTTTTTATTATTATTATTATTATACTCCTGAAGTGCTGAAGATAGCCTTTTTCACAAGACCAGATATCAGTAGTTTTAAGGTTAACGCATGCTGTACAAGTGCAGTTTATAATTGTTGGTTCTTGTCCAGCTGCTACAGGTACTTCTTGAGACAGTCTTAACATAAAGGCAATGTTCATGTAACCGTCCCCAGGTCTTGTTGTTTGTCCTTGACATATTCTCTTAGTTTTGAATAAGACACCAGACACCGCTCTGACTCTTTGCGGTCCTTTCCAGATCTCTCAGGACAAGGAAAAGGAATTTCTAATTTCTATTTCTAAAATAGCAGACATACATTCATCCATTTTCAAAAACCTCCGTCCTGTAGGGGTCAAAGGGATCTCAGCGTCTCGGCTGATGTGCAGTTTCTGAAGTAAACTCCCTCATCAATTACATATTTAAGGAACAATCTGTTAATACTGAGAAAAGCTGCATGACAGAGTCTTATCATTGGAAGCAAGCTCAAAATATGACCAACCAAAAATAAAATTCAAATATGGAATAGGTGTAGAATGCAGGTTTTATTTGATCCAACAGTCAGTCTACCATCAGTAAAACATTCAGAGACGTTAAACAAGCGTTTCTTATTCTTCAGCAGAATCCTGTCTTTTCTTGTCCATCTGAAACCAGGGAAAAAAGAGGTCTTAATTTAAACAGAAATTGTTTGGTCTCATTTTGGACAAAAATTCCGTTCTTCAAATCCACACAGTGATTTAGACCTAAATCAACTCAGTCTCCTATGATTTACAACAAAAACTCCTGTCAAAGAACACAACTTGCATGAATTTCTTAGTGCTAATCTTGTTTGAATAATCAAACGAATAAATAATTTTAACATGCATTAGTATTGCACATGCTGATTTTATGAGAAAAACCCTGAATTGAGCTGTGTTTGCATAGTGAGCCTTTCACCATGAAGTCTGATGCTTTGTCACCCTCTTTTGGTAAGACAGAGGAAAGCCAGCTCTCACATACAGGACTGAACTGCCATAGCCTGTTCACCTTTCAAATAAAGTCTCTAAATTACCATTTTCACACTCATTTGAATATTTTATTAGTACTAGTAGTAGTATTGAAAATTACGGAGCATTTAAAAAGTTTAAAATCCCACACTTTTCACTGGTCAGGTGTGAGATGTTTGTGTAAACCATTTAATGGCTGTCCTTCTACGGAAGGACTCTAAAACTAAAGAGAGCGAAAAGATGGTATTAGACAGAGAGGGACTGGAATAGTATGTTCTGTTGTGCATCAGCGGCATTCTGGGTAGCTGAAAATATGATTGAGCTGCTAATTTAGCTGTTATGGGCCCTTTCCCCCATGACGCTAATGATAATTAACATGCAAATGAGCTCAGGGATGTGAGGTAGAGGCAGCAGTGCTCTGTTCATTAAGGCCTTAATTACTGTTTGAAAACTGAAACATCAGGGTTATAAATTGAGTTTTTTCATGTAATGGGTCGGATAATAATTAGGGCTTGGACTTGCTCTTAGAACTGAGTCTTGTGGATGGATGGACGACAACACTTTTGTGTAACGTTTCTAACTAATAAAGAATATAAACATTCATCTGTTTGAACAAACACATTTGTTCGTTAATACATTTTATTAAATAAACTCAATGCTCACGGCCCAAATGAACACCCCAGATATTCACACTTTATACAAGTTTTCAAAAATGCTTTTAAATGGCAGAACTCTCTTAATATGATTAATTAGACAACAAATTGCAAATTTCAGCCTTGGCATATTAATGTATATCTTACAGGACCTTTAATCAGTTTCCTTTAATTAAGTAGCTCATTAAAATGCATTGTGCGTGTCAGAGAGTGAAGTCATTGGACCATTATCATAATATATGATCATGAATTTCAATTCCATAATATGCATCAACTGTAGACATAGTAGCATATCTACTGGTGGAAAAGAAAAAAGAAAATCTTCATAAACAGGCCAATTGTAATTAAAATATATTATTGTTGCACTTTTTTTTACATTATGTGTACTCATGTGTAAGTAATAAGGAAAGTAATAAGGTAGCTAAATAGGTAATGGTTGGGTTTAGAGTTAGGTTAAACTGAAGCAAAAGTGCTCATTTCTGCTGTAAAAGGAAAGCAATCACACTCTAAACAAACATATCTCATCAAAACTTTAATATCACATCAAGACAGTCAGATGCAAGAAAATTGCTGGTCTTTCAAACTGCAAATCTAGCTAAATACTGTTGAAAAAGAGCGGTGGACAAAGACACAAAAGCAAATCGATGCAGAAATATCTACTACTAGTTACTACTATTAGTTATATTAATCACAATAACTAATAATAATATAAGTATAGATGATAGATGGATAGATGGATAGATGGATAGATGGATAGATAGATAGAATAGTAATTACAACTAGAGAGGATAAAGTTCGTCGAGACACACTTTAGAAGTTGGCTGAGAACGTCGCACCGGAAACGTTAATTTCGCATGTTGGTAGCAATATTTAACATTAAATACAAAGTACGTTACGAAACCAGAAATTAACAGGTTGCCAAGGTCTTCTGGGTAGTTGCTAGGGCGTTGCTAGGCAGTTTCTTAGGTATCCGGGGTGGTTGCAAAGGTAACCAGAGTGGTTGCTAGGGTGTTGCTAGGTGGTTGCTAGGGTAACCGGGGTGGTTGCTAGGGTAAACAGAGTGGTTGCTAGGGTGTTGCTAGGGAAACCAGAGTGGTTGCTAGGGTGTTGCTAGGTGGTTGCTAGGGTAACTGGAGTGGTTGCTAGGGTGTTGATAGGTGGTTGCTAGGGTAACCTGGGTGGTTGCTAGGTGGTTGCCAGGGTAACCAGAGTGGTTGCTAGGGTATTTTGGGTGGTTGCTAGGGTGTTGCTAGGTGGTTGCTAGGGTATTTTGGTTGGTTGCTAGGGTGTTGCTAGGTGGTTGCTAGGGTAACCAGAGTGGTTGCTAGGCGGTTGCTAGGCAGTTGCTAGGGTATTTTGGGTGGTTGCTAGGCAGTTGCTAGGGTATTTTGGGTGGTTGCTAGGCAGTTGCTAGGGTATCTGTGGCGGTTGCTAGGGTGTTGCTAGGTGGTTGCTAGGGTAACTGGAGTGGTTGCTAGGGTATCCTGAGTGGTTGCTAGGCAGTTGCTAGGGTATCCTGGGTGGTTGCTAGGGTGTTGCTAAGGAGTTGCTAGGGTAACCGGGGCGGTTGCTAGGGTATTTTGGTGGTTGCTAGGCAGTTGCTAGGGTATCCAGGGTGGTTGCTAGGATGTTACTAGGTAGTTGTGAGGTCTTCTGGGTAGTTACTATGGCATTCCTAGCACAATTTAACACTTAGCTAACCACTATTAGCATGTAGCTATTCACTGCTAGCATATGTAGCATGTTGGAAGTCCTGTTTGCTAGCATGAGTCAATAGACCCAACCCCCATGTCTCTACGACACTCAGAAGCAGAGATATAGGTCTGGCTAAATGGTTGCTAGGGTTCTCTGTTTGGTTGCTAAGGAGTGGCTTCACAGCTACAGTGATGTTACTCCAAAGGCTCCTTGTGAGTATGAAGTATATAAACCAACCAGAATGCCTCTACGACATTGAGAACTGAAGATATCTCACTTTGTATTTGGTTGCTAAGGTGCTCCATAATGGTTGCTAGGGCGTGGCTAGGAAGTGTTGAAGATGTTGGTGATTGGCAGTTTGCTGCCCCGAGTCATACGAGCCCACCCTCAAATTTCTATGACTTTTCTATCCTGAAGAAAATGTGAGTGGTGCTCGCAGTGGCAAAATCCGCCCCGGACCAGGTGAGGCAGTGTCGGACACCATTGCCAGAGAACCAACCGCCATGTCTGTACTATGTTCCAGTGCTGAGAGATGGCTTATTCATGTGTTTGTTTGGTTGCTAGGGCACTCTATATAGTTGCTATGGTGTGGTCATATAGCTTATGGGACAATATTTAAAGACTATTTAGTATTTTGAGCTTAAAAGATCAAACTCTGTGGTTCTACAACATTCCAGTACTGAGATATGGCTTGTAAGCCTTATTTTACGGTTGCTAGGGTGCTGTAAATGGTAGTTAGGGCGTGGCTATGAAGATGGTATATCACTACTTATTCACTGCTTGATAGGCCGAGTGAAACGAACCCAGTCCCAGGCCACTGCGACTATCTAAACCAAAGATATGATTTTACAAATATTTGGCCCATGTTAAGTCAAAGGGGCTTTTTTCGGCTGATTTATCGTAGGACAAAACGAACATCGTACCCCCGATCGCTTAGAAAAGATATAGCACACCTCTCCTCAATAAGCCGCACGATATGACACCTCATTTGTGGGTCTACGACCAATGGTACCGAAGGAGTAGCGTGCCAAAGTATTGTTTAGGAGAATAGTATTTACAATACTAGAATGTACATTTCCTGAAGAAAATGTGAGTGGTGCTCGCAGTGGCAAAATCCGTCTCAGGCCAGGTGAGGCAGTAGCTAGGGTAACCATGATGTTGCTAGGCAGTTGCTAGGGTAACCAGGGTGGTTGCTAGGTGGTTGCTAGGGCAACTGGTGTGGTTTCTAAGGTGTTGCTAGGTGGTTGCTAGGGTAACTGGGTTGGTTGCTAGGGTGTTGCTAGGTGGTTTCTAGGGTAACCGGAGTCGTCGCTGGGTGGTTGCTAGGGTGTTGCTAGGTGGTTGCTAGGGTAACCAGGGTGGTTGCTAGGGTGTTGCTAAGTGGTTGCTAGGCTAACCAGAGTGGTTGCTAGGGTAACCAGGGTGGTTGCTAGGGTGTTGCTAAGTGGTTGCTAGGCTAACCAGAGTGGTTGCTAGGTGGTTGCTAGGGTAACCAGAGTGGTTGCTAGGTGGTTGCTAGGGTAACCAGAGTGGTTGCTATGGTGTTGCTAGGTGGTTGCTAGGGTAAACTGAGTGGTTGCCAGGGTTTTGCTAGGTGGTTGCTAGGGTACCCGGAGTGGTTGCTAGGCGGTTGCTAGGCAGTTGCTAGGGTAACCGGGGTGGTTGCTAGGTGGTTGCTAGGGTAACCAGAGTGGTTGCTAGGCGGTTGCTAGGGTAACCAGAGTGGTTGCTATGGTGTTGCTAGGTGGTTGCTAGGGTAAACTGAGTGGTTGCCAGGGTGTTGCTAGGTGGTTGCTAGGGTAACCGGAGTGGTTGCTAGGTGGTTGCTAGGCAGTTGCTAGGGTAACCGGGGTGGTTGCTAGGTGGTTGCTAGGGTAACCAGAGTGGTTGCTAGGCGGTTGCTAGGGTAACCAGAGTGGTTGCTATGGTGTTGCTAGGTGGTTGCTAGGGTAAACTGAGTGGTTGCCAGGGTGTTGCTAGGTGGTTGCTAGGGTAACCGGAGTGGTTGCTAGGTGGTTGCTAGGCAGTTGCTAGGGTAACCCGGGTGGTTGCTAGGTGGTTGCTAGGGTAACCAGAGTGGTTGCTAAGGTGTTGCTATGTGGTTGCTAGGGTAACAAGAGTGGTTCCTAGGCGGTTGCTAAGGTGTCACTAGGTTAACTGGTTGGTTACTAGTGTTATGCTAGGTGGTTGTTATGCCTCATCTAGGGTGTCCTGGGCCGTTTCTAGGTGGTTATTAGTTGTTATGGGGGGTTTCTATGGCATTATTAGCATAATTTAACACTTAGTTAATCACTATTAGCATGTAGCTATTCACTGCTAGCATATGTAGCATGTTGGAAGTCCTGTTTGCTAGCATGAGTAAATAGAGCCAACCCCCATGTCTCTACGATACTCAGAAGCAGAGATATGGGTCTGGCTAAACGGTTGCTAGGGTACTCTGTTTGGTTGCTAAGGAGTGGCTAAGCGTCTGCCAGTGATGTTACTCCAAAGGCTGATTGTCAAATAGACCCAACCCCCATGTCTCTACGATGCTCAGAAGCAGAGATACAGGACTGGCTAAATGGTTGCTAGGGTACTCTGTTTGGTTGCTAAGGAGTGGCTTTGCAGTAGCCAGTGATGTTCCTCCAAAGGTTCCTTATGAGTATGAACCATATAAACCAACCAGAATGCCTCTACGACATTCAAAACTGAAGATATCTCACTTTGTATTTGGTTGCTAAGGTGCTCCATAATGGTTGCTAAGGCGTGGCTAGGAAGTGTTGAAGACGTTGGTGATTGGCAGTTTGCTGCCCCGAGTCAAACGAGCCCACCCTCAAATTTCTATGACTGTTCTATCCAGAGATAGAAGTCGATCAATTTGAATGGAAGTCTATGGGATGGGTTGCTAAGGTGCTCTAAATGGTTGCTAGGGCGTGGCTTAATAGCTTCTCAGTGATCCTGAGACACTCATTGGTCGCCTGAGTAAAATGAGCCCTCCCCCTTGTCTCTGTGACGCTGTACTGCAGAGTTTTGTTCAATTCAAAATCCCTATGCACATAGTAGATGGTGTTTCATGGGACGGTTTTCCCCATTCATTTCAATGGGGAAAGTTTGGGAGCTCTAGCACCCCAGGGGTGCAACTTTTACCCCATTTTGTGGTATGTTCTCACAGAGCCATCCACCCTCTTCAAATGTGGCGAGTTTCGTCTTTTTACAAATTTCTCGCTCCGAGTTATTAATCGTCAAAGTCGTTTGCACCGCGTATAAATACTCTTCTAGGATTTCCGTTTCTATTGTGTCTATGGGGCAAGTTTGGGCAGCTCTAGCACCCCAGGGGTGCAACTTTTACCCCAATTTTTTGTATGTCCTTACAGAGCCTGCCAGCCTCTACAAATGTGGCGACTTTCATCTTTTTACAAATTTCACGCTCCGAGTTATTTATCGTCAAAGTTGGTCGTAATGCATTGTCTATGCGTTTTTTCGGCTGTTTGGTCGCCCCTGGGGCGAACACCGTACCCCCGATCGCTTAGAAAAGATATAGCACACCTCTCCTCAATAGGCCGTACGTTTTGATGCCTCATTCATGGGTCTGGAACAAACGCCCTAGGAGGAGTAGCGCGCCGAAAAAAAAGTGGAATAATAAAAATAATAATAATAAACCAAGGTCAATTTTTGGGCAGCTCTAGCACCCCAGGGGTGCAACTTTTACCACAATGTGTGGTATGTTCTTACAGAGCCTGCCAGCCTCTACAAATGTGGCGAGTTTCATCTTTTTACAAATTCCTCGCTCCGAGTTATTAATCGTCAAAATTTCATTTCAATGGGACGTCTATGGGGGTGTTTTTTGTTCCGCCCCCTGGGGCGAACATCGTAGCCCCGATCGCTTAGTAAAGCTAGAGCACCCCTCTCCTCAATCGGCCGCACGTTTTGACACCTCATTCATGGGTCTGGGACAAACGCTCTAGGAGTAGCAGCGCCGAAGATTTCAGCATCATTATTATAGGCTTGGTAAGATAGTAATAGTAGTGCTCGCCAACGAGCACCACTAACTAGAATGTACATTTCCTGAAGAAAATGTGAGTGGTGCTCGCAGTGGCAAAATCCGTCTCAGGCCAGGTGAGGCAGTAGCTAGGGTAACCATGATGTTGCTAGGCAGTTGTTAGGGTAACCAGGGTGGTTGCTAGGTGGTTGCTAGGGTAACTGGGGTTGTTGCTGAGGTGTTGCTAGGTGGTTGCTAGGGTAACTGGGTTGGTTGCTAGGGTGTTGCTAGGTGGTTGCTAGGGTAACCGGAGTCGTCGCTAGGTGGTTGCTAGGGTGTTGCTAGGTGGTTGCTATGCTAACCAGAGTGGTTGCTAGGTGGTTGCTAGGGTAACCAGAGTCGTCGCTAGGCGGTTGCTAGGCGGTTGCTAGGGTCACCAGAGTGGTTGCTAAGGTGTTGCTAGGTGGTTGCTAGGGTCACCAGAGTGGTTGCTAGGTAGTTGCTAGGGTAAACTGAGTGGTTGCCAGGGTGTTGCTAGGTGGTTGCTAGGGTAACCGGAGTGGTTGCTAGGCGGTTTCTAGGCAGTTGCTAGGGTAACCAGGGTGGTTGCTAGGTGGTTGCTAGGGTAACCAGAGTGGTTGCTAGGCGGTTGCCAGGGTAACCAGAGTGGTTGCTAAGGTGTTGCTATGCGGTTGCTAGGGTAACCAGAGTGGTTCCTAGGCGGTTGCTAAGGTGTCACTATGATAACTGGTTGGTTACTAGGGTTATGCTAGGTGGTTGTTATGGCTCACCTAGGGTGTCCTGAGCCGTTTCTATGTGGTTAATAGGTGTTATGGGGGGTTTATATGGCATTATTAGCATAATATATCACTTAGTTAATCACTATTAGCATGTAGCTATTCACTGCTAGCATATGTAGCATGTTGGAAGTCCTGTTTGCTAGCATGAGCCAATAGAGCCAACCCCCATGTCTCTACGATACTCAGAAGCAGAGATATGGGTCTGGCTAAACGGTTGCTAGGGTACTCTGTTTTGGTTGCTAAGGAGTGGCTAAGCGTCTGCCAGTGATGTTACTCCAAAGGCTGATTGTCAAATAGACCCAACCCCCATGTCTCTACGATGCTCAGAAGCAGAGATATAGGACTGGCTAAATGGTTGCTAGGGTACTCTGTTTGGTTGCTAAGGAGTGGCTTTGCAGTAGCCAGTGATGTTCCTGCAAAGGCTCCTTGTGAGTATGAATGATACAAACCAATCAGAATGCCTCTACGACATTCAGAACTGAAGATATCTCACTTTGTATTTGGTTGCTAAGGTGATCCATAAAGGTTGCTAGGGCGTGGCTAGGAAGTGTTAAAGACGTTGGTGATTGGCAGTTTGCTGCCCCGAGTCAAACGAGCCCACCCTCAAACTTTTATGACTTTTCTATCCAGAGATAGAAGTCAATCTATTTGAATGGAAGTCTATGGGATCTGTTGCTAAGGTGCTCTAAATGGTTGCTAGGGCGTGGCTTAATAGCTTCCCAGTGATCCTGAGACACTCATTGGTCGCCTGAGTAAAATGAGCCCTCCCCCTTGTCCCTGTGACGCTGTGCTGCAGAGTTATGTTCAATTCAAAATCCCTATGCACATAGTAGATGGTGTTTCATGGGACGGTTTTCCCCATTCATTTCAATGGGGAAAGTTTGGGAGCTCTAGCACCCCAGGGGTGCAACTTTTACCCCATTTTGTGGTATGGTCTCACAGAGCCATCCACCCTCTTCAAATGTGGCGAGTTTCGTCTTTTTACAAATTTCTCGCTCCGAGTTATTAATCGTCAAAGTCGTTTGCAACGCGTATAAATACTCTTCTAGAATTTCCGTTTTCATTGATGTCTATGGGGGCGCGTTTGGGCAGCTCTAGCACCCCAGGGGTGCAACTTTTACCACATTTTTTGGTATGTCCTTACAGAGCCTGCCAGCCTCTACAAATGTGGCGAGTTTTGTCTTTTTACAAATTTCTCGCTCCGAGTTATTAATCGTCAAAGTTAATTTCAATGCAAAGTCAATAGGTCCAAAAATCGCTACTTTTTCGCCCCTGGGGCGAACATCGTACCCCCGATCTCTTAGAAAAGATATAGCACACCTCTCCTCAATAGGCCGCACGTTTTGACGCCTCATTCATGAGTCTAGGACAAACGCTCTAGGAGGAGTAGCGCGCCAAAAAAAATGTGGAGGAATAAGAAGAAGAAGAAAAATAATAAATTTCATTGGTGTCTATGGGGCAAGTTTGGGCAGCTCTAGCACCCCAGGGGTGCAACTTTTACCCCATTTTGTGGTATGTTCTCACAGAGCCTGCCAGCCTCTTCAAATGTGGCGAGTTTCATCTTTTTACAAATTTCTCGCTCCGAGTTATTAATCATCAAAGTTTGTGGCAATGCGTTGTCTATGCATTTTTTTGGCTGCTTTTTCGCCCCTGGGGCAACCATCGTACCCCCGATCGCTTACAAAAGATATAGCACACCTCTCCTCAATAGGCCGCACGTTTTGACGCCTCATTCATGGGTCTGGGACCAACGCTCTAGGAGGAGGAGCGCTCCGAAAATTTGGTGGTATCAGCATCCTTATTATAGGCTTGGTAAGATAGTAATAGTAGTGCTCGAGGCGAGCACCACTAACTAGAATGTACATTTCCTGAAGAAAATGTGAGTGGTGCTCGCAGTGGCAAAATCCGCCCCGGGGCTGGTGCGGCTGGTGTTCTGGGTGGTTTCTATGGCATTATTAGCATAATTTCACACTTAGCTAGTCACTATTAGCATGTAGCTATTCATTGCTAGCATATGTAGCATGTTGGAAGTCTTGTTTGCTAGCATGAGTCAATAGAGCCAACCCCCATGTCTCTACGACACTCAGAAGCAGAGATATGGGTCTGGCTAAATGGTTGCTAGGATAAACTATTTGGTTGCTAAGGAGTGGCTTTGCAGCTACAAGTGATGTTACTCCAAAGGCTGATTATCAAATTGAACCAAACTCCATGTCTCTACCACTTTCTGATGCGGAGATATAGGTCTGGCTAAATGGTTGCTAGGGTACTCTGTTTGGTTGCTAAGGAGTGGCTTTGCAGCTGCCAGTGATGTTACTCCAAAGGCTGATTGTCAAATAGACCCAACCCCCATGTCTCTACGTAGACATGGGTTCCCAGGTTACCCAGTTGCTAGGGTATTTTGGGGGGTTGCTAGGCAGTTGCTAGGCTAAACAAGGTGGTTGCTAGGGCGTTGCTAGGCGGTTGCTAGGGTAACCAGAGTGGTTGCTAGGCGGTTGCTAGGGTATTTTGGGTGGTTGCTAGGGTATCTGGGGCGGTTGCTAGGGTGTTGCTAGAGGGTTGCTAGGGTAACGGGATTGGTTGCTAGGGTGTTGCTAAGGAGTTGCTAGGGTAACCTGGGTGGTTGCTAGGGGGTTGCTAGGGTATTTTGGGTGGTTGCTATGCAGTTGCTAGGGTATCCAGGGTGGTTGCTAGGATGTTACTAGGTAGTTGTGAGGTCTTCTGGGTAGTTTCCATGGCATTCTTAGCACAATTTAACACTTAGCTAATCACTGTTAGCATGTAGCTATTCACTGCTAGCATATGTAGCATGTTGGAAGTCATGTTTGCTAGCATGAGTCAATAGAATCAACCCCCATGTCTCTACGACGTTCAGATCCAGAGATATAGGTCTGGCTAAACTGTTGCTAAGGTACTCTGTTTGGTTGTTAGGGAGTGGCTTCAAAGTGATCATGAGACACTCATTGGATGCCTGATTAAAAAGAGCCCTCCCCCTTGAATCTATGATATTGTGATGCAGAGTTACATTCAATACAAAATTCCTATGTAAGTTACCTTGAAACATGAAGGGAATGAGGCAGGAAACAGGAAGTGCAAGCACTTCCTGTTTCCTGTCCTTTGCCATATAAGGTAGAATGGCAGCATCACTGATTCTGATTGGATGAGAGACAGTTATAGAACCGGCCCTGCACTGACTCTCAGCAGCTGCAGTGTTTAGATTTGAATTTGGAGACAGTTGGAGTTTGAAATATCTGAACATTCCGCAATGCAAAGTCAATGGGACTTTTTTTCGGGCTTTTTTCGCCATTTTTAGGAAAACCGTAGGTCCGATCCCTTGGAAAAGACATAGCAACGCGATTCAGAACAGGCCTGCGGCCTGTTCTGATTTTGGGGTCTGTAGCACTAACGCTGTAGGACGAGATGCGTTTAGAAAAAGGTGCTCAGAAGAATAATAATAACTAGAGAGGATAAAGTTCGTCGAGACAAACTTTAGAAGTTGGCTGAGAAGGACGCACCGGAAACGTTAATTTCGCATGTTGGTAGCACAATTTAACATTAAATACAAAGTACATTACGAAATCAGAAATTAACAGGTTGCTAAGGTCTTCTGGGTGGTTGCTAGGCAGTTGCTAGGGTATCCTGGGTGGTTGCTAGGGTGTTGCTAGGCAGTTGCTAGGGTATTTTGGGTGGTTGCTAGGTTGATGCTAGGCGGTTGCTAGGGTAAACAGGGTGGTTGCTAGGGTGATGCTAGGCGGTTGCTAGGGTATTTTGGGTGGTTGCTAGGCAGTTGCTAGGGTAACCAAAATGGTTGCTAGGCGGTTGCTAGGGTATCCTGGGTGGTTGCTAGGGTGTTGCTAGGCAGTTGCTAGGGTATTTTGGGTGGTTGCTAGGGTGTTGCTAGGGTAACCAGAGTGGTTGCTAAGCGGTTGCTAGGGTATCCTGGGTTGTTGCTAGGGTGTTGCTAGGCAGTTGCTAGGGTATTTTGGGTGGTTGCTAGGGTGATGCTAGGCGGTTGCTAGGGTAAACAGGGTGGTTGCTAGGGCGTTGCTAGGCAGTTGCTAGGGTATTTTGGGTGGTTGCTAGGCAGTTGCTAGGGTATCTGGGGCAGTTGCTAGGGTGTTGCTAGGTGGTTGCTAGGGTAACTGGGGTGGTTGCTAGGGTATCCTGAGTGGTTGCTAGGCAGTTGCTAGAGTATTTTGGGTGGTTGCTAGGCAGTTGCTAGGGTAAACAGGGTGGTTGCTAGGGCGTTGCTAGGCAGTTGCTAGGGTATTTTGGGTGGTTGCTAGGCAGTTGCTAGGGTATCTGGGGCAGTTGCTAGGGTGTTGCTAGGTGGTTGCTAGGGTAACTGGGGTGGTTGCTAGGGTATCCTGAGTGGTTGCTAGGCAGTTGCTAGAGTATTTTGGGTGGTTGCTAGGCAGTTGCTAGGGTAAACAGGGTGGTTGCTAGGGCGTTGCTAGGGTATTTTGGGTGGTTGCCAGGGTGTTGCTAGGGTATCTGGGGCGGTTGCTAGGATGTTACTAGGTAGTTGTGAGGTCTTCTGGGTAGTTACTATGGCATTCCTAGCACAATTTAACACTTAGCTAACCACTATTAGCATGTAGCTATTCACTGCTAGCATATGTAGCATGTTGGAAGTCCTGTTTGCTAGCATGAGTCAATAGACCCAACCCCCATGTCTCTACGATGCTCGGATCCAGAGATATAGGTCTGGCTAAACGGTTGCTAGGGTACTCTGTTTGGTTGTTAGGGAGTGGCTTCATAATGATCCTGAGACAGTCATTGGTTACCTGATTAAAAAGAGCCCTCCCCCATGAGTGTACAATACTGTGATGCAGAGTTATGTTCAATGCAAAATCCCTATGCAAGTTACCATGAAACATGAAGGGAATGAAACAGGAAACAGGAAGTGCAAGCACTTCCTGTTTCCTGTCATTTGCCATATTAGGTAGAATGGCAGCATCACTGATTCTGATTGGATGAGAGACAGTTATAGAACCGCCCATGCACTGACTCTCAGCAGCTGCAGTGTTTAGATTTGAATTTGGAGACAGTTGGAGTTTGAAATATCTGAACATTCCGCAATGCAAAGTCAATGGGACTTTTTTGGGGGCTTTTTTCGCCATTTGTAGGAAAACCGTAGGTCCGATTCCTTAGAAAAGATATAGCAACTCGAGTCAGAACAGGCCTGCGGCCTGTTCTGATTTTGGGTCCTGTAGCACTAAAGCTGTTGGAGGAGATAGCGTGTAAATTTTTGTACAGAAGAATAATAATAATAAGTTTATTAGCATTTCAATATGTTGGCTGCTTCTCAGCCAACTTAACTAGAGAGGATAAAGTTCGTCGAGACAAACTTTAGAAGTTGGCTGAGAAGGTCCCACCGGAAACGTTAATTTTGCATGTTTGTAGCACAATTTAACATTAAATACAAAGTACGTTACGTAACCAGAAATTAACAGGTTGCTAAGGTCTTCTGGGTGGTTACTAGGGCGTTGCTAGGCAGTTTCTTAGGTATCCGGGGTGGTTGCTAAGGTGTTGCTAGGTGGTTGCTAGGGTAACAAGAGTGGTTGCTAGGGTGTTGCTAGGTAGTTGCTAGGGTAACCGGGGGGGTTGCTAGGCGGTTGCTAGGGTAAGCAGAGTGGTTGCTAGGCGGTTGCTAGGCAGTTGCTAGGGTATTTTGGGTGGTTGCTAGGGTATTGCTAGGCGGTTGCTAAGGTAAACAGAGTGGTTGCTAGGGCGTTGCTAGGCAGTTGCTAGGGTATTTTGGGTGGTTGCTAGGCAGTTGCTAGGGTATTTTGGGTGGTTGCTAGGCAGTTGCTAGGGTATTTTGGGGGGTTGCTAGGCAGTTGCTAGGCTAAACAAGGTGGTTGCTAGGGCGTTGCTAGGCGGTTGCTAGGGTAACCAGAGTGGTTGCTAGGCGGTTGCTAGGGTATTTTGGGTGGTTGCTAGGGTATCTGGGGCGGTTGCTAGGGTGTTGCTAGAGGGTTGCTAGGGTAACGGGATTGGTTGCTAGGGTGTTGCTAAGGAGTTGCTAGGGTAACCTGGGTGGTTGCTAGGGGGTTGCTAGGGTATTTTGGGTGGTTGCTATGCAGTTGCTAGGGTATCCAGGGTGGTTGCTAGGATGTTACTAGGTAGTTGTGAGGTCTTCTGGGTAGTTTCCATGGCATTCTTAGCACAATTTAACACTTAGCTAATCACTGTTAGCATGTAGCTATTCACTGCTAGCATATGTAGCATGTTGGAAGTCATGTTTGCTAGCATGAGTCAATAGAATCAACCCCCATGTCTCTACGACGTTCAGATCCAGAGATATAGGTCTGGCTAAACTGTTGCTAAGGTACTCTGTTTGGTTGTTAGGGAGTGGCTTCAAAGTGATCATGAGACACTCATTGGATGCCTGATTAAAAAGAGCCCTCCCCCTTGAATCTATGATATTGTGATGCAGAGTTACATTCAATACAAAATTCCTATGTAAGTTACCTTGAAACATGAAGGGAATGAGGCAGGAAACAGGAAGTGCAAGCACTTCCTGTTTCCTGTCCTTTGCCATATAAGGTAGAATGGCAGCATCACTGATTCTGATTGGATGAGAGACAGTTATAGAACCGGCCCTGCACTGACTCTCAGCAGCTGCAGTGTTTAGATTTGAATTTGGAGACAGTTGGAGTTTGAAATATCTGAACATTCCGCAATGCAAAGTCAATGGGACTTTTTTTCGGGCTTTTTTCGCCATTTTTAGGAAAACCGTAGGTCCGATCCCTTGGAAAAGACATAGCAACGCGATTCAGAACAGGCCTGCGGCCTGTTCTGATTTTGGGGTCTGTAGCACTAACGCTGTAGGACGAGATGCGTTTAGAAAAAGGTGCTCAGAAGAATAATAATAAAAACTAGAGAGGATAAAGTTCGTTGAGACAAACTTTAGAAGTTGGCTGAGAAAGTCGCACCGGAACCTTTAATTTTGAATGTTGGTAGCACAATTTAACATTAACTAGGAAATATGTTACGAAACCAGAAATTAACAGGTTGCCAAGTTGTTCTGGGTGGTTGCTAGGGTAACCAGGGTGGTTGCTATGGTGTTGCTAGGTGGTTGCAAGGGTAACCAGAGTGGTTGCTAGGCGGTTGCTAGGGTAATTTGGGTGGTTGCTAGGGTGTTGCTAGGTGGTTGCTAGGGTAACCAGAGTGGTTGCTAGGCGGTTGCTAGGGTATCCTGGGTGGTTGCTAGGGTGTTGCTAGGCAGTTTCTAGGGTATCTGGGGCGGTTGCTAGGGTGTTGCTAGGTGGTTGCTAGGGTAACTGGGGTGGTTGCTAGGCAGTTGCTAGGGTATCCAGGGTGGTTGCTAGTATGTTACTAGGTAGTTGTGAGGTCTTCTGGGTAGTTACTATGGCATTCCTAGCACAATTTAACACTTAGCTAACCACTATTAGCATGTAGCTATTCACTGCTAGCATATGTAGCATGTTGGAAGTCCTGTTTGCTAGCATGAGTCAATAGACCCAACCCCCATGTCTCTACGACACTCAGAAGCAGAGATATAGGTCTGGCTAAACGGTTGCTAGGGTACTCTGTTTGGTTGTTAGGGAGTGGCTTCATAGTCATCATGAGACACTCATTGGTTGCCTGATTAAAAAGAGCCCTCCCCCTTGAATCTATGATATCGTGATGCAGAGTTACATTCAATACAAAATTCCTATGTAAGTTACCTTGAAACATGAAGGGAATGAAGAAGGAAACAGGAAGTGCAAGCACTTCCTGTTTCCTGTCCTTTGCCATATAAGGTAGAATGGCATCATCACTGATTCTGATTGGATGAGAGACAGTTATAGAACCGCCTCTGCACTGACTCTCAGCAGCTGCAGTGTTTAGATTTGAATTTGAAGACAGTTGGAGTTTGAAATATCTGAACATTCCGCAATGCAAAGTCAATGGGACTTTTTTTCGGGCTTTTTTCGCCATTTTTAGGGAAACCGTAAGTCCGATCCCTTGGAAAAGACATAGCAACGCGAGTCAGAACAGGCCTGCGGCCTGTTCTGATTTTGGGGTCTGTAGCACTAACGCTGTAGGACGAGATGCGTTTAGAAAAAGGTGCTCAGAAGAATAATAATAAAAATAAGTTTATTAGCATTTCAGTAAGTTGGCTGCTTCTCAGCCAACTTAATAAGTTTATTAGCATTTCAGTAAGTTGGCTGCTTCTCAGCCAACTTAACTAGAATGTACATTTCCTGAAGAAAATGTGAGTGGTGCTCGCAGTGGCAAAATCCGCCCCGGACCAGGTGAGGCAGTGTCGGACACCATTGCCAGAGAACCAACCGCCATGTCTGTACTATGTTCCAGTGCTGAGAGATGGCTTATTCATGTGTTTGTTTGGTTGCTAGGGCACTCTATATAGTTGCTATGGTGTGGTCATATAGCTTATGGGACAATATTTAAAGACTATTTAGTATTTTGAGCTTAAAAGATCAAACTCTGTGGTTCTACAACATTCCAGTACTGAGATATGGCTTGTAAGCCTTATTTTACGGTTGCTAGGGTGCTGTAAATGGTAGTTAGGGCGTGGCTATGAAGATGGTATATCACTACTTATTCACTGCTTGATAGGCCGAGTGAAACGAACCCAGTCCCAGGCCACTGCGACTATCTAAACCAAAGATATGATTTTACAAATATTTGGCCCATGTTAAGTCAAAGGGGCTTTTTTCGGCTGATTTATCGTAGGACAAAACGAACATCGTACCCCCGATCGCTTAGAAAAGATATAGCACACCTCTCCTCAATAAGCCGCACGATATGACACCTCATTTGTGGGTCTACGACCAATGGTACCGAAGGAGTAGCGTGCCAAAGTATTGTTTAGGAGAATAGTATTTACAATACTAGAATGTACATTTCCTGAAGAAAATGTGAGTGGTGCTCGCCGTGGCAATATTCGGCCCGGGCCAGGTGAGGAAGTGTCGGACAACATTGCCAGAGAACCAACCGCCATGTCTGTACGATGTTCTAGTGCTGAGGTATGACGGATTCATGTGTTTGTTTGGTTGCAAGGGCACTCTATATGGTTGCTAAGGTGTGGTCATACAGTTTATGGGATGATATCTATAGACTCTTTACCAGTCTGAGCTTAAAAGATCAAACTATGTGCTTCTTCAACATTCCAGTACTGAAATATGGCTTGTAAGCGTTGTTTTACGGTTGCTAGGGTGCTGTAAATGGTTGTTAAGAATTGGCTATGAAGATGGTATGTCACTACTTATTCACTGCTTGATAGGCCGAGTCAAACGAGCCCAGTCCCGAGCCTCTACGACCTTCAGAACCAAAGATATGATTTTACAAATATTTGTCCCATGTTAAGTCAATGGGGCTTTTTTCGGCTGATTTTTCGTGGGACAAAACAAACATCGTACGCCTGATCGCTTAGAAAAGATATAGCACACCTCTCCTCAATATGCCGCACGATTTGACATCTCTTTTGTGGGTCTACGACCAACGGTGCCTGAGGAGTAGCGCGCCGAAGGTTGGTTTAGGAGAATAGTAATCACAACACTAGAATGTACATTTCCTGAAGAAAATGTGAGTGGTGCTCGCAGTGGCAAAATCCGCCCCGGGCCTGGTGCGGCTGGTGTTCTGGGTGGTTTCTATGGCATTATTAGCATAATCTAACACTTAGCTAGTCCCTATTAGCATGTAGCTATTCACTGCTAGCATATGTAGCATGTAGGAAGACCTGTTTGCTAGCATGAGTCAATAGAGCCAACCCCCATGTCTCTATGACGCTTAGAAGAAGAGATATGGTTCTGGCTAAATGGTTGCTAGGGTAAACTGTTTGGTTGCTAAGGAGTGGCCCTGCAGCTGCCAGTGATGTTACTCCAAAGGCTGATTGTCAAATTGACCCAACCCCCATGTCTCTACGACTTTCTGATGCAGAGATATTGGTCTGGCTAAATGGTTGCTAGGCTACTCTGTTTGGTTGCTAAGGAGTGGCTAAGCGTCTGCCAGTGATGTTACTCCAAAGGCTGATTGTCAAATTTGCCCAACTCCCATGTCTCTACGACTTTCTGATGCAGATATATAGGACTGGCTAAATGGTTGCTAGGGTACTCTGTTTGGTTGCTAAGGAGTGGCTGAGCATCCGCCATTGATGTCCCTCCAAAGGCTCCTTGTCAGTATGAACCATATAAACCAACCAGGATGCCTCTACGACATTCAGAACTGAAGATATCTCACTTTGTATTTGGTTGCTTAGGTGATCCATAATGGTTGCTAGGGCGTGGCTAGGAAGTGTTCAAGACGTTGGTGATTGGCAGTTTGCTGCCCTGAGTCAAACGAGCCCACCCTCAAATTTCTATGACTTTTCTATCCAGAGATAGGAGTCGATCAATTTGAATGGAAGTCTATGGGATGGGTTGCTAAGGTGCTCTAAATGGTTGCTAGGGCGTGGCTTAATAGCTCTCCAGTGATCCTGAGACACTCATTGGTCGCCTGAGTAAAATGAGCCCTCCCCCTTGTCTCTATGACGCTGTGCTGCAGAGCTATGTTCAATTCAAAATCCCTATGCACATAGTAGATGGTGTTTCATGGGACGGTTTTCCCCATTCATTTCAATGGGGAAAGTTTGGGAGCTCTAGCACCCCAGGGGTGCAACTTTTACCCCATTTTTTGGTATGGTCTCACAGAGCCATCCACCCTCTTCAAATGTGGCGAGTTTCGTCTTTTTACAAATTTCTCGCTCCGAGTTATTAAACGTCAAAGTCGTTTGCACCGCGCTTAAATACTCTTCTAGGATTTTCGTTTCCATTGTGTCTATGGGGGCACGTTTGGGCAGCTCTAGCACCCTAGGGGTGCAACTTTTACCCCATTTTTTGGTATGTTCTTACAGAGCCTGCCAGCCTCTACAAATGTGGCGAGTTTCATCTTTTTACAAATTTCTCACTTCGAGTTATTAATCGTCAAAGTTGGTCGCAATGTTAAGTCAATGCGTTTTTTCGGCTGCTTTTTCGCCCCTGGGGTGAACATCGTACCCCCGATCGCGTAGAAAAGATATAGCACACCTGTCCTCAATAGGCCGCACGTTTTGATGCCTGATTCATGGGTCTAGGAAAAAACGCCTAGGAGGAGTAGCGCGCCGAAAAAAAAGTGAAGGAAGAAGAATAATAATAAAAAATAAATTGAGGACCATTTTTGGGCAGCTCTAGCACCCCAGGGGTGAAACTTTTACCCCATTGTGTGGTATGTTCTTACAGAGCCTGCCAGCCTCTTCAAATGTGGCGAGTTTCGTCTTTTTACAAATTTCTCGTTCTGAGTTATTAATTGTCAAAATTTCATTTCAATGGGACGTCTATGGGGGGCGTTTTTGTTTCGCCCCGTGGGGCGAACATCGTACCCCCGATCGCTTAGTAAAGCTAGAGCACCCCTCTCCTCAATCGGCCGCACGTTTTGACACCTCATTTATGGGTCTGGGACAAACGCTCTAGGAGCAGTGGCGCGCCGAAAATCAGCATCATTATTATTATAGGCTTGGTAAGATAGTAATAGTAGTGCTCGAGGCGAGCACCACTAACTAGAATGTACATTTCCTGAAGAAAATGTGAGTGGTGCTCGCCGTGGCAATATTCGGCCCGGGCCAGGTGAGGAAGTGTCGGACAACATTGCCAGAGAACCAACCGCCATGTCTGTACGATGTTCTAGTGCTGAGGTATGACGGATTCATGTGTTTGTTTGGTTGCAAGGGCACTCTATATGGTTGCTAAGGTGTGGTCATACAGTTTATGGGATGATATCTATAGACTCTTTACCAGTCTGAGCTTAAAAGATCAAACTATGTGCTTCTTCAACATTCCAGTACTGAAATATGGCTTGTAAGCGTTGTTTTACGGTTGCTAGGGTGCTGTAAATGGTTGTTAAGAATTGGCTATGAAGATGGTATGTCACTACTTATTCACTGCTTGATAGGCCGAGTTAAACGAGCCCAGTCCCGAGCCTCTACGACCTTCAGAACCAAAGATATGATTTTACAAATATTTGTCCCATGTTAAGTCAATGGGGCTTTTTTCGGCTGATTTTTCGTGGGACAAAACAAACATCGTACGCCTGATCGCTTAGAAAAGATATAGCACACCTCTCCTCAATATGCCGCACGATTTGACATCTCTTTTGTGGGTCTACGACCAACGGTGCCTGAGGAGTAGCGCGCCGAAGGTTGGTTTAGGAGAATAGTAATCACAACACTAGAATGTACATTTCCTGAAGAAAATGTGAGTGGTGCTCGCAGTGGCAAAATTCGGGCCCGGGCCAGGTGAGGCAGTGTCGGACACCATTGGCAGAGAGCCAACCGCCGTGTCTGTACGACGTTCTGATGCTGAGATATATGCTTTAAGATGTTTGTATGGTTGCTAGGGAACTCTATATGGTTGCTATGGTATGGTCCTAGGGTTCATGGGACGATATTTAAAGACTTTTTACTAGTCTGAGCTTAAAACATCAAACTCTGTGCTTCTACAACTTCCCAGTCCTGAAATATGGCTTGCAAGCAGAATTTTACGGTTGCTAGGCTGCTATAAACGGTCGCTAGGGCGTGGCTATGAAGATGGTGTGTCACTACTTATTCAATGCTTGATAGGCCGAGTCAAACGAGCCCAGTCCCAAGCCTCTACGACCTTCTAAACCAAAGATATGATTATACAAATATTTGGCCCATGTTAAGTCAATGGGGCATTTTTCGGCTGATTTATCGTAGGACAAAACAAATATCGTACGCCTGATCGCTTAGAAAAGATATAGCACACCTCACCTCAATAAGCCGCACGATTTGACATCTCATTTCTGGGTCTACGACCAACGGTGCTAGAGGAGTAGCGCGCCGAAGTTTCGTTTAGGAGAATAGTAATCACAACACTAGAATGTACATTTCCTGAAGAAAATGTGAGTGGTGCTCGCAGTGGCAAAACTCGCCCCGGGCTAGGTGAGGCAGTAGCTAGGGTAACCATGATGTTGCTAGGCAGTTGCTAGGGTAACCAGGGTGGTTGCTAGGTGTTTGCTAGAGTAACTGGGATGGTTGCTAAGGTGTTGCTAAGTGGTTGCTAGGGTAACCGAAGTCGTCGCTAGGCGGTTGCTATGCGGTTGCTAGGCGGTTGCTAGGGTAACCAGAGTGGTTGCTAGGCTGTTGCTAGGGTAATCAGAGTGGTTTCAATGGTGTTGCTAGGTGGTTGCTAGGCTAACCGGAGTCGTCGCTATGCGGTTGCTAGGCGGTTGCTAGGGTAACCAGAGTGGTTGCTAGGCTGTTGCTAGGGTAATCAGAGTGGTTGCTATGGTGTTGCTAGGTGGTTGCTAGGGTAAACTGAGTGGTTGCTAGGCGGTTGCTAGGCAGTTGCTAGGGTAACCGGGGTGGTTGCTAGGTGGTTGCTAGGGTAACCAGAGTTGTTGCTAAGGTGTTGCTAGGTGGATGCTAGGGTAACCAGAGTGGTTCCTAGGCGGTTGCTAAGGTGTCACTAAGGTTAACTGGTTGGTTACTAGGGTTATGCTAGGTGGTTGTTATGGCTCATCTAGGGTGTCCTGGGCCGTCTCTAGGTGGTTATTAGGTGTTATGGGGGGTTTATATGGCATTATTAGCATAATTTAACACTTAGTTAATCGCTATTAGCATGTAGCTATTCACTGCTAGCATATGTAGCATGTTGGAAGTCCTGTTTGCTAGCATGAGCAAATAGAGCCAACCCCCATGTCTCTACGATACTCAGAAGCAGAGATATGGGTCTGGCTAAACGGTTGCTAGGGTACTCTGTTTGGTTGCTAAGGAGTGGCTTGGTACCTGCCAGTCATGTTACTCCAAAGGCTGATTGTCTAATTGACCCAACTCCCATGTCTCTACGACTTTCTGATGCAGAGATATAGGACTGGCTAAATGGTTGCTAAGGTACTCTGTTTGGTTGCTAAGGAGTGGCTGTGCAGCTGCCATTGATGTCACTCCAAAGTCTCCTTATGAGTATGAACGATATAAACCAACCAGAATGCCTCTACGACATTCAGAACTGAAGATATCTCACTTTGCATTTGGTTGCTAAGGTGCTCCATAATGGTTGCTAGGGCGTGGCTAGGAAGTGTTGAAGACGTTGGTGATTGGCAGTTTGCTGCCCCGAGTCAAACGAGCCCACCCTCAAACTTTTATGACTTTTCTATCCAGAGATAGAAGTCAATCTATTTGAATGGAAGTCTATGGGATCTGTTGCTAAGGTGCTCTAAATGGTTGCTAGGGCGTGGCTTAATAGCTTCCCAGTGATCCTGAGACACTCATTGGTCGCCTGAGTAAAATGAGCCCTCCCCCTTGTCCCTGTGACGCTGTGCTGCAGAGTTATGTTCAATTCAAAATCCCTATGCACATAGTAGATGGTGTTTCATGGGACGGTTTTCCCCATTCATTTCAATGGGGAAAGTTTAGGAGCTCTAGCACCCCAGGGGTGCAACTTTTACCCCATTTTGTGGTATGTTCTCACAGAGCCATCCACCCTCTTCAAATGTGGCGAGTTTCGTCTTTTTACAAATTTCTCGCTCCGAGTTATTAATCGTCAAAGTCGTTTGCAACGCGTATAAATACTCTTCTAGAATTTCCGTTTTCATTGATGTCTATGGGGGCGCGTTTGGGCAGCTCTAGCACCCCAGGGGTGCAACTTTTACCACATTTTTTGGTATGTCCTTACAGAGCCTGCCAGCCTCTACAAATGTGGCGAGTTTTGTCTTTTTACAAATTTCTCGCTCAGAGTTATTAATCGTCAAAGTTAATTTCAATGCAAAGTCAATAGGTCCAAAAATCGCTACTTTTTCGCCCCTGGGGCGAACATCGTACCCCCGATCTCTTAGAAAAGATATAGCACACCTCTCCTCAATAGGCCGCACGTTTTGACGCCTCATTCATGAGTCTAGGACAAACGCTCTAGGAGGAGTAGCGCGCCAAAAAAAATGTGGAGGAATAAGAAGAAGAAGAAAAATAATAAATTTCATTGGTGTCTATGGGGCAAGTTTGGGCAGCTCTAGCACCCCAGGGGTGCATCTTTTACCCCATTGTGTGGTATGTTCTCACAGAGCCTGCCAGCCTCTTCAAATGTGGCGAGTTTCATCTTTTTACAAATTTCTCGCTCCGAGTTATTAATCATCAAAGTTTGTGGCAATGCGTTGTCTATGCATTTTTTTGGCTGCTTTTTCGCCCCTGGGGCGAACATCGTACCCCCGATCGCTTACAAAAGATATAGCACACCTCTCCTCAATAGGCCGCACGTTTTGACGCCTCATTCATGGGTCTGGGACCAACGCTCTAGGAGGAGGAGCGCTCCGAAAATTTGGTGGTATCAGCATCCTTATTATAGGCTTGGTAAGATAGTAATAGTAGTGCTCGAGGCGAGCACCACTAACTAGAATGTACATTTCCTGAAGAAAATGTGAGTGGTGCTCGCAGTGGCAAAATCCGTCTCAGGCCAGGTGAGGCAGTAGCTAGGGTAACCATGATGTTGCTAGGCAGTTGCTAGGGTAACCAGGGTGGTTGCTAGGTGGTTGCTAGGGCAACTGGTGTGGTTTCTAAGGTGTTGCTAGGTGGTTGCTAGGGTAACTGGGTTGGTTGTTAGGCTGTTGCTAGGCAGTTGCTAGGGTAACCAGGGTGGTTGCTAGGTGGTTGCTAGGGTAACCAGAGTGGTTGCTAGGCGGTTGCTAGGGTAACCAGAGTGGTTGCTAAGGTGTTGCTAGGCGGTTGTTAGGGTAACCAGAGTTGTTCCTAGGCGGTTGCTAAGGTGTCACTAGGTTAACTGGTTGGTTACTAGGGTTATGCTAGGTGGTTTATATGGCTCATCTAGTGTGTCCTGGGCCGTTTCTAGGTGGTTATTAGGTGTTATGGGGGGTTTCTATGGCCTTATTAGCATAATTTAACACTTAGTTAATCACTATTAGCATGTAGCTATTCACTGCTAGCATATGTAGCATGTTGGAAGTCCTGTTTGCTAGCATGAGCCAATAGAGCCAACCACCATGTCTCTACGATACTCAGAAGCAGAGATATGGGTCTGGCTAAATGGTTGCTAGGGTACTCTGTTTGGTTGCTAAGGAGTGGCTTGGTACCTGCCAGTCATGTTACTCCAAAGGCTGATTGTCTAACTGACCCAACTCCCATGTCTCTACGACTTTCTGATGCGAAGATATACGACTGGCTAAATGGTTGCTAGGGTACTCTGTTTGGTTGCTAAGGAGTGGCTTCACAGCTACAGTGATGTTACTCCAAAGGCTCCTTGTGAGTTTGAACTATATAAACCAACCAGAATGCCTCTACGACATTCAGAACTGAAGATATCTCACTTTGTATTTGGTTGCTAAGGTGCTCCATTATGGTTGCTAGGGCGTGGCTAGGAAGTGTTGAAGATGTTGGTGATTGGCAGTTTGCTGCCCCGAGTCAAACGAGCCCTCCCTCAAATTTCTATGACTGTTCTATCCAGAGATAGAAGTCGATCAATTTGAATGGAAGTCTATGGGATGGGTTGCTAAGGTGCTCTAAATGGTTGCTAGGGCGTGGCTTAATAGCTTCCCAGTGATCCTGAGACACTCATTGGTCGCCTGAGTAAAATGAGCCCTCCCCCTTGTCTCTGTGACGCTGTGCTGCAGAGCTATGTTTAATTCAAAATCTCTATGCACATAGTAGATGGTGTTTCATGGGACGGTTTTCCCCATTCATTTCAATGGGGAAAGTTTGGGAGCTCTGGCACCCCAGGGGTGCAACTTTTACCCCATTTTGTGGTATGTTCTCACAGAGCCAGCCACCCTCTTCAGATATGGCGAGTTTCGTCTTTATACAAATTTTTTGCTCCGAGTTATTAATCGTCAAAGTCGTTTGCACCGCGTATAAATACTCTTCTAGGATTTCCGTTAACATTGATGTCTATGGGGGCGCGTTTGGGCAGCTCTAGCACCCCAGGGGTGCAACTTTTAACACATTTTTTGGTATGTCCTTACAGAGCCTGCTAGTCTCTTCAAATGTGGCGAGTTTTGTCTTTTTACAAATTTCTCGCTCCGAGTTATTAATCGTCAAAGTTGATTTCAATGCGTTGTCTATGCGTTTTTTTTCGCTCCTTTTTCGCCCCTGGGGCGAACATCGTAACCCCGATCTCTTAGAAAAGATATAGCACACCTCTCCTCAATAGGCCGCACGTTTTGACGCCTCATTCATGGGTTTGGGACAAACACTCTAGGAGGAGTAGCGCGCCGAAAAAAAAGTGGAAGAATAAGAATAATAAACCGAGAGGCATTTTTGGGCAGCTCTAGCACCCCAGGGGTGCAACTTTTACCCCATTGTGTGGTATGTTCTTACAGAGCCTGCCAACCTCTACAAATGTGGTGAGTTTCATCTTTTTACAAATTCCTCGCTCTGAGTTATTAATCGTCAAGATTTCGTTTCAATGGGACGTCTATGGGGGTGTTTTTTGTTCCGCCCCCTGGGGCGAACATCGTACCCCCGATCGCTTAGTGAAGATAGAGCACCCCTCTCCTCAATCGGCCGCACGTTTTGATGCCTCATTCATGGGTCTGGGAAAACCGCTCTAGGAGCAGTAGCGCGCCGAAGATTTCAGCATCATTATTATAGGCTTGGTAAGATAGTAATAGTAGTGCTCGCCAACGAGCACCACTAACTAGAATGTACATTTCCTGAAGAAAATGTGAGTGGTGCTCGCAGTGGCAAAATCCGCCCTGGGCCTGGTGTTCTGGGTGGTTTCTATGGCATTATTAGCATAATCTAACACTTAGCTAGGCACTATTAGCATGTAGCTATTTACTGCTAGCATATGTAGCATGTAGGAAGTCCTGTTTGCTAGCATGAGTCAATAGAGCCAACCCCCATGTCTCTATGACACTTAGAAGCAGAGATATGGGTCTGGCTAAATGGTTGCTAGGGTAAACTATTTAGTTGCTAAGGAGTGGCTTTGCAGCTGCCAGTGATGTTACTCCAAAGGCTGATTGTCAAATAGACCCAACCCCCATGTCTCTACGACTTTCTGATGCAGAGATATGGGTCTGGCTAAATGGTTGCTAGGGTAAACTATTTGGTTGCTAAGGAGTGGCTAAGCGTCTGCCAGTGATGTTACTCCAAAGGCTGATTGTCAAATGCACCCATCACCCACGTCTCTACGACTTTCTGATTCAGAGACATGGGTCTGGCTAAATGGTTGCTAGGGTACTTTGTTTGGTTGCCAAGGAGTTGCTATGGGTCTGCCAGTGATGTCACTCCAAAGGCTCCTTATGAGTATGAACCATATAAACCAACCAGAATGCCTCTACGACATTCAAAACTGAAGATATCTCGCTTTGTATTTGGTTGCTAAGGTGCTCCATAATGGTTGCTAAGGCGTGGCTAGGAAGTGTTGAAGACGTTGGTGATTGGCAGTTTGCTGCCCCGATTCAAACGAGCCCACCCTCAAATTTGTATGACTTTTTTATCCAGAGATAGAAGTCGATCAATTTGAATGGAAGTCTATGGGATGGGTTGCTAAGGTGCTCTAAATGGTTGCTAGGGCGTGTCTTAATAGCTTCCCAGTGATCCTGAGACACTCATTGGTCGCCTGAGTAAAATGAGCCCTCCCCCTTGTCTCTGTGACACTCTGCTGTAGAGCTATGTTCAATTCAAAATCCCAATGCAATTTGATGGTGTTTCATGGGACGGCCTTCCCCATTCATTTCAATGGGGAAAAATTTGGGGAGCTCTAGCACCCCAGGGGTGCAACTTTTACCCCATTTTGTGGTATGTTCTCACAGAGCCAGCCACCCTCTTCAGATGTGGCGAGTTTCATCTTTTTACAAATTTCTCGCTCCGAGTTATTAATCGTCAAAGTCGTTTGCAACGCGTTTAAATACTCTTCTAGGATTTCCGTTAACATTGATGTCTATGGGGGCGCGTTTGGGCAGCTCTAGCACCCCAGGGGTGCAACTTTTAACAAATTTTTTGGTATGTCCTTACAGAGCCTGCCAGCCTCTTCAAATGTGGCGAGTTTCGTCTTTTTACAAATTTCTCGCTCCGAGTTATTAATCGTCAAAGTTGATTTCAATGCGTTGTCTATGCGTTTTTTTTCGCTCCTTTTTCGCCCCTGGGGCAAACATCGTACCCCCGATCTCTTAGAAAAGATATAGCACACCTCTCCTCAATAGGCCGCACGTTTTGACACCTCATTCATTGGTCTGGGTCAAACGCTCTAGGAGGAGTAGCGCGCCGAAAAAAAAGTGGAAGAAGAATAAGAAGAACTAGAATGTACATTTCCTGAAGAAAATGTGAGTGGTGCTCGCAGTGGCAATATCCGCCCCGGGCCAGGTGTGGCTGGTGTTCCGGGTGGTTTCTATGGCATTCTTAGCATAATATAACACTTAGGTAGTCACTATTAGCATGTAGCTATTCACTGCTAACATATGTAGCATGTAGGAAGTCCTGTTTACTAGCATGAGTCAATAGAGCCAACCCCCATGTCTCTGTGACGCTTAGAAGCAGAAATATGGGTCTGGATAAATGGTTGCTAGGGTAAACTATTTGGTTGCTAAGGAGTGGCTTTGCAGCTGCCAGTGATGTAACTCCAAAGACTGATTGTCAAATAGACCCAACCCCCATGTCTCTACGACTTTCTGATGCTTAGACACTGGTCTGGCTAAATGGTTGCTAGGGTACTCTATTTGGTTGCTAAGGAGTGGCTAAGCGTCTGCCAGTGATGTTACTCCAAAGGCTGATTGTCAAACGTACCCAACCCCCATGTCTCTGTGACTTTCTGATGCAAAGATATAGGGCTGGCTAAATGGTTGTTAAGGTACTCTGTTTCGTTGCTAAGGAGTGGCTTGGCAGTAGCCATTGATGTTCCTCCAAAGGCTCCTTATGAGTATGAACGATATAAACCAACTACAATGACTCTACGACATTCAGAACTCAAGATATCTCACTTTGCATTTGGTTGCTAAGGTGCCCCATAATGGTTGCCAGGGCGTGGCTAAGAATTGTTGAAGACGTTGTTGATTGGCAATTTGCTGCCCCGAGTCAAACGAGCCCACCCTCAAATTTCTATGACTGTTCTATCCAGAGATAGAAGTCGATCAATTTGAATGGAAGTCTATGGGATGGGTTGCTAAGGTGCTCTAAATGGTTGCTAGGGCGTGGCTTGATAGCTTCCCAGTGATCCTGAGACACTCATTGGTCACCTGAGTAAAATGAGCCCTCCCCCTTGTTTCTGTGACGTTGTGCTGCAGAGCTATGTTCAATTCAAAATCCCTACGCACATAGTAGATGGTGTTTCATGGGACGGTATTCCCCATTCATTTCAATGGGGAAAGTTTGGGAGCTCTAGCACCCCAGGGGTGCAACTTTTACCCCATTTTGTGGTATGTTCTCACAGAGCCATCCACCCTCTTCAAATGTGGCGAGTTTCGTCTTTTTACAAATTTCTCGCTCCGAGTTATTAATCGTCAAAGTCGTTTGCAACGCGTATAAATACTCTTCTAGGATTTCCGTTTTCATTGATGTCTATGGGGGCGCGTTTGGGCAGCTCTAGCACCCCAGGGGTGCAACTTTTACCCCATTTTGTGGTATGTCCTTACAGAGCCTGCCAGCCTCTACAAATGTGGCGAGTTTCGTCTTTTTACAAATTTCTCACTCCGAGTTATTAATCGTCAAAGTTGGTCGCAATGCATTGTCTATGCGTTTTTTCGGCTGTTTGGTCGCCCCTGGGGCGAACATCGTACCCCCGATCTCTTAGAAAAGATATAGCACACCTCTCCTCAATAGGCCGCACGATTTGATGCCTCACTCATGAGTCTAGGAAAAACGCCCTAGGAGGAGTAGCGCGCCGAAAAAAAGTGGAAGAATAAAAATAATAACTAGAATGTACATTTCCTGAAGAAAATGTGAGTGGTGCTCGCAGTGGCAAAATCCGCCCCGGTCCAGGTGAGGCAGTAGCTAGGGTAACCATGATGTTGCTAGGCAGTTGCTAGGGTAATTGGGATGGTTGCTAAGGTGTTGCTATGTGGTTGCTAGGGTAACCAGGGTGGTTGCTATGGTGTTGCTAGGTGGTTGCTAGGGTAACCAGAGTGGTTGCTAGGCTGTTGCTAGGGTAATCAGAGTGGTTGCTATGGTGTTGCTAGGTGGTTGCTAGGGTAACCGGAGTGGTTGCTAGGCGGTTGCTAGGCAGTTGCTAGGGAAACCGGGGTGGTTGCTAGGTGGTTGCTAGGGTAATCAGAGTGGTTGCTATGGTGTTGCTAGGCGGTTGCTAGGGTAACCAGAGTGGTTCCTAGGCGATTGCTAAGGTGTGACTAGGCTAACTGGTTGGTTACTAGGGTTATGCTAGGTGGTTGTTATGGCTCATCTGGGGTGTCCTGGGCCGTTTCTAGGTGGTTATTAGGTGTTATAGGGGGTTTCTAGGGCATTATTAGCATAATTTAACACTTAGTTAATCACTATTAGCATGTAGCTATTCACTGCTAGCATATGTAGCATGTTGGAAGTCTTGTTTGCTAGCATGAGCCAATAGAGCCAACCCCCATGTCTCTACGATACTCAGAAGCAGAGATATGGGTCTGGCTAAACGGTTGCTAGGGTACTCTGTTTGGTTGCTAAGGAGTGGCTTGGTACCTGACAGTCATGTTACTCCAAAGGCTGATTGTCAAATTGACCCAACTCCCATGTCTCTACGACTTTCTGATGCAGAGATATAGGAATGGCTAAATGGTTGCTAGGGTACTCTGTTTGGTTGCTAAGGAGTGGCTATGGGTCTTTCAGTGATGTCACTCCAAAGGCTCCTTATGAGTATGAACAATATAAACCAACCAGAATGCCTCTACGGCATTCAGAACTGAAGATATCTCATTTTGTATTTGGTTGCTAAGGTGCTCCATAATGGTTGCTAGGGCGTGGCTAGGAAGTGTTGAAGACGTTGGTGATTGGCAGTTTGCTGCCCCGATTCAAACGAGCCCACCCTCAAATTTCTTTGACTGTTCTATCCAGAGATAGAAGTCGATCAATTTGAATGGAAGTCTATGGGATGGGTTGCTAAGGTGCTCTAAATGGTTGCTAGGGCGTGGCTTGATAGCTTCCCAGTGATCCTGAGACACTCATTGGTCGCCTGAGTAAAATGAGCCCTCCCCCTTGTCTCTGTGACGCTGTGCTGCAGAGCTATGTTCAATTCAAAATCCCTATGCACATAGTAGATGGTGTTTCATGGGACGGTTTTCCCCATTCATTTCAATGGGGAAAGTTTGGGAGCTCTAGTACCCCAGGGGTGCAACTTTTACCCACTTTTGTGGTATGTTCTCACAGAGCCATCCACCCTCTTCAAATGTGGCGAGTTTCGTCTTTTTACAAATTTCTCGCTCCGAGTTATTAATCGTCAAAGTCGTTTGCAACGCGTATAAATACTCTTCTAGGATTTCCGTTTTCATTGATGTCTATGGGGGCGTGTTTGGGCAGCTCTGGCACCCCAGGGGTGCAACTTTTACCCCATTTTTTGGTATGTCCTTACAGAGCCTGCCAGCCTCTACAAATGTGGAGAGTTTCGTCTTTTTACAAATTTCTCACTCCGAGTTATTAATCGTCAAAGTTGGTCGCAATGCATTGTCTATGCGTTTTTTCGCCTGTTTTATCGCCCCTGGGGCGAACATCGTACCCCCGATCTCTTAGAAAAGATATAGCACACCTCTCCTCAATAGGCCGCACGATTTGATGCCTCACTCATGAGTCTAGGACAAACGGCCTAGGAGGAGTAGCGCGCCGAAAAAAAGTGGAAGAATAAAAATAATAATAAATAACATTGAGGTCTATGGGGGCAAGTTTGGGCAGCTCTAGCACCCCAGGGGTGCAACTTTTACCCCATTGTGTGGTATGTTCTCACAGAGCCTGCCAGCCTCTTCAAATGTGGCGAGTTTCATCTTTTTACAAATTTCTCACTCAGAGTTATTAATCATCAAAGTTTGTGGCAATGCGTTGTCTATGCGTTTTTTTGGCTGCTTTTTCGCCCCTGGGGCGACCATCGTACCCCCGATCGCTTACAAAAGATATAGCACACCTCTCCTCAATAGGCCGCACGTTTTGACGCCTCATTCATGGGTCTGGGACCAACGCTCTAGGAGGAGGAGCGCGCCGAAAATTTGGTGGTATCAGCATCCTTATTATAGGCTTGGTAAGATAGTAATAGTAGTGCTCGAGGCGAGCACCACTAATAAATAACATTGAGGTCTATGGGGGCAAGTTTGGGCAGCTCTAGCACCCCAGGGGTGGAACTTTTACCCCATTGTGTGGTATATTCTTACAGAGCCTGCCAGCTTCTTCAAATGTGGCGAGTTTCATCTTTTTACAAATTCCTCGCTCCGAGTTATTAATCATCAAAGTTTGTGGCAATGCATTGTCTATGCATTTTTTCGGCTGCTTTTTCGCCCCTGGGGCGAACATCGTACCCCCGATTGCTTACAAATGATATAGCACACCTCTCCTCAATAGGCCGCACGTTTTGACGCCTCATTTATGGGTCTGGGACAAACGCTCTTGGAACAGGAGCGCGGTGGATTCACCATCATTATTATAGGCTTGGTAAGATAGTAATAGTAGTGCTCGAGGCGAGCACCACTAACTAGAATGTACATTTCCTGAAGAAAATGTGAGTGGTGCTCGCAGTGGCAGAATTCGGACCCGGGCCAGATGCAGCAGTGTCGGAGACACAGAGAGACCCCACCGCCATGTCTGTACGATGTTCTGGTGTTGAGATATGGCTGATTCATGTGTTTGTATGGTTGCTACGGCACTCTATATGGTTGCTATGGTGTGGTCATACAGTTTATGGGACGATATCTAAAGACTATTTGGCAGTCTGAGCTTGAAAGTTCAAACTCTGTGCTTCTACAACATTCCAGTACTGAAATATGGCTTGTAAGCGTTGTGTTACGGTTGCTAGGGTGCTGTAAATGGTTGTTAAAGCTTGGCTATGAAGATGGTATGTCACTACTTATTCACTGCTTGATAGGCCGAGTCAAACGAGCCCAGTCCTGAGCCTCTACGACCTTCAGAACCAAAGATATGATTTTACAAATATTTGTCCCATGTTAAGTCAATGGGGCTTTTTTCGGCTGATTTTTCGTGGGACAAAACGAACATCGTACGCCTGATCGCTTAGAAAAGATATAGCACACCTCTCCTCAATAAGCCGCACGATTTGACATCTCATTTGTGGGTCTACGACCAACGGTGCCAGAGGAGTAGCACGCCGAAGGTTGGTTTAGGAGAATAGTAATTACAACACTAGAATGTACATTTCCTGAAGAAAATGTGAGTGGTGCTCGCAGTGGCAAAATCCGCCCCGGGCCATGTGAGGCAGTAGCTAGGGTAACCATGATGTTGCTAGGCAGTTGCTAGGGTAACCAGGGTGGTTGCTAGGGTAACTGGGATGGTTGCTAAGATGTTGCTAAGTGGTTGCTAGGGTAACCAGGGTGGTTGCTAGGGTGTTGCTAGGCGGTTGCTAGGGTAACCAGAGTGGTTGCTAAGGTGTTGCTAGGTGGTTACTACGGTAACCAGAGTGGTTGCTAGGCTGTTGCTAGGGTAGTCAGAGTGGTTGCTATGGTGTTGCTAGGTGGTTGCTAGGGAAACCAGAGTGGTTGCCAGGGTGTTGCTAGGTGGTTACTAGGGTAACCGGAGTGGTTGCTAGGCGGTTGCTAAGGTGTTGCTAGGTGGTTCCTAGGGTAACCAGAGTTATTGCTAGGCGGTTGCTAGGCAGTTGCTAGGGTAACCGGGGTGGTTGCTAGGGTAACCAGAGTGGTTGCTAGGTGGTTGCTAAGGTGTTGCTAGGTGGTTCCTAGGGTAACCAGAGTTGTTGCTAGGCTGTTGCTAGGTTAATCAGAGTGGTTGCTATTTTGTTGCTAGGTGGTTGCTAGGGTAACCAGAGGGGTTGCTATGGTGTTGCTATGTGGTTGCTAGGGTAACCAGAGTGGTTTCTAGGCGGTTGCTAAGGTGTCACTAGGCTAACTGGTTGGTTACTAGGGTTATGCTAGGCGGTTGTTATGCCTCATCTAGGGTGTCCTGGGCTGTTTCTAGGTGGTTATTAGGTGTTATGGGGGGGTTTCTATGGCATTATTAGCATCATTTAACACTTAGTTAATCACTATTAGCATGTAGCTATTCACTGCTAGCATATGTAGCATGTTGGAAGTCCTGTTTGCTAGCATGAGCCAAAAGAGCCAACCCCCATGTCTCTACAATACTCAGAAGCAGAGATATGGGTCTGGCTAAACGGTTGCTAGGGTACTCTGTTTGGTTGCTAAGGAGTGGCTTGGTACCTGCCAGTCATGTTACTCCAAAGGCTGATTTTCAAATTGACCCAACTCCCATGTCTCTACGACTTTCTGATGCAGAGATATAGGACTGGCTAAATGGTTGCTAGGGTACTCTGTTTGGTTGCTAAGGAGTGGCTATGGGTCTGCCAGTGATGTCACTCCAAAGGCTCCTTATGAGTATGAACAATATAAACCAACCAGAATGCCTCTACGGCATTCAGAACTGAAGATATCTCACTTTGTATTTGGTTGCTAAGGTGCTCCATAATGGTTGCTAGGGCGTGGCTAGGAAGTGTTGAAGACGTTGGTGATTGGCAGTTTGCAGCCCCGAGTCAATCGAGCCCACCCTCAAATTTCTATGACTGTTCTATCCAGAGATAGAAGTCAATCAATTTGAATGGAAGTCTATGGGATGGGTTGCTAAGGTGCTCTAAATGGTTGCTAGGGCGTGGCTTGATAGCTTTCCAGTGATCTTGAGACACTCATTGGTCGCCTGAGAAAAATGAGCCCTCCCCCTTGTCTCTATGACGCTGTGCTGCAGAGCTATGTTCAATTCAAAGTCCCTATGCACATAGTAAATGGTGTTTCTTGGGACGGTTTTCCCCATTCATTTCAATGGGGAAAGTTTGGGAGCTCTAGCACCCCAGGGGTGCAACTTTTACCCCATTTTGTGGTATGTTCTCACAGAGCCATCCACCCTCTTCAAATGTGGCGAGTTTCGTCTTTTTACAAATTTCTCGCTCCGAGTTATTAATCGTCAAAGTCGTTTGCACCGCGTATAAATACTCTTCTAGGATTTCCGTTTCTATTGCGTCTATGGGGGCACGTTTGGGCAGCTCTAGCACCCCAGGGGTGCAACTTTTGCCCCATTTTTTGGTATGTTCCTACAGAGCCTGCCAGCCTCTACAAATGTGGCGAGTTTCGTCTTTTTACAAATTTCTCGCTCCGAGTTATTAATCGTCAAAGTTGGTCGCAATGTTAAGTCAATGCGTTTTTTCGGCTGCTTTTTCGCCCCTGGGGTGAACATCGTACCCCCGATCTCTTAGAAAAGATATAGCACACCTTTCCTCAATAGGCCGCACGTTTTGACGACTCATTCATGGGTCTAGGACAAAACGCCTAGGAGGAGTAGCGCGCCAAAAAAGTGTCCAGAAGAAGAAGAAGAAGAAGAAGAATAATAAACCATTGATGTCTATGGGGCAAGTTTGGGCAGCTCTAGCACCCCAGGGGTGCAACTTTTACCTCTTTGTGTGGTATATTCTTTTAGATGCTGCCAGCCTCTTCAAATGTGGTGAGTTTCATGTTTTTACGAATTCCTCACTCAGAGTTATTAAGAGTCAACGAATTTTTCAAATCATTGTCTATACGTTTTTTTTCGGTACTTTTTCGCCCCTGGGGCGAACATCGTACCCCCGATCGCTTTGTAAAGATAGAGCACCACTCTCCTCAATCGGCCGCACGTTTTGACGCCTCATTCATGGGTCTGGGACCAACGCTCTAGGAGGAGGAACGCGCCGAAAATTTGGTGGTATCAGCATCATTATTATAGGCTTGGTAAGATAGTAATAGTAGTGCTCGAGGCGAGCACCACTAACTAGAATGTACATTTCCTGAAGAAAATGTGAGTGGTGCTCGCAGTGGCAAAATTTGGCCCGGGCCACGTGAGGCAGTGTCGGACACCATTGCCAGAGAGCCAACCGCCATGTCTGTACGATGTTCCAGTGCTGAGATATGGCTGATTCATGTGTTTGTATGGTTGCTAGGGCACTCTATATGGTTGCTATGGTGTGGTTATACTGCTAATGGTACGACATCTAAAGACTAATTGGCAGTCTGAGCTTAACAGATCAAACTCTGTGTGTTTACAACATACCAGTACTGAAATATGGCTTGTTTTGCAGTTGCTAGGGTGCTGTAAACAGTTG
This sequence comes from Rhodeus uyekii, assembly GCA_037043235.1. Lineage (NCBI taxonomy): Eukaryota > Metazoa > Chordata > Actinopteri > Cypriniformes > Acheilognathidae > Rhodeus > Rhodeus uyekii. The sequence continues at coordinate 1,052,934 of JAWRVZ010000206.1, forward strand.
CTAGGGCGTAGCTATGGAGATGGCATGTCACTACTTATTCACTGCTTGACAGGCCGAGTCAAACGAGCCAAGTCATGAGCCTCTACGACCTTCTGGACCAACGATACAATTTTACAAATATTTGGCCCATGTTAAGTCAATGGGCCTTTTTTCGGGTTATTTATCGTAGGACAAAACAAACATCGTACACCCGATCGCTTAGAAAAGATATAGCACACCTCTCCACAATAATCTGCACGATATGACACCTCATTTGTGGGTCTACGACCAACGGTGCCGGAGGACTAGCGTGCCAAAGTTTTGTTTAGGAGAATAGTATTTACAATACTAGAATGTACATTTCCTGAAGAAAATGTGAGTGGTGCTCGCAGTGGCAAAATCCGCCCCGGGCCTGGTGCGGCTGGTGTTCTGGGTGGTTTCTATGGCATTATTAGCATAATCTAACACTTAGCTAGGCACTATTAGCATGTAGCTATTCACTGCGAGCATATGTAGCATGTAGGAAGTCCTGTTTGCTAGCATGAGTCAATAGAGCCAACCCCAATGTCTCTATGACGCTTAGAAGCAGAGATATGGGTCTGGCTAAATGGTTGCTAGGGTAAACTATTTAGTTGCTAAGGAGTGGCTTTGCAGCTGCCAGTGATGTTACTCCAAAGGCTGATTGTCAAATAGACCCAACCCCCATGTCTCTACGACTTTCTGATGCAGAGATATAGGTCTGGCTAAATGGTTGCTAGGGTACTCTATTTAGTTGCTAAGGATTGGCTAAGCGTCTGCCATTGATGTCACTCCAAAGGCTCCTTGTGAGTATGAACGATACAAACCAACCAGAATGCCTCTACGACATTCAGAACTGAAGATATCTCACTTTGTATTTGGTTGCTAAGGTGCTCCATAATGGTTGCTAGGGCGTGGCTAGGAAGTGTTGAAGACGTTGGTGATTGGCAGTTTGCTGCCCCAAGTCAAACGAGCCCACCCTCAAATTTCTATGACTTTTCTATCCAGAGATAGGAGTCGATCAATTTGAATGGAAGTCTAAGGGATGGGTTGCTAAGGTGCTCTAAATGGTTGCTAGGGTGTGGCTTAATACGTTCCCAGTGATCCTGAGACACTCATTGGTCACCTGAGTAAAATGAGCCCTCCCCCTTGTTTCTGTGAGGCTGTGCTGCAGAGCTATGTTCAATTCAAAATCCCTATGCACATAGTAGATGGTGTTTCATGGGACGGTTTTCCCCATTCATTTCAATGGGGAAAGTTTGGAAGCTCTAGCACCCCAGGGGTGCAACTTTTACTCCATTTTGTGGTATGTTCTCACAGAGCCAGCCACCCTCTTCAGATGTGGCGAGTTTCGTCTTTATACAAATTTCTTGCTCCGAGTTATTAATCGTCAAAGTCGTTTGCACCGCGTATAAATACTCTTCTAGGATTTCCGTTAACATTGATGTCTATGGGGGCGCGTTTGGGCAGCTCTAGCACCCCAGGGGTGCAACTTTTAACAAATTTTTTGGTATGTCCTTACAGAGCCTGCCAGCCTCTTCAAATGTGGCGAGTTTTGTCTTTTTACAAATTTCTCGCTCCGAGTTATTAATCGTCAAAGTTGATTTCAATGCGTTGTCTATGCGTTTTTTTTCGCTCCTTTTTCGCCCCTGGGGCGAACATCGTACCCCCGATCTCTTAGAAAAGATATAGCACACCTCTCCTCAATAGGCCGCACGTTTTGACGCCTCATTCATAGGGCTGAGACAAACACTCTAGGAGGAGTAGCGCGCCGAAAAAAAAGTGGAAGAATAAGAATAATAAACCGAGGGGCATTTTTGGGCAGCTCTAGCACCCCAGGGGTGCAACTTTTACCCCATTGTGTGGTATGTTCTTACAGAGCCTGCCAGCCTCTACAAATGTGGTGAGTTTCATCTTTTTACAAATTCCTCGCTCTGAGTTATTAATCGTCAAAATTTCGTTTCAATGGGACGTCTATGGGGGTGTTTTTTGTTCCGCCCCCTGGGGCGAACATCGTACCCCCGATCGCTTAGTGAAGATAGAGCACCACTCTCCTCAATCGGCCGCACGTTTTGATGCCTCATTCATAGGTCTGGGACAAACGCTCTAGGAGCAGTGGCGTGCCAAAGATTTCAGCATCATTATTATAGGCTTGGTAAGATAGTAATAGTAGTGCTCGCCAACGAGCACCACTAATAATAAACCGGAGTCGATTTTTGGGCAGCTCTAGCACCCCAGGGGTGCAACTTTTACCCCAATGTGTGGTATGTTCCTACAGAGCCTGCCAGCCTCTTCAAATGTGGCGAGTTTCATCTTTTTACAAATTCCTCACTCTGAGTTATTAATCGTCAAAATTTCGTTTCAATGGGACGTCTATGGGGGTGTTTTTTGTTCCGCCCCCTGGGGCGAACATCGTACCTCCGATCGCTTAGTGAAGATAGAGCACCCCTCTCCTCATTCGGCCGCACGTTTTGATGCCTCATTCATGGGTCTGGGACAAACACTCTAGGAGCAGTGGCGCGCCGAAAATCAGCATCATTATTATTATAGGCTTGGTAAGATAGTAATAGTAGTGCTCGAGGCGAGCACCACTAATAATAATAAACCGGAGTCGATTTTTGGGCAGCTCTAGCACCCCAGGGGTGCAACTTTTACCCCAATGTGTGGTATGTTCCTACAGAGCCTGCCAGCCTCTTCAAATGTGGCGAGTTTCATCTTTTTACAAATTCCTCACTCTGAGTTATTAATCGTCAAAATTTCGTTTCAATGGGACGTCTATGGGGGTGTTTTTTGTTCCGCCCCCTGGGGCGAACATCGTACCTCCGATCGCTTAGTGAAGATAGAGCACCCCTCTCCTCATTCGGCCGCACGTTTTGATGCCTCATTCATGGGTCTGGGACAAACACTCTAGGAGCAGTGGCGCGCCGAAAATCAGCATCATTATTATTATAGGCTTGGTAAGATAGTAATAGTAGTGCTCGAGGCGAGCACCACTAACTAGAATGTACATTTCCTGAAGAAAATGTGAGTGGTGCTCGCAGTGGCAAAATCTGCCCCGGGCCAGGTGAGACAGTAGCTAGGGTAACCATGATGTTGCTAGGCATTTGCTAGGGTAACCAGGGTGATTGCTAGGCGGTTGCCAGGGTAACCAGAGTGGTTGCTAGGCTGTTGCTAGGGTAACCAGAGTGGTTGCTAAGGTGTTGCTATGCGGTTGCTAGGGTAACCAGAGTGGTTCCTAGGCGGTTGCTAAGGTGTCACTATGATAACTGGTTGGTTACTAGGGTTATGCTAGGTGGTTGTTATGGCTCACCTAGGGTGTCCTGAGCCGTTTCTATGTGGTTAATAGGTGTTATGGGGGGTTTATATGGCATTATTAGCATAATATATCACTTAGTTAATCACTATTAGCATGTAGCTATTCACTGCTAGCATATGTAGCATGTTGGAAGTCCTGTTTGCTAGCATGAGCCAATAGAGCCAACCCCCATGTCTCTACGATACTCAGAAGCAGAGATATGGGTCTGGCTAAACGGTTGCTAGGGTACTCTGTTTTGGTTGCTAAGGAGTGGCTAAGCGTCTGCCAGTGATGTTACTCCAAAGGCTGATTGTCAAATAGACCCAACCCCCATGTCTCTACGATGCTCAGAAGCAGAGATATAGGACTGGCTAAATGGTTGCTAGGGTACTCTGTTTGGTTGCTAAGGAGTGGCTTTGCAGTAGCCAGTGATGTTCCTGCAAAGGCTCCTTGTGAGTATGAATGATACAAACCAATCAGAATGCCTCTACGACATTCAGAACTGAAGATATCTCACTTTGTATTTGGTTGCTAAGGTGATCCATAAAGGTTGCTAGGGCGTGGCTAGGAAGTGTTAAAGACGTTGGTGATTGGCAGTTTGCTGCCCCGAGTCAAACGAGCCCACCCTCAAACTTTTATGACTTTTCTATCCAGAGATAGAAGTCAATCTATTTGAATGGAAGTCTATGGGATCTGTTGCTAAGGTGCTCTAAATGGTTGCTAGGGCGTGGCTTAATAGCTTCCCAGTGATCCTGAGACACTCATTGGTCGCCTGAGTAAAATGAGCCCTCCCCCTTGTCCCTGTGACGCTGTGCTGCAGAGTTATGTTCAATTCAAAATCCCTATGCACATAGTAGATGGTGTTTCATGGGACGGTTTTCCCCATTCATTTCAATGGGGAAAGTTTGGGAGCTCTAGCACCCCAGGGGTGCAACTTTTACCCCATTTTGTGGTATGGTCTCACAGAGCCATCCACCCTCTTCAAATGTGGCGAGTTTCGTCTTTTTACAAATTTCTCGCTCCGAGTTATTAATCGTCAAAGTCGTTTGCAACGCGTATAAATACTCTTCTAGAATTTCCGTTTTCATTGATGTCTATGGGGGCGCGTTTGGGCAGCTCTAGCACCCCAGGGGTGCAACTTTTACCACATTTTTTGGTATGTCCTTACAGAGCCTGCCAGCCTCTACAAATGTGGCGAGTTTTGTCTTTTTACAAATTTCTCGCTCCGAGTTATTAATCGTCAAAGTTAATTTCAATGCAAAGTCAATAGGTCCAAAAATCGCTACTTTTTCGCCCCTGGGGCGAACATCGTACCCCCGATCTCTTAGAAAAGATATAGCACACCTCTCCTCAATAGGCCGCACGTTTTGACGCCTCATTCATGAGTCTAGGACAAACGCTCTAGGAGGAGTAGCGCGCCAAAAAAAATGTGGAGGAATAAGAAGAAGAAGAAAAATAATAAATTTCATTGGTGTCTATGGGGCAAGTTTGGGCAGCTCTAGCACCCCAGGGGTGCAACTTTTACCCCATTTTGTGGTATGTTCTCACAGAGCCTGCCAGCCTCTTCAAATGTGGCGAGTTTCATCTTTTTACAAATTTCTCGCTCCGAGTTATTAATCATCAAAGTTTGTGGCAATGCGTTGTCTATGCATTTTTTTGGCTGCTTTTTCGCCCCTGGGGCAACCATCGTACCCCCGATCGCTTACAAAAGATATAGCACACCTCTCCTCAATAGGCCGCACGTTTTGACGCCTCATTCATGGGTCTGGGACCAACGCTCTAGGAGGAGGAGCGCTCCGAAAATTTGGTGGTATCAGCATCCTTATTATAGGCTTGGTAAGATAGTAATAGTAGTGCTCGAGGCGAGCACCACTAACTAGAATGTACATTTCCTGAAGAAAATGTGAGTGGTGCTCGCAGTGGCAAAATCCGCCCCGGACCAGGTGAGGCAGTGTCGGACACCATTGCCAGAGAACCAACCGCCATGTCTGTACTATGTTCCAGTGCTGAGAGATGGCTTATTCATGTGTTTGTTTGGTTGCTAGGGCACTCTATATAGTTGCTATGGTGTGGTCATATAGCTTATGGGACAATATTTAAAGACTATTTAGTATTTTGAGCTTAAAAGATCAAACTCTGTGGTTCTACAACATTCCAGTACTGAGATATGGCTTGTAAGCCTTATTTTACGGTTGCTAGGGTGCTGTAAATGGTAGTTAGGGCGTGGCTATGAAGATGGTATATCACTACTTATTCACTGCTTGATAGGCCGAGTGAAACGAACCCAGTCCCAGGCCACTGCGACTATCTAAACCAAAGATATGATTTTACAAATATTTGGCCCATGTTAAGTCAAAGGGGCTTTTTTCGGCTGATTTATCGTAGGACAAAACGAACATCGTACCCCCGATCGCTTAGAAAAGATATAGCACACCTCTCCTCAATAAGCCGCACGATATGACACCTCATTTGTGGGTCTACGACCAATGGTACCGAAGGAGTAGCGTGCCAAAGTATTGTTTAGGAGAATAGTATTTACAATACTAGAATGTACATTTCCTGAAGAAAATGTGAGTGGTGCTCGCAGTGGCAAAATCCGTCTCAGGCCAGGTGAGGCAGTAGCTAGGGTAACCATGATGTTGCTAGGCAGTTGCTAGGGTAACCAGGGTGGTTGCTAGGTGGTTGCTAGGGCAACTGGTGTGGTTTCTAAGGTGTTGCTAGGTGGTTGCTAGGGTAACTGGGTTGGTTGCTAGGGTGTTGCTAGGTGGTTTCTAGGGTAACCGGAGTCGTCGCTGGGTGGTTGCTAGGGTGTTGCTAGGTGGTTGCTAGGGTAACCAGGGTGGTTGCTAGGGTGTTGCTAAGTGGTTGCTAGGCTAACCAGAGTGGTTGCTAGGGTAACCAGGGTGGTTGCTAGGGTGTTGCTAAGTGGTTGCTAGGCTAACCAGAGTGGTTGCTAGGTGGTTGCTAGGGTAACCAGAGTGGTTGCTAGGTGGTTGCTAGGGTAACCAGAGTGGTTGCTATGGTGTTGCTAGGTGGTTGCTAGGGTAAACTGAGTGGTTGCCAGGGTTTTGCTAGGTGGTTGCTAGGGTACCCGGAGTGGTTGCTAGGCGGTTGCTAGGCAGTTGCTAGGGTAACCGGGGTGGTTGCTAGGTGGTTGCTAGGGTAACCAGAGTGGTTGCTAGGCGGTTGCTAGGGTAACCAGAGTGGTTGCTATGGTGTTGCTAGGTGGTTGCTAGGGTAAACTGAGTGGTTGCCAGGGTGTTGCTAGGTGGTTGCTAGGGTAACCGGAGTGGTTGCTAGGTGGTTGCTAGGCAGTTGCTAGGGTAACCGGGGTGGTTGCTAGGTGGTTGCTAGGGTAACCAGAGTGGTTGCTAGGCGGTTGCTAGGGTAACCAGAGTGGTTGCTATGGTGTTGCTAGGTGGTTGCTAGGGTAAACTGAGTGGTTGCCAGGGTGTTGCTAGGTGGTTGCTAGGGTAACCGGAGTGGTTGCTAGGTGGTTGCTAGGCAGTTGCTAGGGTAACCCGGGTGGTTGCTAGGTGGTTGCTAGGGTAACCAGAGTGGTTGCTAAGGTGTTGCTATGTGGTTGCTAGGGTAACAAGAGTGGTTCCTAGGCGGTTGCTAAGGTGTCACTAGGTTAACTGGTTGGTTACTAGTGTTATGCTAGGTGGTTGTTATGCCTCATCTAGGGTGTCCTGGGCCGTTTCTAGGTGGTTATTAGTTGTTATGGGGGGTTTCTATGGCATTATTAGCATAATTTAACACTTAGTTAATCACTATTAGCATGTAGCTATTCACTGCTAGCATATGTAGCATGTTGGAAGTCCTGTTTGCTAGCATGAGTAAATAGAGCCAACCCCCATGTCTCTACGATACTCAGAAGCAGAGATATGGGTCTGGCTAAACGGTTGCTAGGGTACTCTGTTTGGTTGCTAAGGAGTGGCTAAGCGTCTGCCAGTGATGTTACTCCAAAGGCTGATTGTCAAATAGACCCAACCCCCATGTCTCTACGATGCTCAGAAGCAGAGATACAGGACTGGCTAAATGGTTGCTAGGGTACTCTGTTTGGTTGCTAAGGAGTGGCTTTGCAGTAGCCAGTGATGTTCCTCCAAAGGTTCCTTATGAGTATGAACCATATAAACCAACCAGAATGCCTCTACGACATTCAAAACTGAAGATATCTCACTTTGTATTTGGTTGCTAAGGTGCTCCATAATGGTTGCTAAGGCGTGGCTAGGAAGTGTTGAAGACGTTGGTGATTGGCAGTTTGCTGCCCCGAGTCAAACGAGCCCACCCTCAAATTTCTATGACTGTTCTATCCAGAGATAGAAGTCGATCAATTTGAATGGAAGTCTATGGGATGGGTTGCTAAGGTGCTCTAAATGGTTGCTAGGGCGTGGCTTAATAGCTTCTCAGTGATCCTGAGACACTCATTGGTCGCCTGAGTAAAATGAGCCCTCCCCCTTGTCTCTGTGACGCTGTACTGCAGAGTTTTGTTCAATTCAAAATCCCTATGCACATAGTAGATGGTGTTTCATGGGACGGTTTTCCCCATTCATTTCAATGGGGAAAGTTTGGGAGCTCTAGCACCCCAGGGGTGCAACTTTTACCCCATTTTGTGGTATGTTCTCACAGAGCCATCCACCCTCTTCAAATGTGGCGAGTTTCGTCTTTTTACAAATTTCTCGCTCCGAGTTATTAATCGTCAAAGTCGTTTGCACCGCGTATAAATACTCTTCTAGGATTTCCGTTTCTATTGTGTCTATGGGGCAAGTTTGGGCAGCTCTAGCACCCCAGGGGTGCAACTTTTACCCCAATTTTTTGTATGTCCTTACAGAGCCTGCCAGCCTCTACAAATGTGGCGACTTTCATCTTTTTACAAATTTCACGCTCCGAGTTATTTATCGTCAAAGTTGGTCGTAATGCATTGTCTATGCGTTTTTTCGGCTGTTTGGTCGCCCCTGGGGCGAACACCGTACCCCCGATCGCTTAGAAAAGATATAGCACACCTCTCCTCAATAGGCCGTACGTTTTGATGCCTCATTCATGGGTCTGGAACAAACGCCCTAGGAGGAGTAGCGCGCCGAAAAAAAAGTGGAATAATAAAAATAATAATAATAAACCAAGGTCAATTTTTGGGCAGCTCTAGCACCCCAGGGGTGCAACTTTTACCACAATGTGTGGTATGTTCTTACAGAGCCTGCCAGCCTCTACAAATGTGGCGAGTTTCATCTTTTTACAAATTCCTCGCTCCGAGTTATTAATCGTCAAAATTTCATTTCAATGGGACGTCTATGGGGGTGTTTTTTGTTCCGCCCCCTGGGGCGAACATCGTAGCCCCGATCGCTTAGTAAAGCTAGAGCACCCCTCTCCTCAATCGGCCGCACGTTTTGACACCTCATTCATGGGTCTGGGACAAACGCTCTAGGAGTAGCAGCGCCGAAGATTTCAGCATCATTATTATAGGCTTGGTAAGATAGTAATAGTAGTGCTCGCCAACGAGCACCACTAACTAGAATGTACATTTCCTGAAGAAAATGTGAGTGGTGCTCGCAGTGGCAAAATCCGCCCCGGGCCTGGTGCGGCTGGTGTTCTGGGTGGTTTCTATGGCATTATTAGCATAATCTAACACTTAGCTAGGCACTATTAGCATGTAGCTATTCACTGCGAGCATATGTAGCATGTAGGAAGTCCTGTTTGCTAGCATGAGTCAATAGAGCCAACCCCAATGTCTCTATGACGCTTAGAAGCAGAGATATGGGTCTGGCTAAATGGTTGCTAGGGTAAACTATTTAGTTGCTAAGGAGTGGCTTTGCAGCTGCCAGTGATGTTACTCCAAAGGCTGATTGTCAAATAGACCCAACCCCCATGTCTCTACGACTTTCTGATGCAGAGATATAGGTCTGGCTAAATGGTTGCTAGGGTACTCTATTTAGTTGCTAAGGAGTGGCTAAGCGTCTGCCATTGATGTCACTCCAAAGGCTCCTTGTGAGTATGAACGATACAAACCAACCAGAATGCCTCTACGACATTCAGAACTGAAGATATCTCACTTTGTATTTGGTTGCTAAGGTGCTCCATAATGGTTGCTAGGGCGTGGCTAGGAAGTGTTGAAGACGTTGGTGATTGGCAGTTTGCTGCCCCAAGTCAAACGAGCCCACCCTCAAATTTCTATGACTTTTCTATCCAGAGATAGGAGTCGATCAATTTGAATGGAAGTCTATGGGATGGGTTGCTAAGGTGCTCTAAATGGTTGCTAGGGTGTGGCTTAATACGTTCCCAGTGATCCTGAGACACTCATTGGTCACCTGAGTAAAATGAGCCCTCCCCCTTGTTTCTGTGAGGCTGTGCTGCAGAGCTATGTTCAATTCAAAATCCCTATGCACATTGTAGATGGTGTTTCATGGGACGGTTTTCCCCATTCATTTCAATGGGGAAAGTTTGGAAGCTCTAGCACCCCAGGGGTGCAACTTTTACTCCATTTTGTGGTATGTTCTCACAGAGCCAGCCACCCTCTTCAGATGTGGCGAGTTTCGTCTTTATACAAATTTCTTGCTCCGAGTTATTAATCGTCAAAGTCGTTTGCACCGCGTATAAATACTCTTCTAGGATTTCCGTTAACATTGATGTCTATGGGGGCGCGTTTGGGCAGCTCTAGCACCCCAGGGGTGCAACTTTTAACACATTTTTTGGTATGTCCTTACAGAGCCTGCCAGCCTCTTCAAATGTGGCGAGTTTTGTCTTTTTACAAATTTCTCGCTCCGAGTTATTAATCGTCAAAGTTGATTTCAATGCGTTGTCTATGCGGTTTTTTTCGCTCCTTTTTCGCCCCTGGGGCGAACATCGTACCCCCGATCTCTTAGAAAAGATATAGCACACCTCTCCTCAATAGGCCGCACGTTTTGACGCCTCATTCATAGGTCTGGGAAAAACACTCTAGGAGGAGTAGCGCGCCGAAAAAAAAGTGGAAGAATAAGAATAATAAACCGAGGGGCATTTTTGGGCAGCTCTAGCACCCCACGGGTGCAACTTTTACCCCATTTTGTGGTATGTTCTTACAGAGCCTGCCAGCCTCTACAAATGTGGTGAGTTTCATCTTTTTACAAATTCCTCGCTCTGAGTTATTAATCGTCAAAATTTCGTTTCAATGGGACGTCTATGGGGGTGTTTTTTGTTCCGCCCCCTGGGGCAAACATCGTACCCCCGATCGCTTAGTGAAAATAGAGCACCCCTCTCCTCAATCGGCCGCACGTTTTGATGCCTCATTCATGAGTCTGGGAAAACCGCTCTAGGAGCAGTAGCGCGCCGAAGATTTCAGCATCATTATTATAGGCTTGGTAAGATAGTAATAGTAGTGCTCGCCAACGAGCACCACTAACTAGAATGTACATTTCCTGAAGAAAATGTGAGTGGTGCTCGCAGTGGCAATATTCGGCCCGAATGCAACCAGATGCGGCAGTGTCAGACACCATTGCTAGAGAGCCAACCGTCATGTCTGTACGATGTTCTGATGCTGAGACATGGATGACTCATATGTTTGTATGGTTGCTAGGGGACTCTATATGGTTGCTATGATGTGGACATACAGTTTATGGGATGATATCTAAAGATTATTTGGCAGTCTGAGTTTAAAAGATCATACTCTGTGCTTCTACAACATTAAAGTACTGAAATATGTCTTGTAAGCGATGTTTTACGGTTGCTAGGGTGCTGTAAATGGTTGTTAAGGCGTGGCTATGAAGATGGTATGTCACTACTTATTCACTGCTTGATAGGCCGAGTCAAACGAGCCATGTCCCGAGGCTCTACGACCTTCAGAACCAAAAATATCCTTTTAGAAATATTTGTCCCATGTTAAGTCAATGGGGCTTTTTTCGGCTGATTTTTCGTGGGACAAAACGAACATTGTACGCCCGATCGCTTAGAAAAGATATAGCACACCTCACCTCAATAAGCCGCACGATTTGACATCTCATTTGTGGGTCTACGACCAACGGTGCCAGAGGAGTAGCGCGCCGAAGTTTCGTTTAGGAGAATAGTAATCACAACACTAGAATGTACATTTCCTGAAGAAAATGTGAGTGGTGCTCGCAGTGGCAAAATCCGCCCCGGGCCAGGTGAGGCAGTAGCTAGGGTAACCATGATGTTGCTAGGGTAACCAGGGTGGTTGCTATGGTGTTGCTAGGGTAACCAGAGTGGTTGCTAGGGTGTTGCTAGGTGGTTGCTAGGGTAACCAGGGTGGTTGCTATGGTGTTGCTAAGTGGTTGCTAGGCTAACCAGAGTGGTTGCTAGGTGGTTGCTAGGGTAACCCGGAGTCGTCGCTAGGCGGTTGCTAGGCGGTTGCTAGGGTAACCAGAGTGGTAGCTAAGGTGTTGCTAGGTGGTTACCAGGGTAACCAGAGTGGTTGCTAGGCTGTTGCTAGGGTAATCAGAGTGGTTGCTATGGTGTTGCTAGGTGGTTGCTAGGGTAAACTGAGTGGTTGCCAGGGTGTTGCTAGGTGGTTGCTAGGGTAACCGGAGTTGTCGCTAGGCGGTTGCTATGCGGTTGCTAGGGTAACCAGAGTGGTTGCTAGGCTGTTGCTAGGGTAATCAGAGTGGTTGCTATGGTGTTGCTAGGTGGTTGCTAGGGTAAACTGAGTGGTTGCCAGGGTGTTGCTAGGTGGTTGCTAGGGTAAACGGAGTGGTTGCCAGGCGGTTGCTAGGCAGTTGCTAGGGTAACCGGGGTGGTTGCTAGGTGGTTGCTAGGGTAACAAGAGTGGTTGCTATGCGGTTGCTAAGGTGTCACTAGGATAACTGGTTGGTTACTAGGGTTATGCTAGGTGGTTGTTATGGCTCATCTAGGGTGTCCTGGGCCGTTTCTATGTGGGTTTTAGGTGTTATGGGGGGTTTATATGGCATTATTAGCATAATATATCACTTAGTTAATCACTATTAGCATGTAGCTATTCACTGCTAGCATATGTAGCATGTTGGAAGTCTTGTTTGCTGGCATGAGCCAATAGAGCCAACCCCCATGTCTCTACGATACTCAGAAGCAGAGATATGGGTCTGGCTAAACGGTTGCTAGGGTACTCTGTTTGGTTGCTAAGGAGTGGCTTGGTACCTGCCAGTCATGTTACTCCAAAGGCTGATTGTCAAATTGACCCAACTCCCATGTCTCTACGACTTTCTGATGCAGAGATATAGGACTGGCTAAATGGTTGCTAGGGTACTCTGTTTGGTTGCTAAGGAGTGGCTATGGGTCTGCCAGTGATGTCACTCCAAAGGCTCCTTATGAGTATGAACGATATAAACCAACCAGAATGCCTCTACGGCATTCAGAACTGAAGATATATCTTACTTTGTATTTGGTTGCTAAGGTGTTCCATTTTGGTTGCTAGGGCGTGGCTAGGAAGTGTTGAAGATGTTGGTGATTGGCAGTTTGCTGCCCCGAGTCAAACGAGCCCACCCTCAAATTTCTATGACTTTTCTATCCAGAGATAGGAGTCAATCTATTTGAATGGTAGTCTATGGGATGGGTTGCTAAGGTGCTCTAAATGGTTTCTAGGGCGTGGCTTGATAGCTTCCCAGTGATCCTGAGACACTCATTGGTCGCCTGAGTAAAATGAGCCCTCCCCCTTGTCTCTGTGACGCTGTGCTGCAGAGCTATGTTCAATTCAAAATCCCTATGCACATAGTAGATGGTGTTTCATGGGACGGTTTTCCCCATTCATTTCAATGGGGAAAGTTTGGGAGCTCTAGCACCCCAGGGGTGCAACTTTTACCCCATTTTGTGGTATGTTGTCACAGAGCCAGCCACCCTCTTCAGATATGGCGAGTTTCGTCTTTTTACAAATTTCTCGCTCCGAGTTATTAATCGTCAAAGTCGTTTGCACCGCGTATAAATACTCTTCTAGGATTTTCATTTTTCATTGATGTCTATGGGGGCAAGTTTGGGCAGCTCTAGCACCCCAGGGGTGCAACTTTTATCCCATTTTTTTGTATGTTCTTACAGAGCCTGCCAGCCTCTACAAATGTGGCAAGTTTCATCTTTTTACAAATTCCTCACTCCGAGTTATTAATCGTCAAAGTTGGTCGCAATGCATTGCCTATGCGTTTTTTCGCCTGTTTGATCGCCCCTGGGGCGAACATCGTACCCCCGTTCGCTTAGAAAAGATATAGCACACCTCTCCTCAATAGGCTGCACGTTGTGATGCCTCATTCATGGGTCTAGGACAAACGCCCTAGGAGGAGTAGCGCGCCGAAAAAAAAGTGGAATAATAATAATAATAAATAACATTGAGGTCTATGGGGGCAAGTTTGGGCAGCTGTAGCACCCCAGGGGTGCAACTTTTACCCCATTTTTTGGTATGTTCTTACAGAGCCTGCCAGCCTCTACAAATGTGGCGAGTTTCATCTTTTTACAAATTCCTCACTCCGAGTTATTAATCATCAAAGTTTGTGGCAATGCGTTGTCTATGCGTTTTTTCGGCTGCTTTTTCGCCCCTGGGGCGACCATCGTACCCCCGATCGCTTACAAAAGATAGAGCACCACTCTCCTCAATCGGCCGCACGTTTTGACGCCTCATTCATGGGTCTGGGACCAACGCTCTAGGAGGAGGAGCGTGCCGAAAATTTGGTGGTATCAGCATCATTATTATAGGCTTGGTAAGATAGTAATAGTAGTGCTCGAGGCGAGCACCACTAACTAGAATGTACATTTCCTGAAGAAAATGTGAGTGGTGCTCGCAGTGGCAGAATTCGGGCCCGGGCCAGATGAAGCAGTGTCGGAGAAACAGAGAGACCCCACCGCCATGTCTGTACGATGTTCTGGTGTTGAGATATGGCTGATTCATGTGTTTGTATGGTTGCTACGGCACTCTATATGGTTGCTATGGTGTGGTCATACAGTTTATGGGATGATATCTAAAGACTATTTGGCAGTCTGAGCTTGAAAGTTCAAACTCTGTGTTTCTACAACATTCCAGTACTGAAATATGGCTTGTAAGCGCTGTGTTATGGTTGTTAGGGTGCTGTAAATGGTTGTTAAGGCTTGGCTATGAAGATGGTGTGTCACTACTTATTCACTGCTTGATAGGCCGAGTCAAACGAGCCAAGTCCCGAGCCTCTACGAACCTTCAGAACCAAAGATATGATTTTACAAATATTTGTCCCATGTTAAGTCAATGGGGCTTTTTTCGGCTGATTTTTCGTGGGACAGAACGAACATCGTATGCCTGATTGCTTAGAAAAGATATTGCACACCACTCCTCAATAAGCCGCACGATTTGACATCTCTTTTGTGGGTCTACGACGAACGGTGCCTGAGGAGTAGCGCGCCAAAGGTTGGTTTAGGAGAATAGTAATTACAACACTAGAATGTACATTTCCTGAAGAAAATGTGAGTGGTGCTCGCAGTGGCAAAATTCGGGCCCGGGCCAGGTGAGGCAGTGTCGGACACCATTGCCAGAGAGCCAACCGCCATGTCTGTACGATGTTCCAGTGCTGAGATATGGCTGATTCATGTGTTTGTATGGTTGCTAGGGCACTCTATATGGTTGCTATGGTGTGGTCATACAGCTAATGGTATGACATCTAAAGACTAATTGGCAGTCTGAGCTTAACAGATAAAACTCTGTGCTTCTACAACATACCAGTACTTAAATATGGCTTGTAAGCGCTGCTTTGCGGTTGCTAGGGTGCTGTAAACAGTTGTTAGGGTGTAGCTATGAAGATGGTATGTCACTACTTATTCACTGCTTGATAGGCCGAGTCAAACAAGCCCAGTCCTGAGCCTCCACAACCTTCTGAACCAAAGATACAATTTTACAAATATTTGGCCCATGTTAAGTCAATGGGCCTTTTTTCGGGTTATTTATCGTAGGACAAAACGAAAATCGTACTCCCGATCGCTTAGAAAATATATAGCACACCTCTCCTCAATAAGCCGCACGATATGAGACCTCATTTGTGGGTCTAGGATCAACGGTGCCGGAGGAGTAGCGTGCCAAAGTTTCGTTTAGGAGAATAGTATTTACAATACTAGAATGTACATTTCCTGAAGAAAATGTGAGTGGTGCTCGCAGTGGCAACATTCGGCCCGGGTCAGGTGAGGCAGTGTCGGACACCATTGCCAGGGAGCCAACCGCCATGTCTTTACGATGTTCCAGTGCTGAGATATGGCTGATTCATGTTTTTGTATGGTTGCTAGGGCCCTCTCTTTGGTTGCTATGGTGTACTCATACAGCTTATGGGATGATATCTAAAGACTATTTTGCAGTCTGAGCTGAAAAGATCAATCTCTGTGCTTCTACAACATTCCAGTACTGAGATATGGCTTGTAAGCATTGTCTTATATTTGCTAGGCTGCTGTAAACGGTTGCTAGGGCGTGGCTATGAAGATGGTTTGCCACTACTTATTAACTGCTTGATAGGCGGAGTCAAACGAGCCCAGTCCCAAGCTTCTACGACCTTCTGAACCAAAGATAAGATTTTGCAAATATTTGGCCCATGTTAAGTCAATGAGCCTTTTTTCGGCTGCTTTTTCGTAGGACAAAACGATCATCGTATACCCGATCGCTTAGAAAAGATATAGCACACCTCTCCTCAATAAGCCGCACGATTTGACATCTCATTTGTGGGTCTACGATCAACAGTGACGGAGGAGTAGCGTGCCAAAGTTTTGTTTAGGAGAATAGTATTTACAATACTAGAATGTACATTTCCTGAAGAAAATGTGAGTGGTGCTCGCAGTGGCAAAATCCGTCTCAGGCCAGGTGAGGCAGTAGCTAGGGTAACCATGATGTTGCTAGGCAGTTGTTAGGGTAACCAGGGTGGTTGCTAGGTGGTTGCTAGGGTAACTGGGGTTGTTGCTGAGGTGTTGCTAGGTGGTTGCTAGGGTAACTGGGTTGGTTGCTAGGGTGTTGCTAGGTGGTTGCTAGGGTAACCGGAGTCGTCGCTAGGTGGTTGCTAGGGTGTTGCTAGGTGGTTGCTATGCTAACCAGAGTGGTTGCTAGGTGGTTGCTAGGGTAACCAGAGTCGTCGCTAGGCGGTTGCTAGGCGGTTGCTAGGGTCACCAGAGTGGTTGCTAAGGTGTTGCTAGGTGGTTGCTAGGGTCACCAGAGTGGTTGCTAGGTAGTTGCTAGGGTAAACTGAGTGGTTGCCAGGGTGTTGCTAGGTGGTTGCTAGGGTAACCGGAGTGGTTGCTAGGCGGTTTCTAGGCAGTTGCTAGGGTAACCAGGGTGGTTGCTAGGTGGTTGCTAGGGTAACCAGAGTGGTTGCTAGGCGGTTGCCAGGGTAACCAGAGTGGTTGCTAAGGTGTTGCTATGCGGTTGCTAGGGTAACCAGAGTGGTTCCTAGGCGGTTGCTAAGGTGTCACTATGATAACTGGTTGGTTACTAGGGTTATGCTAGGTGGTTGTTATGGCTCACCTAGGGTGTCCTGAGCCGTTTCTATGTGGTTAATAGGTGTTATGGGGGGTTTATATGGCATTATTAGCATAATATATCACTTAGTTAATCACTATTAGCATGTAGCTATTCACTGCTAGCATATGTAGCATGTTGGAAGTCCTGTTTGCTAGCATGAGCCAATAGAGCCAACCCCCATGTCTCTACGATACTCAGAAGCAGAGATATGGGTCTGGCTAAACGGTTGCTAGGGTACTCTGTTTTGGTTGCTAAGGAGTGGCTAAGCGTCTGCCAGTGATGTTACTCCAAAGGCTGATTGTCAAATAGACCCAACCCCCATGTCTCTACGATGCTCAGAAGCAGAGATATAGGACTGGCTAAATGGTTGCTAGGGTACTCTGTTTGGTTGCTAAGGAGTGGCTTTGCAGTAGCCAGTGATGTTCCTGCAAAGGCTCCTTGTGAGTATGAATGATACAAACCAATCAGAATGCCTCTACGACATTCAGAACTGAAGATATCTCACTTTGTATTTGGTTGCTAAGGTGATCCATAAAGGTTGCTAGGGCGTGGCTAGGAAGTGTTAAAGACGTTGGTGATTGGCAGTTTGCTGCCCCGAGTCAAACGAGCCCACCCTCAAACTTTTATGACTTTTCTATCCAGAGATAGAAGTCAATCTATTTGAATGGAAGTCTATGGGATCTGTTGCTAAGGTGCTCTAAATGGTTGCTAGGGCGTGGCTTAATAGCTTCCCAGTGATCCTGAGACACTCATTGGTCGCCTGAGTAAAATGAGCCCTCCCCCTTGTCCCTGTGACGCTGTGCTGCAGAGTTATGTTCAATTCAAAATCCCTATGCACATAGTAGATGGTGTTTCATGGGACGGTTTTCCCCATTCATTTCAATGGGGAAAGTTTGGGAGCTCTAGCACCCCAGGGGTGCAACTTTTACCCCATTTTGTGGTATGGTCTCACAGAGCCATCCACCCTCTTCAAATGTGGCGAGTTTCGTCTTTTTACAAATTTCTCGCTCCGAGTTATTAATCGTCAAAGTCGTTTGCAACGCGTATAAATACTCTTCTAGAATTTCCGTTTTCATTGATGTCTATGGGGGCGCGTTTGGGCAGCTCTAGCACCCCAGGGGTGCAACTTTTACCACATTTTTTGGTATGTCCTTACAGAGCCTGCCAGCCTCTACAAATGTGGCGAGTTTTGTCTTTTTACAAATTTCTCGCTCCGAGTTATTAATCGTCAAAGTTAATTTCAATGCAAAGTCAATAGGTCCAAAAATCGCTACTTTTTCGCCCCTGGGGCGAACATCGTACCCCCCGATCTCTTAGAAAAGATATAGCACACCTCTCCTCAATAGGCCGCACGTTTTGACGCCTCATTCATGAGTCTAGGACAAACGCTCTAGGAGGAGTAGCGCGCCAAAAAAAATGTGGAGGAATAAGAAGAAGAAAAATAATAAATTTCATTGGTGTCTATGGGGCAAGTTTGGGCAGCTCTAGCACCCCAGGGGTGCAACTTTTACCCCATTTTGTGGTATGTTCTCACAGAGCCTGCCAGCCTCTTCAAATGTGGCGAGTTTCATCTTTTTACAAATTTCTCGCTCCGAGTTATTAATCATCAAAGTTTGTGGCAATGCGTTGTCTATGCATTTTTTTGGCTGCTTTTTCGCCCCTGGGGCAACCATCGTACCCCCGATCGCTTACAAAAGATATAGCACACCTCTCCTCAATAGGCCGCACGTTTTGACGCCTCATTCATGGGTCTGGGACCAACGCTCTAGGAGGAGGAGCGCTCCGAAAATTTGGTGGTATCAGCATCCTTATTATAGGCTTGGTAAGATAGTAATAGTAGTGCTCGAGGCGAGCACCACTAACTAGAATGTACATTTCCTGAAGAAAATGTGAGTGGTGCTCGCAGTGGCAAAATCCGCCCCGGGCCAGGTGAGGCAGTAGCTAGGGTAACCATGATGTTGCTAGGCAGTTGCTAGCGTAACCAGGGTGGTTGCTAGGTGGTTGCTAGGGTAACTGGGATGGTTGCTAAGGTGTTGCTAAGTGGTTGCTAGGGTAACCAGGGTGGTTGCTAGGGTGTTGCTAGGTGGTTGCTAGGGTAACTGGGATGGTTGCTAAGGTATTGCTAAGTGGTTGCCAGGGTAACCAGAGTGGTTGCTAGGGTGTTGCTAGGTGGTTGCTGGGGTAACTGGAGTCGTCGCTAGGCGGTTGCTAGGCAGTTGCTAGGGTAAACAGAGTGGTTGCTAAGGTATTGCTAAGTGGTTACCAGGGTAACCAGAGTGGTTGCTAGGCTGTTTCTAGGGTAATCAGAGTGGTTGCTATGGTGTTGCTAGGTGGTTGCTAGGGTAAACTGAGTGGTTGCCAGGGTGTTGCTAGGTGGTTGCTAGGGTAATCAGAGTGGTTGTTAGGCTGTTGCTAGGCAGTTGCTAGGGTAACCAGGGTGGTTACTAGGTGGTTGCTAGGGTAACCAGAGTGGTTGCTAGGCGGTTGCCAGGGTAACCAGAGTGGTTGCTAAGGTGTTGCTAGGCGGTTGCTAGGGTAACCAGAGTAATTCCTAGGCGGTTGCTAAGGTGTCACTAGGTTAACTGGTTGGTTACTAGGGTTATGCTAGGTGGTTGTTATGGCTCTTCTAGGGTGTCCTGGGCCGTTTTTAGGTTTTTATTAGGTGTTATGGGGGGTTTCTATGGCATTATTAGCATAATTTAACACTTAGTTAATCACTATTAGCATGTAGCTATTCACTGCTAGCATATGTAGCATGTTGGAAGTTCTGTTTGCTAGCATGAGCCAATAGACCCAACCCCCATGTCTCTACGATACTCAGAAGCAGATATATGGGTCTGGCTAAACGGTTGCTAGGGTACTCTGTTTGGTTGCTAAGGAGTGGCTTTGCAGTAGCCAGTGATGTTCCTCCAAAGGTTCCTTATGAGTATGAACCATATAAACCAACCAGAATGCCTCTACGACATTCAAAACTGAAGATATCTCACTTTGTATTTGGTTGCTAAGGTGCTCCATAATGGTTGCTAAGGCGTGGCTAGGAAGTGTTGAAGACGTTGGTGATTGGCAGTTTGCTGCCCCGAGTCAAACGAGCCCACCCTCAAATTTCTATGACTGTTCTATCCAGAGATAGAAGTCGATCAATTTGAATGGAAGTCTATGGGATGGGTTGCTAAGGTGCTCTAAATGGTTGTTAGGGCGTGGCTTAATAGCTTCTCAGTGATCCTGAGACACTCATTGGTCGCCTGAGTAAAATGAGCCCTCCCCCTTGTCTCTGTGACGCTGTACTGCAGAGTTTTGTTCAATTCAAAATCCCTATGCACATAGTAGATGGTGTTTCATGGGACGGTTTTCCCCATTCATTTCAATGGGGAAAGTTTGGGAGCTCTAGCACCCCAGGGGTGCAACTTTTACCCCATTTTGTGGTATGTTCTCACAGAGCCATCCACCCTCTTCAAATGTGGCGAGTTTCGTCTTTTTACAAATTTCTCGCTCCGAGTTATTAATCGTCAAAGTCGTTTGCACCGCGTATAAATACTCTTCTAGGATTTCCGTTTCTATTGTGTCTATGGGGCAAGTTTGGGCAGCTCTAGCACCCCAGGGGTGCAACTTTTACCCCAATTTTTTGTATGTCCTTACAGAGCCTGCCAGCCTCTACAAATGTGGCGACTTTCATCTTTTTACAAATTTCACGCTCCGAGTTATTTATCGTCAAAGTTGGTCGTAATGCATTGTCTATGCGTTTTTTCGGCTGTTTGGTCGCCCCTGGGGCGAACACCGTACCCCCGATCGCTTAGAAAAGATATAGCACACCTCTCCTCAATAGGCCGTACGTTTTGATGCCTCATTCATGGGTCTGGAACAAACGCCCTAGGAGGAGTAGCGCGCCGAAAAAAAAGTGGAATAATAAAAATAATAATAATAAACCAAGGTCAATTTTTGGGCAGCTCTAGCACCCCAGGGGTGCAACTTTTACCACAATGTGTGGTATGTTCTTACAGAGCCTGCCAGCCTCTACAAATGTGGCGAGTTTCATCTTTTTACAAATTCCTCGCTCCGAGTTATTAATCGTCAAAATTTCATTTCAATGGGACGTCTATGGGGGTGTTTTTTGTTCCGCCCCCTGGGGCGAACATCGTAGCCCCGATCGCTTAGTAAAGCTAGAGCACCCCTCTCCTCAATCGGCCGCACGTTTTGACACCTCATTCATGGGTCTGGGACAAACGCTCTAGGAGTAGCAGCGCCGAAGATTTCAGCATCATTATTATAGGCTTGGTAAGATAGTAATAGTAGTGCTCGCCAACGAGCACCACTAACTAGAATGTACATTTCCTGAAGAAAATGTGAGTGGTGCTCGCAGTGGCAATATTCGGCCCGGATGCAACCAGATGCGGTGGTGTCGGACAACATTGCCAGAGAGCCAACCACCATGTCTGTACGATGTTTTGATGCTGAGATATGGCTGATTCATGTGTTTGTTTTGTTGCTAGGGCACTCTATATGGTTGCTATGGTGTGGTCATACAGTTCATGGGATGATATCTAAAGACTGTTTTACAATCTGAGCTTAAAAGATCAAACTCTGTGCTTCTGCAACATTCCAGTACTGAAATATGGCTTGTAAGCATTGTTTTACGGTTGCTAGGGTGCTGTAAATAGTTGTTAAGGCGTGGCTATGAAGATGGTATGTCACTACTTATTCACTGCTTGATAGGCCGAGTCAAACGAGCCCAGTCCCGAGCCTCTACGACCTTCAGAACCAAAGATATGATTTTACAAATATTTATCACATGTTAAGTCAATGGGGCTTTTTTCGGCTGATTTTTCGTGGGACAAAACGGACATCGTACGCCTGATCGCTTAGAAAAGATATAGCACACCTCTCCTCAATAAGTCGCACGATTTGACATCTCTTTTGTGGGTCTACGACCAACGGTGCCTGAGGAGTAGCGCGCCGAAGGTTGGTTTAGGAGAAAAGTAATCACAACACTAGAATGTACATTTCCTGAAGAAAATGTGAGTGGTGCTCGCAGTGGCAAAATTCGGGCCCGGGCCAGGTGAGGCAGTGTCGGACACCATTGGCAGAGAGCCAACCGCTGTGTCTGTACGACGTTCTGATGCTGAGATATATGCTTTAAGATGTTTGTATGGTTGCTAGGGAACTCTATATGGTTGCTATGGTATGGTCCTAGAGTTCATGGGACGATATTTAAAGACTTTTTACTAGTCTGAGCTTAAAACATCAAACTCTGTGCTTCTACAACATCCCAGTCCTGAAATATGGCTTGCAAGCGGAATTTTACGGTTGCTAGGCTGCAATAAACGGTCGCTAGGGCGTGGCTATGAAGATGGTGTGTCACTACTTATTCAATGCTTGATAGGCCAAATCAAACGAGCCCAGTCCCAAGCCTCTACGACCTTCTAAACCAAAGATATGATTTTACAAATATTTGGCCCATGTTAAGTCAATGGGGCATTTTTCGGCTGATTTATCGTAGGACAAAACAAATATCGTACGCCTGATCACTTAGAAAAGATATAGCACACCTCACCTCAATAAGCCGCACGATTTGACATCTCATTTGTGGGTCTACGACCAACGGTGCCAGAGGAGTAGCGCGCCGAAGTTTCGTTTAGGAGAATAGTAATCACAACACTAGAATGTACATTTCCTGAAGAAAATGTGAGTGGTGCTCGCAGTGGCAATATCCGCCCCGGGCCAGGTGTGGCTGGTGTTCCGGGTGGTTTCTATGGCATTCTTAGCATAATATAACACTTAGGTAGTCACTATTAGCATGTAGCTATTCACTGCTAACATATGTAGCATGTAGGAAGTCCTGTTTACTAGCATGAGTCAATAGAGCCAACCCCCATGTCTCTGTGACGCTTAGAAGCAGAAATATGGGTCTGGATAAATGGTTGCTAGGGTAAACTATTTGGTTGCTAAGGAGTGGCTTTGCAGCTGCCAGTGATGTAACTCCAAAGACTGATTGTCAAATAGACCCAACCCCCATGTCTCTACGACTTTCTGATGCTTAGACACTGGTCTGGCTAAATGGTTGCTAGGGTACTCTATTTGGTTGCTAAGGAGTGGCTAAGCGTCTGCCAGTGATGTTACTCCAAAGGCTGATTGTCAAACGTACCCAACCCCCATGTCTCTGTGACTTTCTGATGCAAAGATATAGGGCTGGCTAAATGGTTGTTAAGGTACTCTGTTTCGTTGCTAAGGAGTGGCTTGGCAGTAGCCATTGATGTTCCTCCAAAGGCTCCTTATGAGTATGAACGATATAAACCAACTACAATGACTCTACGACATTCAGAACTCAAGATATCTCACTTTGCATTTGGTTGCTAAGGTGCCCCATAATGGTTGCCAGGGCGTGGCTAAGAATTGTTGAAGACGTTGTTGATTGGCAATTTGCTGCCCCGAGTCAAACGAGCCCACCCTCAAATTTCTATGACTGTTCTATCCAGAGATAGAAGTCGATCAATTTGAATGGAAGTCTATGGGATGGGTTGCTAAGGTGCTCTAAATGGTTGCTAGGGCGTGGCTTGATAGCTTCCCAGTGATCCTGAGACACTCATTGGTCACCTGAGTAAAATGAGCCCTCCCCCTTGTTTCTGTGACGTTGTGCTGCAGAGCTATGTTCAATTCAAAATCCCTACGCACATAGTAGATGGTGTTTCATGGGACGGTATTCCCCATTCATTTCAATGGGGAAAGTTTGGGAGCTCTAGCACCCCAGGGGTGCAACTTTTACCCCATTTTGTGGTATGTTCTCACAGAGCCATCCACCCTCTTCAAATGTGGCGAGTTTCGTCTTTTTACAAATTTCTCGCTCCGAGTTATTAATCGTCAAAGTCGTTTGCAACGCGTATAAATACTCTTCTAGGATTTCCGTTAACATTGATGTCTATGGGGGCGCGTTTGGGCAGCTCTAGCACCCCAGGGGTGCAACTTTTACCCCATTTTTTGGTATGTCCTTACAGAGCCTGCCAGCCTCTACAAATGTGGTGAGTTTCGTCTTTTTACAAATTTCTCGCTCCGAGTTATTAATCGTCAAAGTTTGTCGCAATGTTAAGTCAATACGTTTTTTCGGCTGCTTTTTCGCCCCTGGGGCGAACATCGTACCCCCGATCTCTTAGAAAAGATATAGCACACCTGTCCTCAATAGGCCGCACGTTTTGATGCCTCATTCATGGGTCTAGGACAAAACGCCTAGGAGGAGTAGCGCGCCAAAAAAGTGTCCAGAAGAAGAAGAATAATAAACAACATTGAGGTCTATGGGGGCAAGTTTGGGGAGCTCTAGCACCCCAGGGGTGCAACTTTTCCCCCATTTTTTGGTATGTTCTTACAGAGCCTGCCAGCCTCTACAAATGTGGCGAGTTTCATCTTTTTACAAATTCCTTGCTCAGAGTTATTAATCATCAAAGTTTGTGGCAATGCGTTGTCTATGCGTTTTTTCGGCTGCTTTTTCGCCCCTGGGGCGAACATCGTACCCCCGATCGCTTACAAATGATATAGCACACCTCTCCTCAATAGGCCGCACGTTTTGACGTCTCATTTATGGGTCTGGGACAAACGCAGTAGGAGCAATAGCGCGCCGAAAAATCATCATTTCAGGCTTGGCAAGATAGTAATAGTAGTGCTCGCCAACGAGCACCACTAACTAGAATGTACATTTCCTGAAGAAAATGTGAGTGGTGCTCGCAGTGGCAAAATCCGCCCCGGGGCTGGTGCGGCTGGTGTTCTGGGTGGTTTCTATGGCATTATTAGCATAATTTCACACTTAGCCAGTCACTATTAGCATGTAGCTATTCATTGCTAGCATATGTAGCATGTTGGAAGTCTTGTTTGCTAGCATGAGTCATTAGAGCCAACCCCCATGTCTCTACCACACTCAGAAGCAGAGATATGGGTCTGGCTAAATGGTTGCTAGGATAAACTATTTGGTTGCTAAGGAGTGGCTTTGCAGCTACAAGTGGTGTTACTCGAAAGGCTGAATGTCAAATTGACCCAACCCCCATGTCTCTACCACTTTCTGATGCGGAGATGTAGGTCTGGCAAATGGTTGCTAGGGTACTCTGTTTGGTTGCTAAGGAGTGGCTAAGCGTCTGCCAGTGATGTTACTCCAAAGGCTGATTGTCAAATAGACCCAACCCCCATGTCTCTATGACTTTCTGATGCAGAGATATAGGTCTGGCTAAATGGTTGCTAGGGTACTCTGTTTGGTTGCTAAGGAGTGACTAAGCGTCTGCCATGGATGTCACTCCAAAGGCTCCTTATGAGTATGAATGATATAAACCAACCAGAATGACTCTAGGACATTCAGAACTGAAGATATCTCACTTTGCATTTGGTTGCTAAGGTGCTCCATAATGGTTGCTAGGGCGTGGCTAAGAAGTGTTGAAGACGTTGTTGATTGGCAGTTTGCTGCCCCTAGTCAAACGAGCCCACCCTCAAATTTCTATGACTTTTCTATCCAGAGATAGAAGTCAATCAATTTGAATGGAAGTCTATGGGATGGGTTGCTAGGGTGCTCTAAATGGTTGCTAGGGCGTGGCTTAATAGCTTCCCAGTGATCCTGAGACACTCATTGGTCGCCTGAGTAAAATGAGCCCTCCCCCTTGTCTCTGTGACACTGTGCTGCAGAGCTATGTTCAATTCAAAATCCCTATGTACATAGTAGATGGTGTTTCATGGGACGGTTTTCCCCATTCATTTCAATGGGGAAAGTTTGGGGGCTCTAGCACCCCAGGGGTGCAACTTTTACCCCATTTTGTGGTATGTTCTCACAGAGCCATCCACCCTCTTCAAATGTGGCGAGTTTCGTCACTTTACAAATTTCTCGCTCCGAGTTATTAATCGTCAAAGTCGTTTGCAACGCGTATAAATACTCTTCTAGGATTTCCGTTAACATTGATGTCTATGGGGGCGCGTTTGGGCAGCTCTAGCACCCCAGGGGTGCAACTTTTACCCCATTTTTTGGTATGTCCTTACAGAGCCTGCCAGCCTCTACAAATGTGGTGAGTTTCGTCTTTTTACAAATTTCTCGCTCCGAGTTATTAATCGTCAAAGTTTGTCGCAATGTTAAGTCAATACGTTTTTTCGGCTGCTTTTTCGCCCCTGGGGCGAACATCGTACCCCTGATCTCTTAGAAAAGATATAGCACACCTGTCCTCAATAGGCCGCACGTTTTGATGCCTCATTCATGGGTCTAGGACAAAACGCCTAGGAGGAGTAGCGCGCCAAAAAAGTGTCCAGAAGAAGAATAATAATAAACAACATTGAGGTCTATGGGGGCAAGTTTGGGGAGCTCTAGCACCCCAGGGGTGCAACTTTTCCCCCATTTTTTGGTATGTTCTTACAGAGCCTGCCAGCCTCTACAAATGTGGCGAGTTTCATCTTTTTACAAATTCCTCGCTCAGAGTTATTAATCATCAAAGTTTGTGGCAATGCGTTGTCTATGTGTTTTTTCGGCTGCTTTTTCGCCCCTGGGGCGAACATCGTACCCCCGATCGCTTACAAATGATATAGCACACCTCTCCTCAATAGGCCGCACGTTTTGACGTCTCATTTATGGGTCTGGGACAAACGCAGTAGGAGCAATAGCGCGCCGAAAATTTGGTGGAATCACCATCATTATTATAGGCTTGGTAAGATAGTAATAGTAGTGCTCGAGGCGAGCACCACTAACTAGAATGTACATTTCCTGAAGAAAATGTGAGTGGTGCTCGCAGTGGCAAAATCCGCCCCGGGCCAGGTGAGGCAGTAGCTAGGGTAACAATGATGTTGCTAGGCAGTTGCTAGGGTAACCAGGGTGGTTGCTAGGTGTTTGCTAGGGTAACTGGGATGGTTGCTAAGGCGTTGCTAAGTGGTTGCTAGGGTAACCAGGGTGGTTGCTAGGGTGTTGCTAGGTGGTTGCTAGGGTAACCGAAGTCGTCGCTAGGCGGTTGCTAGGGGGTTGAAAGGGTAACCAGAGCGGTTGCTAGGATGTTGCTAGGGTAACCAGAGTGGTTGCTAGGCTGTTGCTAGGGTAATCAGAGTGGTTGCTATGGTGTTGCTAGGTGGTTGCTAGGGTAACCGGAGTGGTTGCTAGGCGGTTGCTAGGCAGTTGCTAGGGTAACCGGGGTGGTTGCTAGGGTGTTGCTAGGGTAACCAGAGTGGTTGCTAGGCGGTTGCTAGGGTAACTGGGATGGTTGCTAAGGTGTTACTAAGTGGTTGCTAGGGTAACCAAAGTGGTTGCTATGGTGTTGCTAGGTGGTTGCTAGGGTAACCGGAGTCATCGCTAGGCGGTTGCTAGGCAGTTGCTAGGGTAACCAGAGTGGTTACTAAGGTGTTGCTAGGGTAATCAGAGTGGTTGCTATGGTGTTGCTAGGTGGTTGCTAGGTGGTTGCTAGGCAGTTGCTAGGGTAACCGGGGTGGTTGCTAGGTGGTTGCTAGCGTAACCAGAGTGGTTGCTAGGGTAACCAGGGTGGTTGCTAGGGTGTTGCTAGGTGGTTGCTAGGGTAACCGGAGTCGTCGGTAGGCGGTTGCTAGGCTGTTGCTAGGGTAACCAAAGTGGTTGCTAAGGTGTTGCTAGGGTAACCAGATTGGTTGCTAGGATGTTGCTATGGTGCTGCTAGGTGGTTGCTAGGGTAAACTGAGTGGTTGCAATGGTGTTGCTAGGTGGTTGCTAGGGTAATCGGAGTGATTGCTAGGCGGTTGCTAGGCAGTTGCTAGGGTAACTGGGGTGGTTGCTAGGGTAAACTGAGTGGTTGCCAGGATGTCGCTAGGTGGTTGCTAGGCGGTTGCTAGGGTAACCGGAGTGGTTGCTAGGCAGTTGCTAGGGTAACCAGAGTGGTTCCTAGGCGGTCGCTAAGGTGTCACTAGGTTAACTGGTTGGTTACTAGGGTTATGCTAGGTGGTTGTTATGGCTCATCTAGGGTGTCCTGGGCCGTTTTTAGTTGGTTATTAGGTGTTATGGGGGGTTTATATGGCATTATTAGCATAATTTAACACTTAGTTAATCACTATTAGCATGTAGCTATTCACTGCTAGCATATGTAGCATGTTGGAAGTCCTGTTTGCTAGCATGAGCCAAAAGAGCCAACCCCCATGTCTCTACGATACTCAGAAGCAGAGATATGGGTCTGGCTAAACGGTTGCTAGGGTACTCTGTTTGGTTGCTAAGGAGTGGCTTGGTACCTGCCAGTCATGTTACTCCAAAGGCTGATTGTCTAATTGACCCAACTCCCATGTCTCTACGACTTTCTGATGCAGAGATACAGGACTGGCTAAATGGTTGCTAAGTTACTCTGTTTGGTTGCTAAGGAGTGGGATTGCAGCTGCCATTGATGTCACTCCAAAGTCTCCTTATGAGTATGAACGATATAAACCAACTACAATGACTCTACAACATTCAGAACTGAAGATATCTCACTTTGTATTTGGTTGCTAAGGTGCTCCATAATGGTTGCTAGGGCGTGGCTAGGAAGTGTTGAAGACATTGGTGATTGTCAGTTTGCTGCCCCGAGTCAAACGAGCCCACCCTCAAATTTCTATGACTTTTCTATCCAGAGATAGAAGTCGATCAATTTGAATGGAAGTCTATGGGATGGGTTGCTAGGGTGCTCTAAATGGTTGCTAAGGCGTGGCTTAATAGCTTCCCAGTGATCCTGAGACACTTATTGGTCGCCTGAGTAAAATGAGCCCTCCCCCTTGTCTCTGTGATACTGTGCTGCAGAGCTATGTTCAATTCAAAATCCCTATGTACATAGTAGATGGTGTTTCATGGGACGGTTTTCCCCATTCATTTCAATGGGGAAAGTTTGGGGGCTCTAGCACCCCAGGGGTGCAACTTTTACCCTATTTGTATGGCGTTAAGATCGTGCCATTAATATTCGAGCGCAGAACTAACGTTTGCGCGCGTGAAAATCACATCCGCGAGCGGAAAACAGATCTACACGCGTAAATACGGGTACCCGCGAGCTCATTTTAATCACTCGCGCGCGCGTGATATCGAATCTGCGCGCGCGCTCTCGATTTTCTCTCGACTGCTGTTTTTGCTCGCGCGAACATTTTGATTTTTGTCAGTCGTGGGGCGGGGCTTAGTAACCTCAAATGTCATTGGTTCATTTCATTTATTCCGGACGTCAGTTGTGATTGGACGCCAGTGATTGTCAATCTAGAGTTGAGGGGATAACTTTGCTTTTTATACTTTATACAGGTTTTCAGATGGATAATCAAAGAGAGGTAAATAGTGATCCCCATGTTTTAAATTTATTTTGTTATATATGCTGTGTTTTGTATGCTTTCTTGTTTGAAAACTGTAAAGGTGGAGATAATATATTAGCTAGCTGTTTATCATTTGAGCTTCACCGTATGTGTATTTAGTTAAAGGTGGTGATTATGCTGCTACTTTGTTACCAGTATATCGCTATATAATTTGTTAATATCTAATGGGTTTAAGCACATTTTGTTCCTTTATGTTCTGCAGCAAATTCTTAAAAGGCATCTTTTGGAGGAACTTCTCTCTAGGTTTGAGAGGGCACTTTTGAGATCTCCGCTTGACCTTGATTACCTGGAGTTTGTGTGTCGCCAGCAGCTCTACCTCCTGCAAGCACTCTCAAGATATGTGGAAATACCACAAGAAATCATTCATTCATCCGATTGAAGAAATGGTAAATGTAAATTTTTCCTGTTTATATTTCTGCCAAATGCATACATGTAAACAGGAATAATGTTCCATAGAAATCATAGTGATGGGAATGACCTTGATGGCAGGTGATTAGTAACACAATCAAATGCAAACATGGTTAAAGCTGTTTTTATAGTAACAGACTGTAAACATACCTTCCTGGAATAACCATCCACACCACCAAATATTACAATGTTATATCGGTTAACAAGATATAACAAGATGTTCTGATCAGAGTTAAAGTTGTGTGTCTGTATAATTTTAATAGACAATCATAAAAATTACTGTATCAGTTTGTGGTTGGTGTCTGTGCACAAGAGAAAGGGACCCTCGAACTGAGTATGTTCTTCGCACCACACATCCCAGACTGGCAAATCTAGACAGGATTCCAATTGAATCGACGCAATGCATTGAGGCTGAGATTCTCTGCCATTGCACACGCAAGCCTAAAGACATCAACCTCCCTTTGACCATCCTGTAACCAGCAGCAGGCATATCATCCTTAATGGCTCTCACACGGTTATCCAACTCCTCATCAGTGATGCAGCTATACAACCCTGAGATGGAAAGGCCAAAATCCTTCATTCTTCTAAAGATGGTCCTGGTGGAAACGCCCATAATACTTGCAATGTAATGCACAGGAAGGTTTGTCTGCAGCATCTTTGCTAACTGTTCTCGTTCAATCACAAACCTTGGACGTCCTGTAATACATTTAATTGCAATGTTATGTTATATTTCCTCTACCTATATTTCCTGGTTTTTCACCTGTTGTTAATCAGTTCAAACACTTCCTGTAGAGCCTGAATGATTTCTTGTGGTATTTCCACATATCTTGAGAGTGCTTGCAGGAGGTAGAGCTGCTGGCGACACACAAACTCCAGGTAATCAAGGTCAAGCGGAGATCTCAAAAGTGCCCTCTCAAACCTAGAGAGAAGTTCCTCCAAAAGATGCCTTTTAAGAATTTGCTGCAGAACATAAAGGAACAAAATGTGCTTAAACCCATTAGATATTAACAAATTATATAGCGATATACTGGTAACAAAGTAGCAGCATAATCACCACCTTTAACTAAATACACATACGGTGAAGCTCAAATGATAAACAGCTAGCTAATATATTATCTCCACCTTTACAGTTTTCAAACAAGAAAGCATACAAAACACAGCATATATAACAAAATAAATTTAAAACATGGGGATCACTATTTACCTCTCTTTGATTATCCATCTGAAAACCTGTATAAAGTATAAAAAGCAAAGTTATCCCCTCAACTCTAGATTGACAATCACTGGCGTCCAATCACAACTGACGTCCGGAATAAATGAAATGAACCAATGACATTTGAGGTTACTAAGCCCCGCCCCACGACTGACAAAAATCAAAATGTTCGCGCGAGCAAAAACAGCAGTCGAGAGAAAATCGAGAGCGCGCGCGCAGATTCGATATCACGCGCGCGCGAGTGATTAAAATGAGCTCGCGGGTACCCGTATTTACGCGTGTAGATCTGTTTTCCGCTCGCGGATGTGATTTTCACGCGCGCAAACGTCAGTTCTGCGCTCGAATATTAATGGCACGATCTTAACGCCATATATTTTGTGGTATGTTCTCACAGAGCCATCCACCCTCT